>OY804262.1:9825738-10425738 GCA_963680825.1 Meiosimyza decipiens | reverse complement strand
ATATGATATTTCTGTCTGACCGGCCAAATCGTCTGCATTTTCGACAGGCGTAATCATACGTTCAACGGTCAAAAAGGCAGCTAAATTAGCTGTATAGGATGATATTATGATTAACGTAAAGAACCACCATATGGCGCTCACAATACGCGTCGATGCAGCTTTTGGATTCAAGTCGGAGCTCTGCTGCATAAGCGTTCCAATTGTGAACCAAAGGCTATTTGCAATTGTAAAGTTATTGACAATGGTCTCATTTTGTATATCGCAAGGGTGTGTGTCACGCCACTCGAATGGTGAAAACTTTGCCACGGTATAAATTGTAATAGAGACCAGAAAGTAGGCTGCCAGCACGTATAGCCAGATTTCAAAAGCTAATGGATTCATAAATGAAAAAAGTCTTGATGGAGGTGATGTTGGTACCTTTAAGAAATTCAAGAGAGAGAAATATATAAAAATTCAATGTGAATGATTTTGTTCAACGGTGATCGGCACCGATTTGTTGGCCTGTTTAAGTCAGGAAAATCCAGGCTACATAACCACGCACCGATTCTCACGAAAACGCATAGGCCTCTCTTGCAGCAAGGTGGCTAAGTGGGATCACAGGAAGCCTTAGCAGAAAAAGCAAATAGCAGAGGTTCCGACACGAAGCTTGGCACTGCGATCTAAACGCCAGGCAAAAATTAAGGCAACTTATAATTTGCGGCGAATTGTCTAATATCGGGCGGTTAAAGGAAGTAAATGCTCTGTGCTGATATTATCTTCCCGAAACAACCTACACACAGTTTCGTTGTGATCGTCTACTTTGTGCTGAGGTAGTGCTCAGTGAGAGATCTTTCCATATTCCAAAAATAAAAGCCAATAAACTTTATCAGTCTTAAAGAACAAAGCAGAAACTTTAGGAACTGAAATCCTCTCGCAAACCTGACGCTTAGTGATAGTAGAGCAAGAATATTTTAAAAAATGTTGAGATGTTAAGGAATAATTTTGAAAATGTCGAAAAACTTTGGTAAAGTTAAATGAGAGAGCATAAAATCGTTAAGAAAATTGAAAAATGTTGAAGAGTAGAAAAAGATATTGTGGCGAAATTTGGTTTAAGCCGGAAAGTTCTCGAATACCATCTAGCGGCCAAGTGTGGCTTTTGTACTAAAAATGATAAGCCGAATGTCGCTGCAGTACGACATTATCAAAGTCGACAACCGATAAAAATTATCAACGTCGATAAACGCCGTCTAGAAGGTACTGGAAATGATATTCGTGGATCATGGACATGGTGGATCGTTCGAGAAAGTAGTGAATTTAGTATAAAAGGTTGTAATCTGAGCTGTCGAGACGCAGTTGATCTTAACTAATAAAGTGAAATGGTTGTCTATACAGTTCCAGATTAAAATTAGAGTTTGAATATAGATAAACAAAGGAAAGGAACCATTTTATAATTAAATAAAGTTTGTGTTTTTGATTGCTACACCACAATTCAGTGATCGAACTCAGAAAAGTCTAAGAAATCGAAATTATCGCAAAAGAGACAGGAAATTTGATAACAATATAAATAAACGGGAATATGTTGAAAAAGTCAGAATAAATTGAATAAATCGAAAAATTTGGAATTGTTGATGAAGTGGAAAGACTTTCAAAAAATAATAACAGTATATTCATAAGTCGAAATATGTAGAATATTTTTGAAAAATTTTAAAAAAGTCGAAACATAATGAAGATGTCGAAAAACATTGAAAAACCCAAAATGTTGAAGAAGTCAAAATGTTGGAATATATTGAAGGCGTCAAGAAATGATGAAAAGTTGAAGAATATTGAAAGTTTCGAAAAATATTGAATAAAGCAAAAATTTTTATAAAATCAATGCATTTCAACGAATTCAAAAGAATTCTAGAAAGTTAGCCAATCCAATGTAGGTGTTCAAGCATCAAAATGCTTTGTAACGAAAATGTACTCCTTAATTTCTACTTTACCTTAAATAAAATACTGATGCCGAGATTCATAAATGGCTTCGTGAAATCAATAACACTCTCACGCGCATAGTTTATGGTCATTGATCCAACTGCCAAATCAGCTTTCTGTTAATTGAAACAAATTTTTGTATATATATACCATTATAAGAACATAAGAAATGTACTTACATATTTCATTAATTGTGCCACCATGCCATTCCACTCACCAGTGATCGGATCTTTTGCACCATATTTGCGATCCGGTACCAAGTCCAAAATATAATCAAAGCCAGCTTCATGTGCAACTAAGTCCAGTATGTCAACACAAAATCCGAAGAATCGTTCGTTTCCAGTAAAGTTTTTGCCATAATGCATCATGACGTACGGAGATTCCTATACTTCGTTGAAAAAAAGGTAAATGCATAGATTTGATTCAAATGACATGTATTTTTGTTTTAAACTTTTACTAGGACCCTAAATTTTGTCGTCGTGTATATAAATCAGAAAATCGTTATTTGAAAAAAGAACACCTCTCTTTTGACTATAATGAAGCAAGCAAAAGTTTCAGGAGAAATATTGGCATCAATAATATCCTGCAAAGATAAAACTCCAGAAACGTTTGTTAATCTGGAAGAGTCTTATGAGCATGCAGATGTAACAGCAAAGCTGGAGGTAGCTCTTGCAGCAGCATCAATCGGTGGAAGAGACCTGAGGCGTCTCAGGGCAGGGTTCGCGAAACATTTTCTTGAATGGAATATTTCTCAATCCCGAAAGTCTTAACGGAATACTTAACTTATCCTTTAACCCTGTGATTAGCGGTAACCAGTCGCGTCAATTCAGTAAGGCTGGGGAGGGCATTGGCCACTCCCAAGGATCTGATACTAGTTATTTTTCAATACATTCATTCAATAAACCCATCTAATAATGGTGGATTTATAATTCCCCCCCCCCAAGATTTGGTGAAGTGACGCCACTGGCGGTACCTCAAAAGCCGGTAAACCATAATTTGTGGTTTGACAGCCCACATTACCTATTTTGCAGGTGTGACTTATGAAATCGCGGCCTGGTCTTTTCCGGGTGTAACATTATGTGTGGAAATGGTGTGTAGTACAGTTCTAATATGTGTTTGTATGTGTAAATGTTTAGCCGCTGACCTAGAAGACAGGATTCGCCCCACTCTGGTAGAGTTTACTCTTTTTATTTCATTATTTTATATATTATATAGAAACATCTAGCATACTGAAGAAAGAATCCGGAAGCATTCAGCTTACTTCAAAAGAATCAAATTCTCTGATAGTGTCCGGGTGATCTATATACCATTTCCCAGTGACCAGATTGGCTTTGCGATTTGTTTCACGAACATTATGATACACAATTTCTGAAGCCATAAGTCATTTGGAAATTGAGATTGAATACATTATCTAATGATTGCCTTATGATTGGAATGAGAGCATTTACCAGCTGCAGCATCGGGCATAATTTGACTAGGTCATTACCTTTTTGCAACGATTGCATCACGAGCCTCATCATTTCGCGTTCGTTCTCTTCGTCTATATAACTTCAAGCTCAGCTGTTCTTCGGTATCTGAAGAATCGCCACCAACATGAATTGACGAAAAATCAAGGTCAGCCTGTTCCTCTACCGTTCTAAATGGTTCATATGGCTCATAATATTCAGCATTCTCGATAGGAAGAATAGCGGCAAGTCGGGCGTTGTATTTCTCCTTTTGATTAGTCTCTACGACCCTCTATCAACAACACAACGATAACAATTTCATTGAAATTCATGTCCTAAACTATACTAGCACTTGAAACTTAAGCCTGGAAGTCTTGTAACCGAGTAAGGAGATGTTTGTACATCAAGACCACAAGCGATAACTGCTAGTGGTGTCGTCAAAAACACCAATCGAGTCACTCAATTCAAACAAAAATCGTGTTGACCTCTGTGGTCTGTCGAACTACAACGCTTAGCAACGTTAAAATATTACTCGGACTGTATTTTTGTGCCACGGAACATGGCCTATAATTTTGAAACATATCGCCGTCGCTTCATTGCATCGAGTTTGACAAAGCCATGGCAGCGTTTATCGAAATATTTTCAAACAAAACAACTACGACGCAAAAAGTTTCAAAATGGACTGACAGACCACAATGCTAATCGGAGGGTTGGATAATTCTTAGTTAAATTACATTCAAAAACAGTTCTAAGAGTCAAAAGCTATGCCTGAATATGAACAGGTTCACGCTTTCAAATAACGATTTGCATTTCTTCTTTTCTTATGTAGCTAAGCACCACTCTAATATTCAGCTGTCGCTTTTTTCTAAGAAAAATATCCCAAAAATTATTTAAGTTTGAGAGTTACAATAATGCTCACCAAAATGGTTATGACAACTAATGTAACATTCATACTGCCAGCATCAAAAAAAATTGAGCGATCAGTTATATTGAGACGAGTTTGTGGCGACCATTCACCAACTTTAACGATGGAATGTTGTTTTAATTTAACTAAATCTAATTTAAATTGAATGCGTCTTCCTTCTTTAAATTGAATGGGTCCAGTGAGACCTTTCCATTCCACCTAAGAAAGAAGAGAACATATATGTGGGTTAGCATTAATATACAAAAATTTTCAAATGTTATATACAAATATAACGGACTTTTTCCATATATATATTAGCGGCCAAACTAGAATTTAGAATAAACTAGTTTTTCCTGGGCCAGACCAGCTCATTCGCAGCGTATTAGGATGAACCAGTCTAGCCTAGAATGAACTGGGGTTATTAGTTACTTTAATGAGCTCAATCCCGATTTTCTTGAAGTTTCAGTATGTTAGGGTAAGCGGAAGGCCTTCGGCTACGGCTCAGGGCTTATAGCTTCCAATATATCCAATTCCAGCTACGCGGCACCCACCGGTACTACAGTGAACTGTGCCGCAGGCCGCCGCGAAGTCGGTGTTGAACATATTGGCGGATGTAAGCCCTGAGTCGCAGCCGAAGGCCGCCCCCTTACCCTCACATACTAAAATTTTTCTAGGTTAAACTGTTTCATCCTAGCACTATTCGCGTGAACTAGTTTGTTCTAGGAAAAACTAGTCTATCCTAAGAAATAGTTTCGTCAGTTACATGTATAAAAATAATCTTAATCTCATCAAGTGTTCATACTGACCGCATTTATATAATTAATCAGACTTAAGCCTCCATCCCAAGGACTTTCGGAAGAACATGATATATTTGATACACGTAATGTATGGGACTGTTCTAATGTTTGCAAGCCAATGGCAAAAATATAAACGGAGTCATAAATCAATGCGGGTTCAGTCTGAAAGTTTATAATAAAATTAAAAGTTAAAGTTCGTTAAAATACCAAATACACTTAAGTTCGATTTACCTCAACAGTGTGAACCTTTCGGAAACTTTCATTTGCATCATCAGAAGTGCGACTAAATGTCTCCATATCCTTAAGAATCTCTTTAGCGCCACCATCATCCACGTCAACCAAACGAAAAGATGTTATATTTACAAAATTATATTTAAAATCATCGAGATCAAACGTTTCAATATCGAAACTAGTAAATATATAATGATATTTGTACTCATTCATTTGCAATTGTAAAATCTGTGAAAAAATTCAGAAAAAAACTTAAATTGTGATACGTCAAACTGCAAAACCAATAACCGAGAAAGAACCGATTGAGAACTTTAAACGATCTTTGAAGATTGCGTCGGATTGAAAAGTCTTTGAATCCAACATTGGTCGTAAGTGAACGAAATTCAGGTTGGTTGAGAATATCGGCATTGAAACTAATAGATTTCCACTACGAAATGACCCGGATGCAGATGATTTGGGTGTTTGGTGTTAGTGGGCGTGAATTGAGCATCGCTTTGAATGAAAAACTATTATTTCTAACTCTTCATACGATTAGTGATACAGTTTCCACACTGTAACGATTCTGCCAACTTCACAAGGCACGCAATCTACTAACCGGCTCTGGTCCTCGGTCCCAGCTCAGTAGTTGTGGTGGGGCGGTTGGACACAAACGGTGAGTTGTAAGCTCAAACCGAATTTTCATCCTTTATTATTTTAGGTTGAAAGTCAAACAGCGAAAACTGATTTTCAAAATTCGAGCTCCAATGATTTATTTGCATTTTGGTTAGCTTTTTTTTTAAAAAAAAAGAAAAATTATTCATTTCCGACAAGATTTGCATTTTGTGGAAATGGGACCACTGTGCAGCGGCACGCAGTACCTTCAGAAGTGCGCGGAAGAATTAATTTATTTTTGATACCCCATTTGGAAAAAATAAGTTTGTTAAAGAAAATTCAATGAGAAACTTTTTTTTTTTTTTTTGCGATCGGTGCCTGCGGTCCCACTTACCCGCATGACCGCACGAGAGGCGCATCCGTCTATCGTACGGATCGGTGACCTACTACGAACAGCCGCTTCATTCCTCTCTCGGTTATTGGGTATATGTATATGGATGCATTACTCACCCCTTTTAAGAGCACCGACACATGTTCTGCATTTGTGTCAATAATTATATTGTGGATTTCTTTATTTTTTAGTTCGTTCAAAACTTTCACATATGTCGATGGATATACTTGACGCACATGGATTTCGAGTCCTGGTGTACGAACCATTTCACGTAGTTGAATTACACCTATGGTTGTTTATAGTAGAGAAAAACAAAATAAATATCTGGAAAGCAATATTGTTATTAAGAATATCATCTGAAACATTAGAGATAATACAGTGGTGTCAATTCAGTATGGCTGGGTAGGGCATTGGCCCCTCCCCTCCCTAACCAAAATGTTGTGCCACTTTTTTTTCAGCTATAAAAGTGACAAAGATAACAATTAGAATACTTACCACAATGTTTTTCAAAAAGTAATCCAACTTTGGTCCAATTTAAATATCGTATAACATCAAGAAAAGCCTGATTGACGTACTGTTGTGCTGGATGTAAGTTAATTGAAAACTCTTTAACGATCATCTCCATATCGGCACGTGTTTCCAAGTGTGGTATATCAAGTGCATCGCATATGGAATGAACGTGTGCGCCTAAACTAAGATCAGATGGACCAAAAATTGCTTGGATGCCCTGTTTCACTTGTGCGCAAACTTTTCCACAAATTTGTTGAAACAAATATTAAAATTCAAACATATATATATATTAGGGTGTTTATTTTGAAAATTTTGCATTTCGTAAATTATTAGGTACAATTTTCATAATAAACATTCTAATGTATATAACCATATATAAGGTGCATTTTTAACCAACATATCCTGGAAGTTGATTTCGCATCTTGTTATGTTTTTTGGAGAATGTAAATATGGGAGTGATGCAAAGAGCTACGGGCTGAAAGTTTCCAAAGCATTTCTTTCAGAACTCATAAATAGCAAAATCTTACAGAGGTCTTGAAGCAATCTCTATAGTCTAACAGTCTCTGGTTCAACGCTGACTACGTGACAGCACTGAAAACTGCAAATGAAGCAGATGTTTCATTATGTTCGAACTGAAAAATTTGTGCTACGCCGTTTGAGGACTAAAACCCAAAAAATCTTGAAAATGTCGAACATTTTGAAAAAGTTTAAAAAACTTGGAAACTTTTATATATGTACAACCAGCAGCAATCCAAGAGCTTCCAATGTATCCCGATAAATTTACTGTTTGGTGTGCGTTATGGACAGGAGGCATCATCGGACCGTATTTCTTCAAAAATGCGAATGGAGCTCGTGTTACGTTCAATGGTGCTCGCTACAGAGCAATGATCAATGAATTTTTGATATTGGTGTAGCCGACTTCTGGTTTCAACAGGATGGCGCAACATGCCATGCATACGTTCGATGAAAACATCATCTCAAGAAATGGTCCTGGTAATTGGCCACCAAGATCATGTGATTTGACGCCATTGGATTACTTTTTTTGGGGATATGTTAAATCACTTGTTTATATCGACAAACCCGAAACTATTGACGCTTTGGAAACCAACATAACTCGTGTTATTCATGCTCGAAAGAGTCGTCGCATATACTTAGGTAAAGACCGAAAGAATGTTGTAAAAAATGCACCTACAAATTTAACAGAGTTACCTTTTTTGCAGGCATGAAAAGAATCATGTTTGGGTACATATTTAATGTCGTAAACTAACGTTGTATCTGGCAGAATTCCTTTATCACGATTAATGCTATGGACGGCATATTTAAATGCGATTTCAGAAGCGCTGTTCTTGCGATCTTCATGAAAAAGTGCACCTGGTAGCAATGAAAAAAATAGGAAAGTAAAAAATTTAACACGCATAAGTTGTACTTTATTAACTCCGATTTATATATATCTTAGCTTAAAGGCATATAAAACAAAAAACAATAGCTCTACAGAAAAAAACAAAAAAATTAAGGCATTAATGAGATATGAAGTAAAATATTTAATTATTAATTCATTACTAAGAAAACTTCATACAACATAAATCATTTGTCAACGCTGTGAGTCTTTAAGAGCTGTCCATCCGATACAACTCATCAGCATTTTACAGTAGTTATTCACCGGCACTAAAAATGACAAATATGCATACGCTCCACATGATATACCTTAACTACCCAGTAGGCAAGGGCAGGAGCTAGCAGGCCTTCCTTGGTAAGACCTTGCCACCTCCTTTCAAACTTACTTTCTTTTTTATATGAAACGTCCCGATAAAACAGGCCTGTTAGAAATACTCTTCAAGGAGGTCTTCCTACATCGCTTGTGTCAAGAGTCCTTCAAAGACCGCTTACCGTAGAAGGGGTTACAGAAGTACTAAACTAAATTTTCATGCAGAATAGTTACACTCCATTGAGGGTATACTCATGAAATGATATTATGCCTTACCACAGCAGCAGTGCTATAAGGCCTGCCCACAGCAGCAGTGCTATAAGGCCTGATATTAGAAGGCAAAGAAGAAGGACTTCATGTATTTTTTTATTTCTTGTATTGCAATGTTTTATGATTCGACATTACTTTTTTGTCACTGCATTGTACATATAGGACATCAAAAGTATATAAATGGCTAGAAGTAAGGAACGGTGTGCATGTTGCTAGGCTGGTCTTCTGTTTCGTGTTATGTTAAAATGGTAGCGTGTTGTGCATTTAGTGTCAAATTATAAATTAAGAGAACGTCACAAAAAATAAACATTAAAAATATCTCAACACAAGGGAAGTTGACGCAGATAAAAGAAAAACATTTAACTAAGAGAGAGTCCCCACGACGTATTAAGATTTAATTTTTTGAAAGTACTTCTGTGATCCCTTCTACGGCAAGCGATCTTAGAAGGCCTCTGGACGCAAGCGATGTTTGAGCTGATTTATCAATGTAGAGTGATTCCAGATAATCGGCTTTTAGCTAAATGGCGAAATAGCTTTGATTTTTCGATGCTGTGCATTTTAGAGCAGATCCTACCACTTACATCATTTGAGATTACTTCCTTTATTTTTAACTCCTTTATCTTTACTGTAATTTTTGCTCCGAAGCATATTTCTGATATACATTCGTAATACAGTTTACGACACAGAAAAGCTATGGTTAGGTCCCGGTTCAAGTTAGATTCCATGCATTGAAACAGCGTGCAGCTTTGCTCAAATTTTTTACAGAAATAGGGAAAATTGTGCTGTTAAAATTTTCAGCTACGCTCTGGCAAACATGAAATATCGCCTATACCTATCCAAGGTACAATCGGTCTAAGGTACATGCACTTCCACTACTTATAATGCTAATTTATGAGTTGTAATATCTTATAGCAATCAGTGAGTACTCATATGAATAAAGGAAATGAAATATAATCGGCATCAGTTTAACAATTCCCAAGATAAAGCTTATTAGCAAGCAGTGTTTGCAATTTGAAAACAACCCTTATGGAAATGATGTCAGGGTTGCTGGAATACCCTTGATATAAAGTTGCAACCAAATTGAAACCAATGTTCAATATTTGCTGATGACTTACCAATGCGTACAACAGGCGGCAGTGCAAATATACTCGTTATATAGGTCAGTTGTATTAGGAGCAAGAAACACATTGATGATGATGATGTTGATGTTGATGTTGATGTTGCTGTTGATGTTGATGTTGATGTTGATGTTGATGTTGATGTTGATGTTGATGTTGATGAGCACGTACAAGTGTTGGTCACAGCTGTTGTCGTTAAATACGTTGTTGCTGATGCTATGTAATTGCCAACATTTTTGTCCATGTTTGAGTATTGTTGTTGCACAGGACTCCAGCGAATCCACTCAAATATATACATTATAACAATTTTTATGCTTGAAATCTGGAACCTTAAGGTTTCTGCTTATGCTGGAAGTTTTGATATTATGCTGTAAAAAGATAAAAAACATTATGTATGCAGTTCCCACTTCTCGCACAAGACATAGTGTCTCGTCAGTTGTTGCAGTCATAAATGGCCACTGCCTCATCGGCAGACATGCGAAGAGATTAGGTGTTAAGTGCTTAGACTTCTGTAGAAGTTATGGAGGAAGAGGAAAATATTAAACATCTTCTCTGCTTCTGTCCCGCACTCGCTAGAAAACGCCACAAAGCACTTGGGTCGTTTCTATTTGATGATCTGGATGATTTCTGAAACTCCGCATCCGCTTCCGCGTAGATGACCTTCGTTACAACCCTAGTTCACACGTGGTAGTAGCGAAACCTTTAGAAAACTAATTTGAACGTATAGTGCTGGGAATTGTTTTCCTATTAAGTAATTGTTATAAAACGAGAATCAAATTATTTGCAAGTGGATATCTACCTTCATTGAGCCGATAAATCAAAAAAAAGGTAAAGAGTCCCTCAGAGATCCCTTGCCGGCTTAAGTCAAAAAATAGCATTTTAACAAGCACCACTTAATCGATTCACATGGAATTTTCACCACGTGTCCTTAGCATAGCTTATGCAATAAAACTTTTATTGAGGTGCATATTTAGGGTGGTCCTCATTCAGAAATATTTTTAATATTTCGTTCTAACGAAGACCGTTTAATCAATTCACATCGACTCTACACCATGTAGCTTTTATTGTAAAAGGTATTGCTAAGGCTAAACTTTTATTTAGGGTGGCCCTCATATCACAAATTTTAAAAATAGCATTTTCACAAAAATCACGTAATCGATTTACTGGAAATTTACACCACGTGTTTTTTACACTAAGAAGCATAGCTAAGGATATAAAACTTTTATTTAGAGTACATATTTAGGGTGGTCCTCATTCAGAAATATTTTTAATATTTCGTTCTAACGAAGACCGTTTAATCAATTCACATCGACTCTACACCATGTAGCTTTTATTGTAAAAGGTATTGCTAAGGCTAAACTTTTATTTAGGGTGGCCCTCATATCACAAATTTTAAAAATAGCATTTTCACAAAAATCACGTAATCGATTTACTGGAAATTTACACCACGTGTCTTTTACACTAAGAAGTATAGCTAAGGATACAAAACTTTTATTTAGAGTAGTTATTTAGGGTGGCCCTCATTCAAAAATATTTTTAAAATATCATTTCGACGGCTAATCGATTCACAGCGAATCTAAACCACGTAGCTGTTATATTATGAGCCTAATATTGAACGTCTTGAACGCATTCAAAAAAAGTTTTTAAAATTTGCTTTGCGTTTTGTCCCCTTTGTTGAACCTATTCCTACATATAATGCTCGCTGTAATCTTATTCATCTTGAGACTTTAGAAAAATGACGTCTGATCCAAAATATTATGTTCATATATGACATTATTAATGGTTACACTGATTGCCCGAATATCCTAAGTTATATTTCTTTCAATATTCCCTTGAGAAATTTAAGGACAGTCACAGAAAAAACTTACGTTTCTTATTTTTTGTATTATGCTCTACCTGATAATCTTATAGGTCTAAAAAGACACAATATTTGTTGTATATTAAGTGACGTTTAATATGATGTATAACACTTGAAGATAGCACTTTTAACGACAAAGATGTCTAGCAAGCAACAAAAAGTCTGCGAACTGATTTTGTCCACATGGCTGCAAAATCCAGAATTAGAGTATTCAGCTATAGCAAAAATAGTTGGTGCATCAGAAAGAACTGTCCTTACGGTTATTTCTAATTATAAGAAGGGTCTACCTGTTTCACGAAAAGAAGGTTCAGACAGAAAACCAGAATTTTCTAAACCAAAGCTAGCGACGAAGGTGAAGCGCCTTTTTAAGCAAAATCCCAACACGTCAGTGCGAGATATGGCGGCTAGAGCAAATATATCAAAATCTACTGTACAAAGGATAATGGAGAACAGTAAGTTAAAGGCATATAGAGTTCAAAAAGTACCAGACCGTTCTGTTAAAAAGCAGTTGATGGCTCAGATGCGAGCCCGAAAATTGTATGAAAGGTACCTGACTAAATTTCATTGCTGTGGTATGGACGACGAAACTTATGTCAAAGCACGAATGTTATACGTCACCGAAGAAGGGGCATGTGTCAAAGAAAAAAAAATTTCGAAATTTCCGAAGCAATATATGGTTTAGCAGGCCATATGCACCTGATCTGGTCTCAAAAGCAGATTTTTTGTTACGCAAGGCACAATCAATTCCAAAGTTTATATAGACTAGTGCCTCGAAAAACGTCTTCTATCATTTATTCGTGCACATGAGGGTACCGTGATGTTCTGGATGGATTTAGCAACATCTTAATACTCTAAAGCTATGATGGAATGGTATGCAAGTAAAAAGATCAATTTTGTTCCAAAAATCGCAATTGAAAGATATTGGGCTCTTATGAAAAGAGATCCTCGAAAGAGTGGTATGACTGCAAAAAATTTACAAGACTTCAGACATAAGTGGAAAAGATCGTACCGTACTATCGATGAAATAACTGTGCAAAATTTAATGAAGGGCCTTACGAAGAAAGTAAGAAATCTTTATAGAAAAAAAAAAATCATTGCTTAGATTTTAGTTATTTACATTCTGAACACTAGCCATTATTAATAAAAAACAAAAAAAGACCAAAAAAAATTACTGGGTATTTTTTTATAACTTAAAAGCAAAACGTAAGTTTTTTCTGGGACAGTCCTTAGTTAGTAAGCTTGTCATTTAAGTCTAAGAATTATTCCTAAGATATTATGTTATAGTCTGTAAGGTTTTTTCCATAGACTGTATAAATAAATAAATAAAAACTAATGAAACAATCTCGAGACTGTAATGTGTCCTTTGCAAGTTGGTATCAAATTTCATCGGGCGTTGCCGATTTGTTTATTAAGCTGTCAAAGTAAACAATGAACAAAAGAAAAAAACTCATCAACTTAGTAAACCGACATTCTTTCGTAATTTTCAAGTAATTGATTTGAGTGGGCGTGACAAAGTGGGGTTTATGCTGAAAATTAAAAAACTTTTACAGCAAAAAGAAAAAACACAAAACCACACTTGCGCAAATTGTTGGTTGGGTGCTGGTGCACGTATTAGTTCTGGGGAGTTTCAATGACGCAAAACTGTTTTTTCGATTATTAAATATTTTCTCTTTCTGTTTTCTGACATCTTATTAAATTGCACTATTGGCACCATATCCATTGAATCTACAAAATTTACACACTTTTGACTTGGCATCCTTTGGTCGAACATTTACTGGCGCCACTGAACCACGTTCGTAACAAGCACTAAACGTAGACACACTAAACATCTACCAGTTGACATGAGGTGAGAGCGAAAACCGTTTACAGCAGTTCTTACCGTTACTTATTGCCGACTTCTCCTGCTAAAACAGGGCTGCAAAGTTTTGCTGTGCGAAATGGCTATTTTTATACCCTACACAGAGGGTATATTCACTTTGTCATTCCGTTTGTAACGCATAGAAGGGGGCGTGGCAGGTATGGAAAAGTATATATATTCTTGATCAGCGTCACCACCTGAGTCGATATAGCTATGTCCGTATGTCTGTCTGTCTGTCTGTGTGTCTGTGTGTCTGTCTGTTGAAATCACGTTTACGAGAAAACTAAGCAAGCTAACTCAATGAAATTTGGCACACAGGTCAAACTTTCTTGCAAGCTGCTAGCATATAAAAATTGGCGAAATCTGTTAACGGCCACGCCTTCCGCAAACACTTTATGTAAATATACCCAAGTTCATTTTGTAAAAAAGCTGCTGCGATTTTGATGAAACTTGGTGCTTTGGTGAAGATGAGAACAAAATTAAAATTAGGCTAGGTTTGAAGTTTAAAAAGACCCTTAAAGGGGCGTGACACAGCCCTAAATTTTAACTTTTATAACGCCATAGCTCGTAAACCGTGCAAGATATTGTGATGAAATTTGGTACACGAATACAGATTTTATAATTCTTGAATTGCGCATAAAGTGGGCGGAATTGTGAAAGTGGGCGTGGCACTTTTTGGTAATTGAAAATTTGGATTTCGTATAACTTCAAATTGGCATATACGATTTTCATAAAAATTTTAGGGATGATACCACTGAAAGTAGTCATCAATACACGTTTATTCAATATTCTGGAAAATTTTGTTGAAGGGCGTGGCACAGCCTACAATATTTATATACGTTATAAAAAGATAACTAACAATACAATCGCTATAAAATTTAATATGGCAGATATACTCGCTAAAAGGTGTCTTCTTGCAAAATTTTGGCACAATGGTGCCGGTGGGTGTGGCACTTTCCATATAAGCAAAATACGTTTAAAGCTGTAGATAGTGTGCTATGAGAGTAATCTTCACAAAATTTTGTGTAGAGTTGTCGGTTACTATAAGCTTTGAAATTCAATGAAACTTGACAAGATTGCATCAGTGGGCGTGGCACTTCCCTCATTAACATAAAGTTGTAAGTGCTATTTTAAGTGAACTATTGGTGCAATTGATCTGAAATTTGATGTAAGTGGTTTACTGGGTAATAGGTACATATGAATCAAAATCTTTTGAAATACCAACAGTGGGCGTGGCACCTCCCATACATTTAAAATACCTTAAGTGGCATAACTATCGAAATATATGAGCAATCACACTGAAATTTGGTGTAAGAGGTTTGTTTATGGAAGGCTACTTTTGGATCAAAATATGAGTGGATTGTACAAGTGGGTGTGTCACCGCCCTAAATTTTAAGAATAATCACGGCACATATCGCAAACTATTTTTTTCATTCATTAGTTTATTATTATCATATTATTTATTGAAACAAAAGTGGGCGGAATTGAGAAGTGGGCGTGACATATTTCGTGTTTTTATTTCTATTCTAATTTTTTCAACATTTCCCATATTCTTTGGACATTTTCAGTTTTTTCCAACACTTTTCAACATTTTTAAACCTTTTTACATTATTTTCGACTCCTCAACATTTTTTTAACATTTATTATTCGGCCTGGCCGAAGATAACACCTTTACTAGTTTTTTTTTGGATTTGACGATTATGAAAGAAAGTCTTTGTATGCTGAAGTGAATTGCAACAGCAACGTGCTATATTTTAGAGTCTTAAGACTTTTTAACTTTTTTTTGACATAAACGGGCGCAACAAGTTCCCATGACACGTAATTTCAAGATTTGGTATGTCGATTGTCCTCCAAGATTGTGTGATTTGATACTCTTGGACCTTTTCTTATAAGGCTACGCGTTTAAGGCTGCGCTTACTTTGTTTGCGAATACTAAGGAATTTGTTCTTACGAATTATATGAACAGAATATTTACATTGGACGCGACATAGTACATGGATTGTGTTGAAGTGCAATGGATCCAGCTACTTATTGAATCCGTAAATTTTTTGTTAAACTCACTGTTTTGGTACTGTTAACATTTTTGATCCCATAAAGACCGCATTTCTACAAGTTCTGGCAATTAATTTTTCAGTACCTATGATTTATCTCCTTGTATTCTGACTGATCAAAGACAAAATATTTTTTTGCTCTGTAGTTTGAATGTCAATATGGTATTTCCATGTATTTTTTCATGCTAAAACCAAATCCGGGGCCAGAATGGCTCTAATACGGTTTTGAGCTGTTCTAACTTAAAGTGCAAAAAACACCGTTTTTTGAGATTATGAAGCACTGAGTACAAGTCTCCTTCTTTCAAAGACCGTTGAGTTTGCTGAAATTTTTTTTTTTTTTCAGCGAGATATCGCATTTTTAGATTATCAAAAAATCAACCTTTTGATATGCGCGTGTCCCTAATGAGTTTTCAGGCATAGGGAAAATCAAAAACATTAAACTCAACGGCATTTGACAGAGTAGGACTTATACTCTAAGATTCCAGACAAATTTTTTATTGAGAAAAAAAAAAGTCGCCATGCTACATAGCCTCAAAAAACAGTTTTTCTGCACTTTAGGTTAGAACAGCTCAAAAGCCTGATGTGTTAGAGCGATTCTGACCCCGGATTCAGTTTCAGCGGAAAAAAAATACATGTTAACACTACATTGGCATCCAAACTACGGAGCAAAAAACTTTTTTTGTGGTCTTGTGTAATCTTACAGAATCATGATTACGAAAAAGTAATATAGGATGGATATCTGCCAAAAAGTTCTCAGTGATTATTGTGTACATAAAAAACGTTTATTTCATCAGAAGTACATCTTTTGGTAAACTTCCGGCTACGGTTCCATATCAACCAATCAGCGCGTGATCTGATTGACGGCTTGCGCGCCGATAGGTTGATACCTATGTATATTAACGCACGAAGCCTTTAACTTTTACTCACCCGGATCAATTCTGTTCCGAATTTAGGGTCCCTATTCAATTCATTTTTTCACCCAGTTGGCATATTGATTGTCGTCGTCGCAGCCTTGATTGCAAGAATCAATCGAAACGTCAAATTCAATCAGGGCAACTGCAGAGCCAATTTAACAAAACAAATTTATCGACCCTATTACCCCATATTCGGAACAGAATCGACGCGGAAGAGTGTGCGATGAAAAAATGCGCTAAAAGTTCCCGTGTAAAATTGAGATTATTTCTGTTGAATTCCACATGGGGAAGTCTCACGTGTGTGGAGCTCTAAACTCATGCCGTCTTCCAGCGGCCCTGCACATTTATTCACTGTAGATGAATTCTCATAAGCGGAGAGCACGCTGTGGAAATATCGAGTGCATAAGCTTACTGGATAAGATATACGAGAAATACAGTATTTTGTTTTGGCGAAACTAACCAACCAGGGCTGCCTTGCCAAAGCACTTCCCGATGCTCAAAAAACATCGAATTTTGCTCAATTTTGTTATTTTAATCAAAACAGTAGTATATTACAGCTCAAAATGTATGCTTAATAGGATAAATTAATTTTTGAAACCTTTTCCAATATAAATTAATATATAATTAATAACTGCCCTGGCAAACGTTGTCCTGCCGTCATGTGGTAGAATGTAAAAGAGAAACAGCCAATTTTCGCAGTGAAAATTACTTCTGCCCGTACCTTTTATATCAAGTCCCATTCCTCTGCATCCAGTAGTTGATGAGATATGGTCCGTTTCGAACCATTTCCTCTCGAAAAGCCGGCATCGGCTTTGTCGGATCCGTTTCGAACTTGGAACGGACTTCTTATACGGATCCGTTCCGAATTCGTTTTTTGTGAATAAATCCATACTTTATTTTTTTATAGTACACCCCTAACAGGAAAAAACTTTTCCACGGCTAAACTAATTGACCAATTTTAATAAAATTTGATATGGAGTTAGATTGAACCCTAAGAAAGGTTATTAGAAACTTTGATTTGGGTCGTGGCACTGACCTTCAGCCTTCTCGGCTGAGCGGATTCTTTGATTTGGATGAAATTTGGCATAGAGATAAATTGATTCTTCAGTAAAATTAATTTCTTTAAGTGGGCGATGCCACGCCTCTTGCAGGAATATACGTCGTTACTCCTTAGCTAACGAGCCGATTTTGATGAAACTTTGTTAGGATATAGACTGAGCCCTAAAAAAGATTTCTAAAAACTAAAATTGTTTCTAGTAGGCGTGACAACACCTCTAACAGGAAAAAGCGTTTTCACTGCCAGGCTAATGGAGCGATTTTGATGGAATTCGGTACAGAGATAGACTGAATCCTCAGGAAAGGTATCTTTTATATACATTAGCTTCATTTTTTTTTTTGTTGCAGAGGTTGTGAGGAGAAGCAGTAATTTTCGAATGTAATTTTATTTCCAATAGTGAGCGGTGATACAACTCTATGAGTGAAAGATGTTTTCAAAACTAAGCTTATGAACCGATTTTAATGAAATTTGGAGCAGACTTAGATTGAACTCAAAAGAAGGCTAACAAATAGGTGTGTTCTTTTAGTGAAAGTGGATCCACGCTTAATATGAAAAAACGCTGACACGGCTGAGCCGCTACACTGATTTTGATGAAATTTGGTATGGAGATAGATTGGATGCTGAGTAAAGATATTTGTGTTGATTGGACGGTGAAACGCTCCTAACATGAAAAGAAAGTTTTAACTGCTTAGCTAATCAACCGATTTTGATGAAATTTTGTAAAGAAATATATTGAAAGTATACGGAGCCACGCCGCGAATAGGAAAATATGTTTTTCTACTGAACAAATGGACCGATTTTATTAGAATTTGGTATGAGGATAAAATTAATCGACTGATTTTGATGAAATTTAATATGGAGATATGTATACTGAGCTCTAAGAAAGAGAAAGGAATAGTGCAACATGATACCATGATTTCCAAGAAGAATTTCCAAGAGACAAGTTTCAGTCCTTAAGATCGAAAATACCATAGATTTTGAGGGATTGATAAGTAGCAAGTTGTTGATAGCCCAACTGCTTGGTGAAGAAAGTTCAGAATTCGGTCGCTAGTTTAGGTACTCAACAAGCCCGATGGGTCGAGAAAGATAAATTTGCATGTCATCCGCATAAGCATGTACAGTCGAGTACATAAAAAATTTCATTAATGCACATAGAAAATAGAAGTGCTCCCAAGGTTGAGCTCTGAGGAACTCCAGAATTAATAACTTTCAAAGAAGAAAGTCTGTTACCTACATTAACACGCCGATTTCTCGCTCCTAAGCAGTTGCATTTTAAAAAATTAACTGCTTATGGACTGAAGTTAAATAGCTTACAGCAGAGTAACCTATCACTAATAGAATCAAAGTCCTCGGAAAAGTCAATAAGGCCAAGGACAGTCAAAAAGTCTTGATCATAAAAGCCTCGAATGTCTTTAACAGATTTTAGAACAGCCGTGGAAAAACTGTGACCAGTCCGAAATCCAGACTGTAACAGAGACAACAACTTGTTGAGATCTAAGTAAGTTAGGATATCTTTTCAAGAACCTTACCCAGAGCTGGCAGTATGCTTATGGGACTGTAATCGTTAGGAACAGAGTGAGATGGAGTCTTACTTATAGCTGTTACTGTGGCGATCTTACACAATTCCGGAAACTGAAAACTGAGAAGCAAAATACTAAAGTTCGTTGAAATACAGTGTTTATTGTAGTATTTTATTTCTTGTTTTTTTTTTTTTTTTTTTTTGAGAATTAACATTTAGTTTTTACATTGACAACCTTGGATTTTCATTGCATGTCCTTTGCTTCTATAATACTATATGTTTTTTTTATAGCTTCGGCTTCATTACTTAATTTTTTTATTTTTGGCTTGAAAATTCTGTGGCAAAAAGGAAAATCAGCCAATTTTCCATTGCTACTGCGCAAAATTTCACTGTAGATTTGTGTGAATTTTTAAGCTTCGTTTTTTCCGGCATAAATAACGCCCAAAAAAAGGAAATTTTTGTAAAGAGCTAATGGAAAATTGGTCATAGCTCGACTTATCGGATTTTGTGTTTTTGTTTTTTTTTTTGCTTTTTTCATCATAGATTTTTTTTTTTTTTTTCTTTAGATTCGTTTAAAATTTAAAACAATTGAAATTATGTACAGCTCTGTTCTTATATCTAACTAACTACGATCCGTTGCTTGAAAACGCGTGCTCATACTATGTATGATCTTATGCGCTCAACCACTTAATTTTACAATAAATGGCACCGTGTATGCATAATTTTTATGTTACTTTACTTGTAAAATACTATACACCATATGATAAAAAAGTTTGCGCATGTTATTTGGTTAATAATTTATTTAAAAAACAAATATCTACATATAAGTAAATTCAGTCTAAATCAGTTAAGTGTAGTAAACGTTAATTTAATTTTGGTTACCTTGTCAGATGTAGGCGGGCAGTATGCAAAATTACTAAAAATATAAATCATACCAACTATCAATTAGCGCAAGTATTTCGTATTTCGAAAACTTCAAAAATGTATATCGAATGGTATCGTAAAAGCCATCGAACAATATCGAACAATATCAAAATGTATTGGAATATCATTAAATGCTGAAGACTATCGATTAATATCAAAAAGAAAAGACAGTTTTGTTAAATTCGAACAGTTCCGAAAAGACCGAAATGTAGGACAAAACTCGAAGAAAGTCGGAAAGAAATGAAAAAATGCAATCGCAACAACAAATTCAAGTGTCGAAAAAATTTTCGATGTCAAGAAGTGTCAAATGGTATTTGAAATTAGAGGATTTTCCCATACCAACTTAACAATACTTTAAGAATTCAACGAAAGTATCGACAAAGTTAAAAATTTTCGAATAAATCGTTAAGTATCGAAAAAGTAAAGCTGCCAAAAAGTGTCGAAGTTAATCGATAAAGTTTATTGAGTGCCGTATAGCATAGAGAAAGTCGAAAAATATCAAAATTTTATAAAGGCGCAAGAGTATCATTTGAGAGTACCCGAAAATTCCATACAAGTCACAAGCTTAAAGCTCGAAAATTTCTGTAAAAGTCGAAAGGTATTGCTATAATTGATAGCTGCTCTACTTATTGAAAGAAGAATCTCAAAAAATTAGACTCCAATTATACATTGAGCTCGCTGAATGCCAAAACTTGAGTTGTTCCAGTACAAGTTGAATAAAGGCTACCATTCAAAAAAAAACTCCAAACAAATTCATAACAGACATCAACAACAATCAAGTTATGCTCCGTATTCATCAACGCTTGACCAAGGAGTGGTAATAAAGTTTATGCTTAAAGGAAATAGGTTTTGAATACGGGAGCACTTGACTGGGACTTGTTCTTTGGCTTGGATAATATGTTGGGAATACTTACTGATGCCATTAGTACAACTGTCTGCGACATGGTCACAGCTGTGAGGTTTTGAGTGTATGCAGAGTAAGAAAATACAAGCTTGCTATTGTCCCAAAGCGATATGCTGTTAGGTTAAAATGACTCCGGACAGTTGATGGACGTATTTTGTGCAAAACAGTTGAAAGAAAGTAGCATGTTAGATAATTCTTCTTATGGCATATGCTTTCAAGAGAAGAATGCAGTGGTGGGCACTCCACTTTCTGTGAGTCTGTCGTAATTTCTTTCGTTTAGGTATATGGCATATTTGATAGTGATGTGTTAAGAGATGAACAATTTGAAAACTTTCAGGCGTCTGTTGTCTGTCCAACTTTTGCAAAAAGAAACTACGGTTATTGTACATATAAAGTTTGTGAACATGATGAAATTTTGTTTTGAAAAATTGAAAATAAATATTACGAAAAATCATATAATATGCTGAAAAAATGTGAATATACGAAAAGCTATTGAAAAGTTGAGAAAACTCCAAAAATTTCAGTTTTGAGTTTAAAAATTAAAAGAAAGCATGCAATTTTCGTTTCAAAATATCTCATGAAAATGATATATATTATGGTAAGATTCTCGTAAGACTTTCTGAAAAAATCTGCACTTGCAAAGAGATACTAAAAATTGCATGAAAATACATGAGAAAATACGTTTCAAAAATCAAATGATTAGCTACGCCAAACCACATGAAACTTTCTGGAAAAAGCTGAATTTACCAAAATACTAAAAATTTGGAAAAAACATAAAAAATTTGTTTTCAAAAAATTCCACGGGAAATTATTATTAAAAATCGCATGAAACTTTCTGTAAAAAACTGAATTTACTTATGAACATTTGAGAGTACACTTTGAAATTTTCGTTTTAAGGAAATCTGCGATTTGTTATTTATACGCAAATATTATTTAAAATAATTATTTAAATTATAAAAAGATCATAAAATTTTCGATTTAAATAATTCATTGGATGTTTCGAAGGAGCATATGAAACATTCTCGAAAAGCCTGAATTTACTAAAATCTTATGAAATTTTGAATAAATAAATTTATAATCGGCTTCGCGGCGGTCTTCGGTCGCAGTGAAGACTGTGTTGGATATAGTATAGTGCACCGCAAAGTCAGCATTGGACATTTTTGAGTATGTAAGTCGTGAGCCGCGGCCGAAGGCCTACCACTTATTCTAACATACTAAAATTTCAAGAAATCGGGAGTGAGGCCACCCGTACCTATTTTCTCAGTGCGACCTTATATATACGCTCCGCAGATGTTCGGAGTAGCTGCTTAGGCAGCCGCGATCAATCATTGGTGCCGGTTTCAAGCAGAGTCTCAGAGTGCTGCTGAATGTCTTCGGTCTCCTCTTAAATTCTGAGTGTCAGTGATTATCGAAGCCACATGGCTTGTAGTTGGCGCCTTCTAAGTATTCAATAGCAGCCGGACGGACTTCACCCGCAAGGAAAGAGCTGTCGAGATTAATGGCCACGCAAGCTTAACTAAATCCAGAAAGATTCTGATTAAGACTTCAGTCGCTTTATGCTCAGCTTCTGTTTCATATTGGGCGGTTGAGTTATAAATTGCGTACATATTAGCGTCCGTCCTCAAAATGAGCGGCCACAGAAGGCGTCTCTATTCCAAGTTTAGGGCGGCAAGCATTAAATTGCATCTGGTCCTACTACATTAAATAACTGTGCTATTGGTAACGCCTTAGCGGTAAGTTCACCTACTTTTGGTAAGCATCGGACTTAGAGATGTACAATTCATATTGGTTCGAAGTAGATCCAACTTGAAACAACATTTCTCGATAAAACACAAAATACTTATTGCTGATGGAATGGTACAGGTAAAGTCATAATCAGCTTTGGTGAAAGTGTTTATACTCTAGCCGACCACACACATCCCAGAACTTAGGAAACCCATGTTCAAATCCAATTGGAGACGTATAAAAACGTAAGGCATTTTAAGTTTTTTTATAGCAGTTTTAATTAAGCTTCAATTATACACACACGGACAGATAAAATAAATTATTTCTCTTTTATGCAAAAAAAAATTATTGTTTTATAAGTCTTTTTAAAAACCTAAATTCAAATGTTTTCGTATTTGAAACAGTTCGAAAATGAACATTTAAATCGATTACTTCCATAATCAACAAATTTTAAAATATTTAATTTAAGCGATGTACAAATCACAGCACTTTTAAACACGTTTCATTTTATTTAAAGACATTTTAATTTGATTTTGTGGTTGTGAAATTCGATGCACGCCTGCATATTGTCTCGGTCAAGCACCTCGATCATCATAGCAGCTTAAGTTGTAAAATTCAGTACATTGATAATAAATTGTCTGTAGCAAGCACCGAAAAAATGAAGGTAGAATTGAATGACGAAACGTAAGCGTGAGGAGCCGCGGATGCATCTATCTTACTATAAAAGGCTCATTCCTAGCTAGGCTCATAAAAATTTATTTAGACAGTAGTGCCAGCCCTGATGGCACTCTACATGTAGATTGTTATATCGCAGCTGAAAATAGAATGCAGCACTAAGCTGTGGAAAATATACGAATTAACAAAGTACATATAGAATTTCAGGCCATACTGAAAATCATATCACTGAGAACAGAACGCCTGACGAATTAGTCGAAGTTTAAATCTTTCCCAAACTTTTTGAAGTTGTTTAAAAAAACATGTGATTTTTAATATGGCATACCCTCTATTTTATCATATATTGTATTACTTTCATATTCTTTCAAACCCCAATTATAGAAATATCATTTAATTCCATGAGAGTCCACAGGAAACCACAGTTGTAAAGAGAATTCTGACTCTTCAAAACTCTGTTCAAAATTTAGAGTATCGAAGTTTGGAATTGAAATAATACAAATAATTGTTCAAATGACTTAAATTTTCCTTTAATTCAGTAGAAAATTGTATGTCATTTAGCATTTCAAAATGATTTCGAACATATGAGCGCCGCAACAGACCAGAATATCAGGGTAATTATTTGTGAAAAAACACGATTTTCAAAATGTCAACTTATGTTAGTTTGTCAGCAGAAGCCAGAAACTACACATATTGCCACAAGAAATATTCCACTGAAGTCGAATCAAGCGATTTTGGCGGGCCATTGATTTCATAACTTCAAGAAATCATCTGAATTTTGAGTAAATTCATAGTTAAATTTTTGGAAATTTCCACAATATGAAAGCCTTGTTGTGGTGTAAACTCTTTTATGAGGAATGACAAACTTTACTGAACATGAATTACACCAACGTTGGAAAGTATGACACTCCCTACATATAACACCGCTTAGCAAAAAAAAAATTTATGGAGATCCTAGTTGACTTTTCAACGCTAATTACTTTTTCATCAGATTCAGTTATTTACACAATTCTAACAACCAGTTTTCGAAATATGTATAGAATCAAAAACCGAATTACTTTTCAAAATCATCGTAAGGGAAGAAAGAGAAACACCAAAAGTTACACACAATATTCAGCACCAAGATAAATAGGCATGTTCTACAATTCTCCACCGAGAGAAAGTGATTCGAAATCATATGGATTTGATATGAAGCTCAATTGAATTTCCCTCGGTAGTGAAATGTAGAACATATCTGATAGCGTCTCAAGTTTTAGTGTTGTGCGGAAGGTGCCATGCCAAGTGCAATCCAGCCCACATTTTGCAAAGTACTTGGTGTACACAATAAATTCACGGGCGAACATTCAAATCTGGAGCAATATTTGACAAGCATTTCAAATGGTTGTTTTATGGGAGGTGCCACGCCCCGTTTCAGAACGTGCTTGGTAAAGGCAATATACTGCATCCATGAATTTGTCTTTCACTTTTTTTCAATAATATACCATCTTCTGACTCACCATAATTCTTATGTTTACTCTAAATATAAGAAAAGTTCTGAAATATCGCGTTGTGTTAGCCGATATATGGGCGGTTTTCACTTTCAAATATCTTGTTTAACGTATTCTTAAGAATGAAAGTTTTCAAGTCAAATGCATATGCTATCTGTTCTTAAAGTTTTTTGGCTTTCATGAAGCAATCGACCACTGCAACTAATCATAAAATACAATTGAAATAAATTGACTGTTTCATCGAGGTACAAGCAATATCGTTGAATAAAATTTAAAGTCGACAATCTTACAGAGCTAATAACTGTAGTAGCCATATTATTATTATAAAATGTGTACTAAGAATTTTTTTTGTTGTCTAGCAGTCTTATTAATTTAGAAGGGAGTCGAAAATTCACTCACAGCTATGGTTCCATGGTGAGTTCTTCTCAGAATTGAATGATTTTTTTTTTTATGCATAAGCAAAGTCGCTTAAAAAAAAAGGCCCACCCTAACACACATACATACCAGCGTATGTACATATATATTTCCCACTTACTTGCACTTACCAAAATATTAATTTAATTTTTCTGTCAATATAGACAGTATTTATATATTTATAAAAGACACACACGAGAATTCTAAAAGTGAGAACTAAGTTATTCTCATTTTCTATAAAACTAAAACATGTACTGTGAGAACTTTTTTTTTGTAAATTATCTGAAATGTCACGTTGTGATAAATTTATGCTATTTCAATAAAATGTTCTGATATTTTTTTTTGATTATTTTCTCATGAAAAAAAAAGAACTCATTTGTTTGAGATATCAACTTTTTTTCATATTTCCAAAATTGATATGGTGTTCTTAATATATGATAAATTTTCTAGCTTTTCAGTAAGTTCTCATCAGAATGTTAGAAATTTTTTTAGTTTTTTTTTATTTTTGAGAAAGTTTTTCTTTAAAAATCGATTCTGTCTGCTTTTTTTTTTTTTTTTAATAATCTACAAACTTCTGCCTCACCATCATCCTAATGTTTATTCTAAACATAAGTAAAGTTCTGAAATATCTCGGAAATTTATAGCCTTATTTTACGTATTCTGAGTAATGAAAGATTCAAGTCGAATAAACATGTTATCTTTTCTAAAAGCTATTTCACTTTCATAATAAAATCGACCACTTTGATCAATCATTATATACAATTGAAAGAAATTGTTTCATCGAAATGTAAAGTCGATAATCTTAGAAGGCCAATAGCTATATATTATTCTCATAATATTTTGGGCAATTCTTGGAAACTATACATATAACGCCCCAAGTCTGATATTCCTTTTTCAGAGAATTATGTAAACGACTGTGGTATAATTTGGCCCAATTTTATTTCATTAAATTATTATCCTTTTAGGTGATTTTTCATTTCCTTTTTTGTTTTCATTCTTATTCGGGCGACGTTTGATTTATTTTGCAAACGTTTAAGCTATGGGCAACACCGCCTATATACATATATATTTTTTTCCGTTTTTAAATGAAATTGGCAAAAGGTGTAGACTTGACTTTGGTACTGGCTTTTATGAAAAAAATTAAAGTAGCTCCGATTTTCAAGTTTCGTTTTGATCTTAGCAATCACCACATTTGGTTCAATTCGCGGCAAATTTGATGTGCTCGACTCCATTGTCTAAGCCGGAAATTTCTCTATATAGATGAAATTTTCGTATATGTAGTAGCATAGTTTTTCTTATTTATTTTAAAATTATTAGTCTTTTCGAATCTCAATTCATTTTTCAGACAACAGCTACAACAAAATCCCATCGAAAAAGTCGTAGAGTATCGAATAAGTCAAAATATATCGAAAAAACTGACAAAAGTCAATGTACAATGCGACAGTTTACCATCCAGACTTTCCTCATATAACCCATACAGTTCAACATTTTTAAAACTCTTCATTTGTTATTCAAAGTATTCCCCTTCCGAATTTACACTGTTGACAGCGTTTTAAAAGTGATTCAAACGAGTCGAACATATTCTAGTTGTCGCATCGTCGCAGCTCTGTATCTACATCGACGAAAAAACAACCTATGAGCAACTATTTCATGTTCGGCAATAGAAAGAAGTTACACTGCGCTAAATCAGGCAAATACGTCGGGTGGTCAAGCATCCACACATGATTTTTCGCTAGAAATTAACGTATCAAAATGGCATTATGAACAGTTACGTCACCACCAAATATCAAACAGTAAGGAAAAGCATCGACGTACACAATCTCATCAACGTGCAATAGTTGTTTCCAGAGATATGGTCATAGCAAATATTTTTTAACAGCGCCACGTATGACCAAATGATTGAAACTTAAGTTTATCCATATAAATATGCCTTGTAATACAAAAAGAATGTATCATTTGCGCTCTAAGCAAATCCTCACTTTTTTGTTAACAGTCTCCCACTTAATAGATTTTTCAAGCCTTAAGATCGAATGGCTCAAAGAGATTAGGTAGATTTTTAAAACTCATACATGTGTATGTATATCGAAGGCAGCAATATTTCAAGTCTTTTTGGTCTTTTTTCAATGATGTATTACTTTTTGAACAATGTTGCACCGAAATGACCTTTCTGGATATGCCATCGAGCTTTTTGGCAAGAAGGAACTTTAACCGTTCATAGACAAAACTGGGAAATATTAATATCTTGATATAATACAAAAATTATTAAAATCATAATTCTGGTTTTGTAAAATTATTAAGCAAGATGGCTTGAAGGGGAAAAGGAGACGAATGTGAGACAGAAAACATTCTGCAGCATAAAGAGTACTTTTTTAAACAATAATCTTTTGAAATACATTTTGTAGTCTCTATCACGGCATAATGTAGCTTAACTTTGCGATTTCGGAAGATGAATATTTTCAAAACTTAAGCGGTCCATGTATGTCAATCATTTGCGATTAATAAACGTAAAATTGTATGTTTACTACTACACTACACGTACGAAAACTTACCAACTTAAAATAAAACTGTAACCTGCTCTCAATAAACCCGGTACTCGAAAATTGGAGCAGTCTTAATTATTACTACCAGTCTTGTGTAGACAGAATATTCATGATATTTTCAAGTTACGGATTTTTCCTGTAGTTACAACTACTTAGATACTTCATGGCGTATAAATACTTGTATTGAATACTTTGTCATATACTTTAGAATTTTTTTTTTTTATAAAATTTTTTGTGGCTTTTTCAAAATATTTACAATAGTTTAGTATTTTACAGCTCTGGTTCAATTAAATATTTTTTATAACAATTTAAAAAACAAAATACCAAAATGAGTAAAAGAAGAAAGGGGCCCTGCACGAGCATTTCGTTGCATTGTAGCGCTTTTCTCTTTGCTGCGCTGTGGTATCCGTATCTCTGTGTTAAAATTTCGTTGGCGCTAATATACACATATTAAAGCTGCTGCTATAGTATTTATCAGAAACCGCCATAGCCACCAACATCAGATGGCTTGAGACGTTCGAACATGGTTAGGTGTGGATGGTGTGGTGAGGCGTGATGCCCATGATGATGATGTGGATGATGATGATGGTGCGTATGATGATACCCAGCCACTGCAGCAGCGGCCGCAGCAGCTGCAGCTGCCGCGGCCGCTGCAGAAACTGCTCCTGGTGGTGGTGGAGTAGGTTGGTGTGGATGTCCACTTGCGCCGTGCATAGCAGCTGCTGCGGCCGCGACACTGGTAAATCCAGCTTGTGTTGGTGGCGTTGCATAACCATACGGATAATTCGGACTCGGCATGTGCAATGTGTGCGCCGATGGATGTGTTGGCTGTAATGCAGTCACAGATTGCTGCACTGCTGCGGCCGCAGCGCTTGGGCTACCGTAGGGTGTAGTATCGTAATCAGCTGCTGGACTGTGTTGCATAGCCGGCGGTGGTGGCGGCGCTCCGTAGGGATGTGAATGATGATGTGAGTGCGGGTGTGGATGATGTGGGTACATTGTATTAACAGGTACTGGCAAATGCGCATGTGGATCCATATACATTTGTGGATGCGGTGATACGTGCGCATGTGCTGAGCTTGCTGTTGCTGCTGGCGATGGTGAGTTAGCGGCAGCGACAGCAAGTGCAGCAGCCGCCATTATGTTTGTATGATGATACGCAGCGGCATGGTTTGTTGGTTGCGGCGGATAGCTGGCAGATATAGCAGACGACAAAGGTGGCGTGGCTGATGATGCTGCTAAATGACTAACGGAAAAGTTGCTTGAATGCAAATTCGATGTACTGGTGTTGGAATTGCTGCCACTGCCGCTACCATTTCCATACATACTGCTGCTATTAACACTGTTAGCTACGGATACAATTGCTGGCGTGGCAGGTGGGCTATTGTTACTATTGTTGGCTGATAGAGACGGTGGTAAAAGCTCCCCCAGACGCGTTGATGTCACACTTGCGGAATATTGTTGTTGATGTTGGACAAGCAATTGCTGAGCGTAATCATAGCGATGTTGTGGAGAACGTAGTGATGCATGTGATACAGGCGATGATGCCGCAGATGCAGACGAGTTTAAGCGGCTTACACTATAATTGCTAGGTGAGCCTCCACCAAAGAGACTGTTGACGGTATGCGGTGTATTGCTGCCACTGCTGCCGCCTGCTGCAATCACATCTGTGTTGTCATTACTCGCACCGTTTGGCGTATGACTTGTCGGAGCACAGTAAAGTTCGGACTGCAATGATTCCGTAGCTGAATTCACATTTCGTTGTTGCTGCTGCTGTTGACTGCTTGGGATTCCTGCCTGCAACTGTTGCATACTCTGTAAGCGATTCTCTACAGCTGCGGCAGCTGACGCAGAAAGTGAACTACTGGCTGCAGTTTCACTCTCAGATATTGTTGGTATTTGATCTACCAGAGATTCTAACCCAGATAAGCTCTTACTAGCAACGTCAGTTGAAATATGGGTGTGCTCTGGCAACGATTGATGCGGTGTTTGCTGATCGGTTGGGTCGGTGACTATATGATGGTGAGGTGTGTGATGCTGCTGTTGCGGTTGGTGATGTAGCAAATAACTGGTTGGGTTGTCTTCGAAACGTTGTTCTTGCTGCTGCAGCTGCTGTTGCTGGTGCCTTTGCCACTGCGTTTCAAGTGTTTGCTGTTGCTGAAGTTGTTGCAACTGTTGGTCTTGATATTGCATCAATTGCTGCTGGTGTGTCTGATGATGACTGTAGTGCTGTTGTTGCTGATTATGTTGAGGCGACACCCACTGACTGAAACTTTCGTTTGCTCGCTGTTGGTCATCTGCTGTAGCAGAGTCATGTGTTGGACTAGCATAGTGGGAACTTTCTTGTTGAAGTCTTTGATGAAGCGAAGTTGTCGACAACTGCTGTTGATTATTTAAATTGTTATCCATTAGCAACTGGCGATGTGCGTTACCACTTGTTGGTGTTAATGCAGGTGACTCAAAATCAACAGCGCATATATTTGGGGAGCTTGACGTTGGGGAGCCACCTGATACTCTTGTTAGATCTGCATTAATATTGATAACACTTTTTGCGGATGCTGTTTGCTGTTGTAAATGATTTTGTAAATGGGGTGAGGATGCCGCTGAAGATTCCGTCGATGATTGCATTAACTTCTCAGCGAAATATTTATTGCTACTTTCCATTTGCTGTGTTCCTGATACCAAATCCGGTGAATCACTATCGTGGTGAGTTTTAGGTTTACATAGCGCCGTGGCTGGCGTTGTATACGAACAATTTACAATTGGTGAATGCAATGGTGATGCAGTTGTGAACAGCCTTTGTTGCTGTTGCGTCGGTGGAGTATTGAAAATAGTGGTGTGTTGCTGTGGTGAAGCAATATGAGTTGAAGGTTCACAGTTTGGTTTTTCAGCCTGCTGATGCTGTTGTTGCAACATCTGGGGAAGATTCATACCTGTAGGTAGTTTCACTTTCTTTGGACGTCCACGTTTTTTCTTTGGCATTTCTCCGTTTCCCGAAGCTCCGGTCATCATTGATAAATTGAGGATATTACTAAAGTCATTACCTGTTGACATTTGGTTCGTTTCAACTTGAATTTTGGTACCAGTCGCCGGGTCAATTATTTCTTGTCTTATGATTTCCTTTACCTTTTTAGGACGTCCACGTTTTTTCTTTTCAGGAAATTGTTGATGACAATTTGGTAGCATAAATCTATTATCATCCATGCCAGAAATATGAGTTGAGCCAGGCCCGGGTACATGTCCAGAAATACCAGCTACATTAGCTTGCTCCTCATTGTTATATATATAGGATTGCTGTTGCGAACTTGCGAAATGTTGCTGCTGCTGCATTAACATGCCCACTGAGCCCTTTTGCATTAAATTATTATTGCTGTTGCCATTGCTACTGCCCAACAGACTTGGACTATCATTTCCATGTTGCTGTTGTGATGTTGCATTCGACGTGTTCGGCACCGAACTGACACTATTATACATCACGTTTCCAGTACTTAAATCGCCCACCACACCGCTGTTGCCGTTAGAGAACAGTTTAATATTTTGCTGCTCGCAACACTGTTTTATTTTCTGCTCTGTGAAGACACACTCAGACTCATCGATATGTGGTATCAAGCCATTAAGGTAGTCACGGAATTTTTTAAGGGCTGCATAGAACGGCACCTTGTCGGCGGCACGTGGCAACTGTGCGCAACGTGCCGAAGATGAAGGCATAACCCATATATACTGAAAAACAAAATTTTTTGGAGTTAGATATTAAGAAATTTGGAGAAAACATAAAAGAACTACTAAAAACTACAAAGCTACATATTGAAATTTCGTTGAACTTCATATAAAAGCCTTAGGTAATTACAATAAATTATTTCCCTTCTATTAATAAAATATTATACAGTTGAAGAAAAAGCAGAGGCTGACAATACCTCTCCCTGTGCCGTTTTATCGTATTCAAGCATAGTTGCAACCTAACTCCTAGGGCTGACCTGAATGATCCTATGAGTGAGTAGAAAACATGGAAAGTAGCAAGTGTTTACTTACGCCCAGGTCACGCAAGCTTTGCATTATAGCATCTACAGTAACACTATAAATGGAAATCTATATATCTAAGCTCTTTGAGACTGAGAGATTTTTCTATTCAAGGAGTGGAGTGCTAATTGCACAAACTTCCTTGTGAATAAGCACGATATACAAAGGATATCAGCCCTTGCTCAAAACTTTCTCTAAGGTGATAATCAACTACTTTCCAGAACTTTGTAGAGTTTTTTTGTGTCACTTTTTTTTTCTTTTTTTAAGCCCAAGTTTACGGCGATTGTGTATTATTTTTTTTAACCCTAAGTTTTTTGCACTATTTCGCTTACTATCCCGTAATTTTTATTGAATTTCAACTACTTTTAGGTAAATTTCGCACTATTCCTTTTACACATATACTTAAGCTACTTTTAAAGAAACAGCTCTTATGCAAATATACACTATAAGCATATTTACCGTATCTGTGCCTTCAACGCATTCCGGTTGACGTCCAAAGTTGAAATCTTTCTTACCAGAAAAAACTTCAAAAATAAGCTTGCCATTAAACACAGCTACCTTTGGCCGAAAAGTTTGAAGTTTTTCGAGTAGTATGCGACTGCCTTCTTTGATTTCTTTACGTGTTAAGTCTGCTGAACCTTTGGTCGCACGCTTTACCATATTTGTAAAGCCAATACCATATTTCATTAATTTATAGTCTTCTTCTGCATTCATTTGTTCATGTGTTAATCCTGACATATACAGGCATTTCCAAAAATGATTACCTGGGCCAGCATAGTGATGACCTTTATAGGCAGCAAATAGTCCAGGATTAATCCCAACCTTAAATTATGCAAACAAAGTTAATTTATTGAAGAATGAAATGAACTGAACATAAAAACAAATAAATATCGTTAGTAACAAATGAATTATAATACTCCCGAAAACATACTAATTAACTATTAATTTTTTTTTTTTTTAGGTGACTTCCCATTTTCCTGGGAAAATAAATTACTTGAGGAAAGGATTTTTGCTCAGCACTAATATGCTATTTAGAAATTTTCTGAGTTATCAAAGATATTGACTGTGTTGCGCTCATTAAGTGATTAGAAATATAATAGCACAAAAAATAAGAAAAACGTAATCAAATACAACGTGCGGACGTAATTCAAAAAAAAATTGCTTTCCGATAAGTGAATTTCAGACCTACTGGTCCTACAAACAGAAAATAAAATTTTTTAATACAGGGTAATCAAAGACATTACTAGCTAGTGGGAACGCGCGAACAATCCAATGGTATCGAAAAAATGTATTGAAACATGAACCACTAATTATAATGACAAAAAACCTTCGATGAAATACAATGCAAATGAGTAGAAGAAACTGGTCATAAAATCTCAATGCAAGTTCAAAAAAAAAATGTCAGCACACCGACAGCAATAAAATGGCGGAAGTAAAAACGGTTGACGTCATTCCAAGACAAGGAAATGGATGATATTCAGCGTGTAAGAATCAGAAAAAAAGTCCAGTACCAGATAAACATATCGTCACATTATTAATGATTTTTTAAGATTTTCCATGTCATTCGCAAAACACCGAGCGCTTTGCTCATATAGTGCATGAATCCGCCCTCATGGTTACCGATGATCAACACCTGCGCTATATTTTTTGCAAAACTCAAGAGCCCCGAACATTACAACCAACTGGAATCATTTTAAAATCGAATTGATTAAAATTTCATCTATCAAATTAACATTTTTTGCTTTTTCCGAATTTCGTTCGCAGGAACATTTTTTTATTATCAATAAATTGAGGAAATTCGAACAAATTGAGGGACAGCAAAATAAATAAAAAGGTGGGAAGGCTAATGCTTCAAAATTTCTGCACTGAAGAAAAACTCTTAGAATTGAATTCATAATAACCGTAGACTGATAAACGTTGGGTGGAAGTCTTCCAGCAACTCCACGCTCAAGTGCCGTATGTTATGGGTCCGTCATACCAACTTCAATCAGATCGGACAAGGAGTTCTTAGTTAGAGCAAAAAAGATGAACACACATCGACCTGGGACATAAAACGCATTCATGAGTGAATATACACATTTTTGCTCTAATTTAGGGACTTCCGATTGATATTGGAACCGGTACAAAAAATTTATTGTGCGCTACCACTTTCCAGCATTTTAAAGAAGTGTAATTTTTAAAATGTTTTGCAAATGCGGTATAACAAGATAAACCTGGCCCGATCTGATCGATATTGGCATCGTACATAATCTAAAGACCATATATTCAATCAGTTAAATACAAATTATAAAATTGTATTTCATTAAAATCAATATATAAATACATCGACCTGGACCACAAAACGCGCACAGTATTACGTACGATTTTTTTACATATTTTAGTGACCTTATTTTTCGACTTTTTTTACATTTTTCGACTTTTCAACAATTCCGAATTCATTCCAAACATTTTTTTTTTGAACAATTGCGAATTTTTCAAATTTTATGGATTCTTCAACATTTTGCTAATACTTGAACAAATTACGACAGTATTTCGATTTTTCCAAAAATTTTCGCACTTAATTTTCAAAACAAATTTTATGACCTGTGACATCATACATATTTTTGAATTGCGCTGGGGCAGAAAGTTCTGGAATGTTGCATTGATGCTGACCAAAAATCATTCCGTATCAATAATTGTATGCTCGAAATCGCTATTGCATACAGTGTTGCTAAAAGGACGTTATCTCTTTATTTGTTTTAACAAATGTATTGCGTTACACAGAAATTTACACTCACTATGACAATATCCAGATTATCACATAAATGATCGGGCAGTTCACGTTTCGAGACCTCTTCCTCTGACATGCCATTGAATCGGTCGTGTTTTTTACGTTCTTTCGATTTTATCACTCCAACTGTGGTTGTAGGTCCTCCAATGGCCAATTCAGGATCCCCTTCGTTTGTGTTTAAACTCTGCGTACTGGATCCATGCAAGGAGCTTTAAATGTAAAACAAATTTCATAAAACCTAATAATAAAATAAAATAGAGCTTATATTTCTATTTAAAAATGTTATTTCAGTACAAAAATCACCAGCAAAGGGCAATTTAAACGAAAAATTTAAGTTTTGAAGTATAAACCAAGATTTTAATATGGGTGGCAAGCTGGATACATGTATTGGCTTTCTTAGTCTTTCATTTCGTTAACAACTTTAATAAATCTTTTTTGGTTGAGGTGAAAATTATAAAAGAACCTATAAAAGTTTAATAGCAAAATTTATGTTGCTAAATGTTGGGCAGGAAATTTCACCGCAAATGCCAATATTTTTGTCATCCACAGAGTGTGGAACTTAATACTAAGGAAAGAATAAGCTGTAGCCAACCATGAAGAGGCTGTAAAACTACACCAACGAATGCAGCTTTTGTTAATAAGATTGCGTAGCCCAAATTCGAGAGAATACAATGTAGTTGAATGAATTTTTCCTTTGAGTAAGTATACTGACATGTGGATAACAAATTTGGCTTGATACTGCTGCGAATATGGACGTAAATGACTTTCTACAAAATTTTCAGAAGACAAGATGCAGACTTGTTGGACTGAAGTCGATCGTATTTGTGTCAGTTCTTTCCAGCGTTTGGAAAAAATATTAACTTGTTCATACTACAAACTAGAAGAATACAATAAAAGTTATAGCAGTCCCTAACAATAACTGCCACCCAGGTGGTAATTAAATACAAAACGTTGTAGTTCAACATCAGGTCACGATGATTTGTTGAGTATGAAGCTTCTAATAGCACAGCAAATTTTGGTTTCTGAAAAGGTATTCACGAAGCTACTCGAAAATTTCTTTACCTTCTAATTTGTATCAGAAATTACCAGGAAAAAGATTATCCAGCAACAATAAAAGAAGCTCTTTAATAGACATAGTTCAAGGCCCGATTGAAAATTTAATAGCCTTAACAAGTGGGTGTTATGCATATAAATCAACTATGCCAATAAATTTGAGACTAGCACTTACTTCGGTATACCAACTGTTAAATTATCTACGTTTACAACTTTCTTTTTACGTCCACGCCTCTTTTGGGGTGGTTTGCTTAGTAAGCTGCTACCATCTTTGAGGTCATGTTGCTGCTGATCCATATGAGCATAGCTAGTCAAGGTATTGTTATTGCCACTAAATTCTTCGGAACGTTGTTGCTGCTGACCAATAGTCATTGTCGAAGGTTGTGACTGCTGCAGCTGTTGTTGTTTTAGCGATTTAGCTTCATCAGCCTTCGTTCCAACTGCTGTAGGTGAACATTGTTCTCCTACTGTGACTTCTGGCATGCCCATGTAAACGCTTTCTGTTGGCAGTGGTTGTAAAGGTGAAGAGTTAATGCGCAGATTTGTAGCAGCTCTAAGTTCATCATCAATAAAACTATACGTATCGGCTGTAGCATTGTTCCTACTTTCGGTTAACATTTCTTGATGCATTGCTGAGCTTGCTGAATTATTTTGGTTTGATTGCTGCTGATGTATTGTCTCTGTGCTTGCAATAGGAATCTGGAGTTGATTTGACTTCAGTTGTTCATGATCTTCGCACTTTATTGGCGGTAGCAAGTTAACTGTTTGTTGCATTTGATGTTGTGGTGTCAGTGAATGTGTGGAAGATGTATGTGAGTTAGGAGTTAGCACATCACCGGCACTAGTTTCATATCCATCATCTTGGTTCTCGTGCTTCACATTGCTAGGCGAAAGAGTGCTGCTGTAATGAAATTTAAAAAATTTATGTCATCAAAAAAATTTGTGCAGTGGACCCCACTTAATAGATTCCTAGTTAATTGAATTCCCTGGCTAAGTGCTAACTAAGTACTAACTAAATCCTCTTATATAATCCCGTTTATATAATCAGAAAAAATATTGCCGGTACACTTTTAGCTTCATAATGCTTCAGTTTGTAACTGGGTTAATGTTGTTCATTACAAAACTCAAAATACCACGATATGATGAAGACTCTTTGACTTTCAAAATACCTTTGAGCCATTCTAGATCCAAAACTCAATTGGAACGACAATATCGAACAGAAATCAAAGAAATCAATCGTGTGCAGCTTTCTATGCCCGTAAAAAATTTTAAGGCAATGAAATCTTGTTAAACGAGCGCCCTAAAGAGCAATTCTGCTCAGAAAAGCTGGCTGTTGAGTAGCGAAGCAATACGGACGACAGTCCTCCATCCTCGACACATTGCCAAACCAACTGGCTACCCTTCTAACACATTACATCTGCCCCACACACAGCTTCGAGAAAAACTTACAAGTCAAGTTTACGGAGAGAGTTAAATGGAATGAAGGCATTTTCAATCTTAATATTGAAACCACCATGTACACCAACGGGTGAAAGATATACTGCGGGGGTTTATTCAAAAGATCCAGAATTCCTTAAATCTTTTTGCTTATATAACTCAGCTAGCGATTTCCAAGCAGAAGTCTTTGCTATTCTAGAAGCTTGCAATTTCGTGTGCAATTCTAATATGGTAAAGCTAGTAATATTTCCCGACAGTCAGGCAGCTATCAATGCTTTGAATTCAGAAACGATAAAATCTGAAAGATCTAGATAGACCGGGGCGTCAGCTCGACATAATTCTCATATGGGCTCTAGACCACATGAGCCTTGAGGGTAATGAAATTGCCGATTAATTAGCAAGGCACGGATCCTGTTTTGACCGGAGTTCCTGAGCGTGTGCAAACTTCAAAGAAAGGTCTTCTGAGGACCCTAAAAACATTTAAGCCATCCAGAACAACACGCCCATCCTATAACAACTCAAAACGCACTGGGCAGCACACAAAACCCATTTTAGTAGCTACCCAAATTGCAGTTACTGGAAACTTTATGTGGATACCATTATAGCTGAAGTTAAGTTGTAAGAAAAAACTGGTATTCTTTAATATTAGCTAATTGTTTGAAAACAAAAAATGAATAAAAACCAGTTTAAGCGTTGGAACCTTCCTCGTGAAAAAGAAAATACTCTATAGCATATGAAGCAATCGCTAAATTTCGTGCGGACAAAGTGTTACCGGAAACAAGCAACTGAACTTAAGTTAACTTCGTGAGATGAATGGCAGTTATTGCTATGCAGGTTATATTATTTTAGTATGAATAGCTATCTTCCTAGTTCCAAATATCTAATACTAGCGTCAGGCGGAGTATTTGACTTGGTGTCGTACTCAGTTTGAAAGTGCCTGATTAATTCACATAACAACATTCAAAGAGAGAACGAATTAGCATAATGAACTTAGACACAACACCCACCGTGCTATTTTTTCCAGCAATGGTCTTGTCTCAGTAGCATCAGTATCACAAAGCATAACGAATTGGCATATCAATAATCGCTGTGAGAACTGAAAATCGTGTTGGGTCCAGGACATGAGAGCAAGAATTGACATATCGAGTATTTCCGAGCCCAAAGGCTGAAAATATCGCAGATGCTTGTAAATTATACGGAAAATCGTAATATCACAAGCAACTTTTTATAATACCATGTGAATTTTAAAAAAAAATTTGATTTCTAAGGTCTACTTAAAGTAAACCTCAGAGTTGCAAAGAGCTCTGTAAAATCCTATACTACTTGATAATATCTCATGTAACTTTTGTTGTAAATTTCATGCCAATGTTTAATATTTTATGGCATTTGCTTTTTGAATCTGGAAAAGGAAAGTTCTCAACTCATTTGATTTTTTAAACACCTCAATTTTTCTAAATTACACCCAGACGACACATGGAAGGACGAAAATGTGAGTTATAATAAAAATTTCTAAGAAAAATATAATAACTGGAACTAGTTTTTTCATACAGTACTCACAGTTTGTATTCCACGTTGTGGTCATCATGATATTCATCTATCATCAGTTCATCGATATTGTTCAACTGATTTGATTTTAATTTGCCAACTGGTGACCCTGTAACGTGATGAGATTTATTTATGTCCTGTTGTTGCTGATAATGATGATGTGCATGCAGAGGCGTATGAGGATGATGTGGTGATGACATAAGCAGTGTCTCATTGTGTAGACGTTTCTGCTGCTCCTGGTATTCTTCCTGTTGCTGCTGATATTGTTGCAATTGTCGATGTTGCTGTTGTCGATGATGTTGCTCTTGATGTAAATACGCCATTAAATGAACGTGTTCATCTTGATGAGATTGGTGTTGTTGTTGTTGATATTGTTGCTGCTGTTGCTGCAAATGATGCTGTTGCTGCTGGTGCAGATGCTGTTGTTGTTGCTGCTGTTGTTGCTGTTGTTGTAAAAATGTTTGTTGCAAATGAATCTGCGATTGCATCTGATTATGTAACACATGATGTATGCCATGGCTAGAATTTAAAAGCTGCTGCTGTTGCTGTTGATGCTGATGATGCTGAAACTGATACAACTGCTCCTGTGTAAATTGCTCCAACTGCTGTTGTCGATTCTGCAATTGTGCATGAAAATGTGCTTCTGTTTCTGATTGCTGTTGCTTTTCGAGATGCTGCTGCTGTTCAGTTTGCAACACATGCTGTTCATAATCATGTTGTTGTTGCTGCTGTTGTTGTTGCTGTTGTTGCTGTTGTTGTTGTTGTTGCTGTTGTTGCTGTTGTTGTTGCTGTGATTGCTCTGATTGCTGTTGTTGCTGTGATTGATGTTGTTGCTCGGATTGCTGTTGTTGCTGTGATTGCTGCTGCTGCACCATATACTGCTGCATGTGTGGAAAAACATCGATCATATGCATATCGTTTTTGGTACTGTGCTGGTGCTGTTCTAACAAACTTTTGCTGAGTTGAAAATCATCGTGCTCTCTATTGGTTCCAGTATCTAATTGATTTGGTGACTGCTGCTGCTGCTTTTCATGCAATTTAGGTGATGTTTCATCATCATTATTTTTTCTTAAAGCTGCTGCTGTTTCATGTTGCTCTAAGTACATACGATACCTCAGGCTGTTTTCAGCATCATCCTTTTGCTTTAAAGTAGCAGAAGTAACAGCAGCTGCATGTTGCTGCTCGTCTATTGTTTCCATTATATTTTGCTGTTTACGTTTTTCTTCCAGTTTGTTATAATCAGCATCGAGCATCGCTACACTGTCATCAGCTATTCTTGGGTAGGACCACTCTTGTTGGGGGTGGTGTTGATGCTGTATTGCATGCTGACTTTGCCTGCCTTCATCGTCAACATTTTTTTGCAAGCCCTGTTCTGCAACTTCTGTCAATTTGTTGAAATCGATTGGCTCAGCTGCAGTTATTGTTGTAGAACCACTTTCATCATTTTTTAATTTATTATAGCTGCTTTCACCCCGTTCGTCTAGGATTTCACTTGGTCCTGACAAATTTGTTTCATTCACTATATTGGCATTAAAGCTGCTGCTGTCGCTGGTGCAATGTGGTGGGAGAAGTTCTCGCTTATCTGAGCCACACATATCGAATGCAGTCTCTACAGCGGCGGCATCATCAGTTTCAGTATATATAGGATGTAATGTTTTCTTTTGTTGGTGATTCGAGTTTTTTCTGTAACGGCTAAGACTCATGCCTGTATCTGGCATAATATCGCTGCTGCTGCTGCCACTACTAGTAAAATGTGACTGTTGTTGCTGCTTTGCGTCATCAACAGTGTCCTGATAAAAACTTGAATCTTTTGGTTGCGCCTCGTCGTTACTAAAGTGTTGAACATCATTAGCAACATTTTCACGAACAGCAGCAACAGCACATTCAGCCGCGTCAAGTTGTTGCCTGTTGACGCTCTCTACTGTAAATTGTTCAGTATTTATATCAGCAGCTGCAACATCATCTTTTTCAAAATTATCATGCATGCTTGCCTCATCGTCGCTTGCGTTTTTATACTGCTCAATATCGAAATCAAATTGCTTGCTTGATTTCTCAGCACTTTCTGTTGCTGCTTCTGCAGATATTACAACGGTTGCACAAGCCTTCCGCACTTCTGCTACATCCTCCGTTGCTGTTTCGTCTTCGTCTTCCACTAATTCTTCGTTTTCATCCTTAAGCATTTCTATTTTGTGCTTAATGCTGCTACTGGTACTGCAGCTGTTACTACTATGACAGCTATTACTGTTACTGCATTTAAGTGGATCTTCATTATCATCCGCATCGCTGTCATCATTTGCCACATAAGCGTTATCACAATCATCATTATCAACAATGTGCTCATTGTTATTATCAACACTTTGCTGCGCATCATCGACAGCATTAGTATCATCGTCATCATTATCGATAACAGCTTTATCATAGTGCTTCTGTTGCTTAGCACCATTACTGTATGTATCGATTTCAATATTATGCACATTTGCATCTTCATATTCACTTTCATTATCCTCGACATCATCCTTATCATTGTCATCATCATCATCTTCACTAATGTCCTCACCATCATTATCGTCACAATCTTGGTCAATATCGCTTATTGCTCCTGCTTCTTTGGCAAACGTCAACGTTGAACGCAGTAGTTTTCTATTCATTTGTTGCATTTTCATAGTTGTGTGCTGCTGCGGTTCCGTTTTACTTTTTTTCAACCACTTATTGCTACTACTGCTCGTACGTTGCTGCTGTTGCTCCTTCTGATATCGCAGCTGTTGCTGACGCGTTGTTCTACTGCTAGCAACATCAATTTCTGCATGCTTTCGCTTGCGATCATCCGCCATTAAACTACTACTGCTGCTGTTGCTATTATTTTGTGTTGTTCTTGTTATTGCCGCAGAGCCAGTGCTTTCAGCACAATCAGTTTCATACATTTTGTTGTTGTTGTCTCCAGCAGCAGTGTTACTTGCTGCTGCTGTTGCTGCTTTGGTTTTACTATTAGCTGTGTAGCTACTTAGTTTATCTTTCTTAATTGCAGGCGTAGTAGGAGTAGAAGCTGTAGCATTATTTATTGAGACGCTTTCACGAAAAAACGTTGCCACTTGCATTATTTTTCTCAATTGACGCTGAAGAAGTTCTTCAAAATCATTCAAATTTCCAATTTTTATCCCCTTTTCTTTTAATTATCTTAATTTAATAGGTATTTTGTTTACAACTTATTATTACAGAACTAAACATATATTTTTTATAATTGTAGTTGTTTTTTTTTTTTTTAATTTATTTAAATCCTTAGTCCATAACGTTATCACATATCAAAAATTCTTTTAATTTGTTGTTGTTGTTGTATTTGAATTTTTCAACTTGTCATTTACAAAGTTTGACTTTTTCGTTGTTGTGCAGATTGTAGTGTTGTATCCAACAGTAAACGAAAAAAAATAAAAATCTTAACCAAGCAGGAACAAAGTTTCATTCAGCAAGTTAGTAGATATTCTGAAAAGAAAAGATAAAAATTATGTTTTAAAATGTCAGATCCATAAGATTTGATTAAAAGGAGCGTTTTTCTTAGAAATAACGATAAACAAAAACAAAAACACATGGAGTAATGAAGTACATCTAGCTACAACATATTAAAAAACATATTTGAAGAAAACATATTTTCAAAATTATTCAACTTTTTAATATATCATCTCTATTGCTGCTCATTAATTGAAACTTATTGTTAATTTATTAGAGTTGTGTTTTTAAAGCTTTAAGGAACTACATTTTTTTATCTATCACCAATCAGAATTGAACCTAGATCGCCGTGTCACTGTTCACAGATGCTCATCTTAAAGCTGCTCTCATTATTTTTCGGAAAGACTATAACTTAATTACTTTTCTGTCTATATTGTAGCCAGCTGATAATTCATATCAGCCTTTCTCATGTCTTACACGGAATACTTTTCCACCTTCTAGATCCTGATAAGATTCATACATGGCTGCCCGTAATAGGGTCCGCCATCCCCAGCCTGAACCGGAGCTGATAATGGTACAAATTGTCTGATTGAAATTCGTTTTCGGGATTTTTCGACTTTTTGAACATTCTTCGGGTTTTTTAACTTCACTGGGATTTTTCAAAATTTTTCAACACATCTTGGGTTTGCTAACATATTTCGATTTTCTCAACAGTTTACGATCTTTAAAAATATCCACTAAAAACTGCAAGGTATTTTATATACTCTCTACATTACAATCTCCACATGGAAGGCGTATGATTTCTCCTGAATAAGATAGCATCAAAATTGGTCATAAAATTGTAGCCAAACTCCTCCAGTTTTGTCACAGCTTCAGAGTAAGAAAAAAACACATACATAAAAGGTGGCGCAATTGTTATCACTCAATCGTAAGATGCCCTAATTCTTTCAAATAGCATCGCAGCTTCGAAAATTTTTTATTGAAATAAATTATGTAATGGATCACTATACTTTTCAAGAACGCCAACCATCATGGTGAATTTGGCTCAACGTGACACCAATTGGGCAAACAATATACGGAAAATACTGGCTTTACACATGGCCAGTTAAAGACGAGAATTGTTTACAAAATGTGAAAACGTCGAAAAAAGTTTAATTGATTGAAACAAAAAAAAAACAAAAACTCGAAAAAAAGTTGAGGAAGTTTGAAAAGTTGCTAAAAGGTTAATAAATTCGAAAAAGTTTAAAATGCAGAGAAATGTTGAATTGCAGAAGTTGAAAAAGTTTGAGAAAGTTGAAAAAAATTTGAAAAATCGAAGTAAACTTAATAAAGTTGAAAACTTTGAAAATTTCAAAGCTATCACAAAATATTTTTAGCGTTGCATTTCCGCCAATTCAAATTTTGAGGTATCACATTAAGCTAATAATCTTCAATGAGCTCGTCAGTCAGTCTCGCTGTCAAAGAAACAATGTTTCTTTTTTAAGAGTCCTAGAAACCTATGCAATTTTTTTTGTCTGCTGGTTATCCAGGACCTAATTTACACATCTTTAGAGATGATAATTAACCAAAAATACATTGTGAGCTAAATCATTTCATGGCTCTGACAAAAAAGAACTAAAAGCCTTGCATTTTTTAAGTACACGAAAGTGCACATATGTACATATGTATTGCCTTAGCTTTTTGTAAAATAAATTCTGCATTCAATACTTCATAGTTAGATATTATGAACAGAACTTGTGTATGCGTGCATGTACTGCAAATAACAATGTTTCAAAATACAGAATGGTGATGACTGAAGTATTATGTATCGTTAGTTGGATTCTCGATATGCTCCTAACATGCAAATAGGTACACACACACGTTGATTTCATATTTGTTTCAAAAGGAATGCCCTTAGCGCCCGGAACTTCATGTTATTCAAACTCAAAAGTCGGACACTTAAAATTAGATATCGATACATCATCGAATTTCACTAGCAAACAACACAAGCACAAAATAACAATGACGTCTGAATGTATATATGTACCATACAATACAATACAATACAATAAACATTCGTCATTTTCATACCCATTGGCGTAAGATACATTTCGGACTGCATGTGGGAGGTTGCTGTATTGTTACAGATTTTCATACAAAGGTACCTAAGTACCACTAGTACACGTCAGCCTGTATGTTTGGGGAGTTAGTTTTTCATATAACATAAGCAAACATTACATAAGAGCATATGAAATATATGTAACTTGTGATCCAACTTCAGTTCCTGAACTGATTTTCAGAAAATGAAACAAATCTACATTCGGTATCGATGTATATAAGTCTTTATTCTAATAGAATATTTGAAACATTTCATTACATATTTATTTTAAGTTTGACTTTTGAGCAAAGTACCAGTACAAAGCAAGTTTTTTTTTTAACTTTCAGCCAACACTCAGGCGATACCCTCTTTAAATGCAATGCAATGCACATATCACAACATTCGGGAAAAACAAATATAGGGAGATTGCTACATACCCTAATTGTGCTGCCAAAGAACGAACTATCACAACAATCGATATTCTATAAAACAACGGAAAGATGCAAAAAGAATGGGCAACTGGTGCAGGGGATTAACTTAACTGCACGTATTTCTCTAGAGCATATTACGTTATAGAATTTATAGAAAAGTGTTAAGCACCCAACAAGCGTATAAATAGGTGAGACGATACTCGTATCCCTCCAATTAATTTCATCACAAGCCGGTAAACTTGATAAAGAACATTGAAGTAGTTTTTAAAGCCCTGGCTCAGATACGTGAATTACATTTAAGTTTCGGACTAATAAGCATCAAGAATTAATGATCCCTTAATGTCAACGCTAACCGTATTTAGCTATTAAAAAAAAATTCATTTGTCTATGGGATAGCAGCCAAAATTAAATCTTTCTAATGTTGAAATCAACCCGATCAGCATTAATCCGTCGCGGATATTATTTTTAGGTCACTAGGTTTAGTAATCTCTATGCCTACCGCTTAGCTAGGAGGAAAGAACCATTCGTGAGACAACACACAACATTGAGTCTTGCTAGCATCAGCTGATTAGCATGATCCCAATCTGATGTTGTTTTTTTTTTGGTCATTAGAGAGTGTGTCAATCATATAACGCTTTTTCCCTTCAATCTTCGCAAAGCTCGGACCTTTTTGAAATCAGCAAAATTTCCAGTTATAGCTCAGAACTTTGATAACGTTTAGCATTATGAACTTATATTTAAAATCACAACTTTGCTACCCCCGAACTCAAGACAATATTTTAGAATCATGCATTACCCACTGCTGCTTTAGAACTATGCATAACTAGAAAATACTAGCTAGAGTTTCGTAAGGAAGTGTTCTTGGTCCGGTCTTTTAACGCATCTACACATCAGACTTGCAAACAGACATAGCGCTCATAAAAAACACATGCAAGCGCAGAAATTTCTTCACGAAATCTTCAAGCTCATGTCGTATTCAACATTTACTGTCCACATGCCGAATAAGAGTGGAATCTAAGAGTTTTACTCTTAATCAAGGAACACCAGCGTCGGTTAAGATGAATGATCATCGAATTCCACAAGCGAACAAAATGAAATACCTAAATGAATGACATAGCGAGCCTACAAGATCCATATACAGCTTAAATCAGTTTCAAACTTGGCCTTGACAATAAACTTGATTTTTACATTAGTTTCTGAGCTAACATGGTATTCAGCTATTGGGATCTGCAAGTATTTCAAACATTGAATTATCCCATTTCCCGCCGCACCTTGGAGTTTTTCTTTATATTTTACACGATTCTCACATAGCATATGGATCTATTCAGAAGAGAAGGTTCAAAGATTTCAAATATTGCGCACTTTCGGATAGTTGGGAAAACTTTGGTCGAAAGTTCCAGCGGTGGTAAACATAGACTTTCAACATTTTGATCATAGTGAATGTTTGAAGAAAAAATTACGGTAGCTTCTTGTTAACTTATCTTTCATACGGCAAAAATGTTTTGGAAATCAATTCAGGGAAATCTATTTTATTACGAATGTTAGAAAAGCTATACCCCAGTAGCATCAGGGGAAGTTATGAAAACAAAAATTTAGCTTAAAAAACAGTGATGACTTTCCAAAAGCTTTGTATCGTAATTAATAAGATACTTTGACTTCGTAGCGAAATTTGGTGTCATAAAATGTTGCTAGAAAAAGCTTTAAAATAATGACCGCATGGGTTTTATGTCTTAATATTGTAGCTATATAAGTCATTTTAAAGACATGACGTCTCTCAAACGAGATAGGGCACATTTCTGTCCATTCTTATGTCGCTTTACCAAAACAAATGTGAGAAAGATATGATTCAACTTTGACAAGTAATATAACAAGTAATATAACAAGTAAAATACAGGTAGCCTACTAAGTAGTGCGCTGAACTATGAATCGCTGGGACATGGGTTCGGGACCGACTTTGCAAATTTGTTAAGAGTAAGTAAAAATTTAATTTGTTAATTAAATATAATAAAGTTCTGCAATTTTCATAAAATAAATAAAGTAGCAAAATCTCTAAGCCCGGAAATCTTGTGTCTTTTAAACATCTCAGAAAGATACTATATCGAGTCTCTTGAAAGATCGCAAAGCGGGGAACATGTCTTTATACTTCATACGCCAAATGGCTCTTATAAGCCTCTATAAAGAATTTATAAACATAATAATAAAGGCCTGTAAAAGAAGCTACACAACCTTTTTTTTTTTGCTACTGGGGATATCTACTACTTCTGAACGCTATATCTTAGAAACTTATTACTTTCCTCATTTTTTGATTGAACTTTAGCAATTTTCTCCAAGAGTGCTGCCCGCTTCAAAAATAAAAAAATAGGGTAGGAGCTCTTACAATAAACCTGTTTCAGCCTTAGTCATACCACGAGTTGACTATACCATTCCATTATATAGTATGTATTGCTTAACGAAATTTGGCACATTTAGCTTTGTGACTCACTGTGTCATCACTTTTCTTTTTAACATTAAAAACAGCTTCCTCAAAAGCCACTTTAATTTAAAAAAGAAATCCCACAAAAATCACTCAGTTAGTTTTCGAGATTAGATTCGTATCTATATATATCCGAATATGTGCACATAAGCTTATATGTATGCATATATATTTCATATACAGCAAATATATATTGATACGTGAGAACTCTTAGTTGTTTTAATATTTAACACGCGCTCGAGAACCAAAACAAAACTCTGAATTAAATTTATGACGTTACTGGAACATCGTTGCTGTTAGCGTTATAATTGAATAATATAAAAAAAGTTCACCTATACAATGTCAATAGTCAGTCTCTCTAAGTATGTTGTGTGTGTGCGTGTGTTTCTTTTATATGCAGGCATGTATATATGGCTATGTCCGTCTGTTTGATGGTTTGGCCGGTCCTACACCATGTACGTAACGAAATAAGAGAAAAACTTGCTGTGTCGTTTTTGTTGTTTTCGTAAGTTTTGTTATCGTTGTAAACGTTGCTATTGCTGCCAATCAGTGTTGCCAGATTTTTCTTCCATAAAGCTACAAGTCACAAAAACAAAAACTGTATAAAACTGCAACTTTACAAATCAAATACATTTTTATTATATATATATATATATTTTTTTTTTGTAGGGTGACTTTTTTTTGTTAAACATTTTAATACTTAAAATATTTCACTTATTCTTAAAATTTAATATTTTGAACATTCAGAAAATTGTTTTAAAGCGCGTAACGGGTGTGCTAAAAAAGGGCTTTTTCAATGTTTTGAGTGTGAGTTCAAATTGAAATACTTCATATGTCTTTATCAGAATCATGAGTAACACTTAACATAAATTTTTAAATAAAAGATAAGTAACTCCAAAAAATTGAAATTGTATTTATTTTACGCTACATCCCTCCTTGCAGTAGTTTGGCTATTTTTAATGAGCACATCTTTAGTAAAGGGTGTTTTTTTAAGAGGTATAGAGCTTCGAATTGAAATAAAACACAAGAAAATCGTTTTAATGTCCATCAATTTAGCTTTATTGGAAGGATAATTTTATGCCATTAATGTTTAAATATGATTTCGGGTATGTGGCCGCCGCGGCTGGCTCGAATAAAGCCAATTCTACAGGTCCAATTTTGAACCACTTTTTCGAGCATATGGGGCCGTATGTCGGCAATAACGCCACGAATGTTGGCTTCCAAGTCCCCTAACGTTTCTGGTTTGTTGGCGTAGACGAGCGACTTCACATATCCCCAAAGAAAATAATCCAATGGTGTCAAATCACACGATCTTGGTGGCCAATTGACAGGTCCATTCCGTGAAATTATGCGCTCATCGAATGTTTCCTTCAATAAATCGATTGTGACGTGCGCTGTGTGGCATGTAGCGTCGTCTTGTTGGAACCACAACTCATCCACATTCATGCCATCCAATTCGGGAACAAAATAGTCGGTTATCATGGCTCTATACCGGTCTCCATTAACGGTAACTGACTCTCCAGCATTATTTCGGAAGAAGTATGGCCCAATGACTCCACCAGCCCATAGAGCACACCAAACAGTCAGTTTTTGTGGATGTAATGGCGTCTCAAGGGTCTCATGTGGATTCTCTTCACTCCAAATGCGGCAATTTTGCTTGTTGACGTAGCCATTCAACCAAAAATGAGCCTCATCACTGAACAAAATTTTGCGATAAAAATCAGCATCGAGATCAATCTCATTTTCGGCCCATACACCAAAATCACGACGCATTGCATGGTCTCGCGGCTTTAATTCTTGCACAAGCTGGATCTTGTAAGGTCGCAAGCCAAGATCTTTGCGCAAAATCTTCCATAAAGTTGATGGACAAAGCTCCAATTGCTGTGCACGGTGGCGAATCGATTCATTCGGGTCCTCTTCAACATTTTGCTCTACAGCGGCAATTGTTTCTTCGGTGCGCACTGTTCGACGTCTCTGAGGATGCGTATTATCACATAGAGTAAACGTAGTGCGAAAACGATCCATGGTTAACCGAATTAATTGCTCTGATGGACGATTATGTCGACCATAAAATGGACGGAGCTTGCGGTAAACTTCGCGAACTGAACCATTATTTTCGAAATAAATTTGCACAATTTGCAAGCGTTGTTCTTTTGTCAACCTGTTCATGATGAAATGGCAAACCAAACTGAACATAAATGACATTAGAGTTGCCAGATTTGACCATAAAATGCCAGTTTTATCTCTATTTAAAAAACAAACCTCTAAAAAAAACACCCTTTATTAATCATATTATCGGCTCTCTAAATGTGAATCAAACGCCGTGTGCGCTTGGTGATTTTAACCTGGGTAATGTTGAGTGGAATTTTTGCTCTGAGAAAAAAGCTTTAATGCCATTTGGTCTAAAAACTTCCATTGAATACACCTTTTGTGATGCATTGTATGCGCTTAATCTTTTTCAGATAAATAATATAAAAAATGACCTATTAAGGATATTAGATCTAATATTCATTAATAATGACTTCAGGTATGAGCTTTTCAAAAGTGAACTGCCTCTAACTACTGAATCCGTTCATCATAAAGCAATTGCTTTCAATTTTCATTTTTATACTTTCAATGATAACAAGCAAGTAGGACACAGTCTGTCATATGATTTTAGAAACGCTAACTATGTGGCTTTAAATAGTTATTTCGGTTCAATTGATTGGGATTTGATTTTTTTTAATTTGAACATTTATGACATGTATCATAAATTTAAACAAATCATCAATGAAGGCCTGTCATTATACGTACCAATAAAAAATCAATTACCTAATTATAGACATCCGTGGTTTAATAGAAGACTTATTAATTTGAAAAATTTAAGAAACAAAGCTCATGAACAATACAAAAAAAAACTGGCTTGGCAGTCGATAAGTCAATATTTGTTTTGCGTAGACGTGAATTTGAATTTCTGTCTAATTTTTTATATAAAAAGTATATTTCGTCTATCGAATGTGGCATTAAGTCAAATCCAAAATCCTTCTGGCTGTTTATAAATAGTAAAAGAAAATCCTCTGGACTCCCCACTTCAATGGAATATAAAGATATTGTGGCTAATAACTCTGAGGGAATCGCTGAATTATTTGCAAATTTTTTTGGGTCCGTTTTCAATTCCGCTCATTCACAATGTGATACTAACGATTTTGCTAATTTTCCCCAATATTTCAACATTTGTAAATTAGAAATATCGGATACTGAAGTGCTGGAAACTTTAAACAATCTTGACCGCACTAAAAGCGCTGGATATGATTTATTGCCTCCACAGTTTTTAAAAAAATGTGCATCTTCTCTGCACACTACTTTGAGATTGATCTTCAATAAATCTCTTTTTTGTGGCGTTTTCTTGGATGAATGGAGAACTGCTTGTGTTTCTCCGATATTTAAATCTGGTCAAAAGCATCTGATTGAGAATTACAGACCTATTGTAAAATTATCAATTATACCAAAAATATTTGATATCATTGTGTATAAACTTCTTTTTGCTGAAATGCATAATAATTTTGCTACTCAACAACATGGTTTCCTTAGCGCACACATCCACCACATCCAATTTAACTATTTTTTCAAACTATGCAATTAAGGCACTTGAAAAGGGCTTGCAAGTTGACGTTTTATACACAGATTTTTCAAAGGCTTTCGACAGCGTGAAACATCCGATATTGTTATGCAAACTTGAAAAATTAGGCATTCACTCTCAACTTTTCAGATGGATTGCCTTATACCTCTCTGATAGGACACTGACTGTCAAAATTGGTGTACATTGTTCTAGACCAATTAAGCTTAAGTCTGGTGTCCCTCAGGGGAGTCATTTAGGACTTTTACTTTTCAACTTATTCATAAATGACATAGCCCAGATATTCAAATTTGGTAAATGCCTTCTATATGCTGATAATTTGAAAATTTTTCATGAGGTCAGAGATCGTAGCGACTGCGAAAAGCTTCAGGACGATATTTCTTATTTGCTTCACTGGTGTAAAATTAACCAGTCGTCCTTGAATTTTGACGTTAACGTTTTCACGTAAAGTTTCTCGTATTGTTTACGATTATAATTATAACGCTAATAATACTTTTTCCAGAGTACATCAATTTAAAGACCTTGGAGTATACTTTAACGAAAAGCTCTCATTTGACGTGCACTTGGAGCATATAATTTCAAAAGCGAATTCTCAATTTGGATTTTTAAAAAGAAACTCGAGAGAATTTTTCGATCCTTTTACGCCTAGAACTATCTTTTTTAGCATAGCAAGATCTCTTCTAGCGTACGCTAGCATCGTGTGGGATCCATTTTATGATATTGCGATAAAACGCATTGAAAATATTCAAAAACGGTTTACTCGATTTGCCTTGAGACGACTGTATACCTGGGAAAATATGCCTCCTTTTTGGGTGCGATGCCGTTTATTAAGCCTCAGCAGCTTGGCCAATAGACGAAGAGTTAGTAATATTATGTTCATTAAGGACATTATCGACGGAAGACTAAATTCGCCTGATTTACTTGCGCTAATTCCATTCAATGTCCCAGCTCGTAAACATAGAGAGTCGAATATGTTTTACATTCCGTATCACAGAACTAATTATGGTTCTAATGAACCTATTTCTAGATGCTTGTCTAATTGTCACGCACTCGCTAACCAATTGGACTTCAGCTTAAATAGGATTGCTTTCAAAAAATGTCTTGAAGAAATAATTGTTCCTATATAGTTAAGTTTATTAATTTTACCAATATTTTTAAGTTTTATTACTGTAATCTGTAAGGGTAAGAAACCCGGTAGATGAATTAAAAAAATAAATAAATAAATAAATAAATAAATAAAAATGTAACGGGTGTGACAACCAAATGTAACGGGTGTGACTTGTTATAATAATTTCATAGTAAAATATAAAGCCAAATAAACATATATTGAAAAAAAAAATAAGAAAATCGGACATTCAACATGTGATGAAAATTTTGTCCGTCGTAATTGTGTTTACTCCAACGATTTTCTCACGGTTTTTTTTTTTTTTTGACATCGAGTATTCGTTGCAGACTTCCCGACCCCGTCCCAATTTTGTTCAACGCATAAGGGATCTTAGTATGATTCTTGCTAAGGCTGGGCAGCTGCAAAGGAATTGCTCGAGAGATGCAATCTCGGTTGCATTCAAGCAGCTGCGACAGTACATAAGGGATATGCAGGAAACGAAAAGGCTCCAATTCAGCCAAACGAAAAAAGTGGGCATGATTTGACAAGAGGAGGTGGCACCTTCCATACAACTTAAATACCTAAAATGTAATATCTTGGCAACTAAGGCAGATTTTTTCTACGTTTTAGTAAGCCAGTCTGTTTCCTAAAATTTCAACATAACCGGAGACAAACTCTCTTCGCGCCGTTAACAGGTTTGAGTTAGAAACTCAAATATTGTGACATGTATCTAGTCTTTATATATATATACATATATATATATATATACACATTTATATACATATATATAGATAGTTTCTATAAAGAATTTATAAACATAACATGTTGTCTTTCTACTTGTTTTTTAAAACTAAAAAATCCTTTTTCGCTACTAAGGAACTGAAAAGATTGCAAAGTTAAAGAAAGAGATACAGTGCACATTGGAAAACTTGAACTAATTAAAACCGAAGATGTACACGCTTTTGAGGCTGCTCAAGTTTCTGAATGTAAGACCTTGAAATCAAAATTGTATTCCTACTATATTGTCTTACTACTACTGCTCTTTAAAGAAAAGCCATTTTCTCAATTTTTCTTTTCTTTTTGTGAAGTTTTTACTTGTAATAGCACAGGTTCATGAATAATTTTACAAGGTCATATTTTAGAACTCTTCGAATTCTTTACTTAAAAAAAAGATAAAAAATATTCCTAGAGTTGCTATCAGAGCTCCAAAAATTTAATTTTTTGGAATCTGAGTAAAAAAAATTAAGAAAATTAGATATTTTTCTTCCTTACAATTTTTTTTTTTTTTTGATTTTTCCTTTGTACACATAAGGAAGTATCGAAAAAAGTTTTGCCGCTATTTTTAAACATATATATAAGAAGAGTATTCTGCTCAAGTAGACCTTTTATATTCTCCTTAATACATTATTATATGAAATTGTCAATGCTACTACCCGAAGATCGCTTGAAAAAATAAATGAAAGAAGAAAATAAAAATGCATTTTTGGTCGAAAAATGTTCAAAGTATTTTAAAAACAAGTAATAACAATATTTTGCTCCAATAAATAGTCACTCTAACTAACTACTGCATGTATTACCCAACAAAATCTAAAAAAAACTTGAATTTTGATTATTTTTGGACCAAAAACTAAATATATTATTTCGCGTTAATTAGTTTTAAGCGAATTAACTGTAGTGGCATTGACAATATCAAATTAAAGTGTGTTAAGGTGAATCTAATGAAAACAGCAGAGGATTTAAGCTTTTACACAAGAAACACCAAAGCTCTACATGGATTTTTCATGGATATCATGGAATTATTCCTTATATATAACTTAAACTTAAAAAATAGCGTTAATATTTTATTCTAAAATAAATAAAAAAAAAAATTATATGAAAGAAAAAAAATCGAAGATCTTTATATTTTTTACTCATTTTCCAAAATTTTAAAATTTTGCAGCTCGGGTAGTAACCGTACTAGAATTTATTTTTAAATGAGGATACACTCGAATATGAATAAATTTTCGAAATTTGAGAGTTCTCGAAGAATTCTAGGACATGACTTTATTTTGAACATGTCTCTTGTACATACAAACAATAGATAATTGTTTTAATTTCGTGAGAGTTTGGCTCTGCGAAAATTCAAAATTGATTAAATTGTTTTTTTTTTAACCTTAGAACGTTTTAAAAATAAGTTTTATTTTATCAACAAAATCTGTTACTTTTTTCCGTTTGAGCACATTTTTAAATAAAAGATAAGACGGTGATCGGACCATGTGATACAAGAGAGAAACAGCAACTGAATAAGGATAATGCGTACATGCACACGTATCATTTAAATACCAAACATTACGCATTCTCATTATCATGGGATTCCCCGAAGTCTTAAAAAGTAGCAGTGCATTTTTATGTAGAAATGTTGAAAAATATTTGATGACGTTTTAGAGCTTCTAGCTTTGTTCATGTTTCAGAGTAGACAATGTTTAAAATACAACGTTTACATTTTGTGGATGTTCATGTTTTCTGGGGTTCACGTTTTTTCACTTGAGGTCTATGAACTGCATCAAAATATTGGCAGCATTTTTTATATACCTCACGCTTTGAGGACCACAGATGGACGCGTCGGTGTGAGAGACCGTTCACCTAAAAAAATCAATTTCATCAGATCCACAAGCGTGCCAACAATGAACACATGTTTATACGAAAAATTGGATGTCGTAAAGAAAGAATATCAACCGATTCCGGTGCACCAGTGATATAATACCGAAATATGCCCGCTTAAAGAGGCCGAAAATGTGAATTTTTACTCAATAACTGGAAAAGTAAGCTTCAAATAGAAAAATACTGTGAGCTAAAATTATTAAGACCACAATACATCAATTTACTATCGAACGAGAAGAATCGTCCCACCTTTTACCGTTTTCAAATTTCGAATATAAACCACATTTTTCGAACATTAATAGTAATTTAATAATAAATTGTAGTTTTTCCTTCAAAAATCCAGTATTTCCACCTCAAATTTACGGCAGGTGTTTTCAGCAATATTTTTGCAGCTTTTACGAATTCGGGTCTATTAAATTTTATCCATTTGAGGCTTAAGGCTTTTTCCTGTTACTGAGCAACATCAATCAGAACTCAATTTTCTTTGTTTATGACATGAAATAAGTCGAATAAAATAGTTTGTTTGTGGAGACTCAAGCCAATTTGTGCAAATTCTATGAGGGAATAAGCCAACCTTTAAGGGCTAAGTTCCAAATTACAATACGAAATGGTAACACTGTGCTGGCAGCTCTACCATAACCTCTATGCCAGAAACATAAGTAAACGCTTGAGAGCGTATTTCCACACAGAAATTTGCTGGGAAAGCAACAACAACAACAGCAATAACTACAACTACAACAGCAATAACTACAACTACAACAGCAATAACTACAACAGCGCAACAACAATATTTAGCCCATGCAGTTAACTACATTTGTAGCTCTGTGTCTGTAGATTTAGCTGCTTTTGTTGCTGCGGCGTTTGGTACAACACAGGCAGTTCAAGCAAATAGACGTACAACCGAAAAACATGAATTTATTACTGGATGAGTGTCTTTGGTTTTACCCAACTTTCCTCCAAAATAGACAGATACTTTTTTCTTTCTTTGAAAATGGGGTTATTGGTAGTCTTTTAAATGACTGGATTCAGTTTACTTCAGCTCCCAATGTTTATTTTTACTTAACCAAATTTTTCTTATGTAATCAATCAGTGTGGATCGGATCTAGTTTCAGATACATAACTGGAAATAAAACTATCGAACAAGTTGCAGATATAGCTTTTCTAAAAATTTCTATAATTTGGCAATCGCTGAATTGATTTCCATAATATGGATGCTCTATGGAAGATAATTCAATGAGATACTACATATATTGGAAGCAAAGCTTTCGAGATAATATATTTTTTTTTAAGATTATGACAGATTTATTTGCATAGATCCTCCACAAACTCTTAAATATTTTTGCGTTTTTCAAGTTCGAGCGATCATTTCCATGATGATTCAGAACGGCAGCGTTTTTTGTTACCCTGAGAGTTCAACTCCAGGGGCCATATTCTGTAATGCGATACGCAATAAACTGTGCTCTAAAATGCATTCAATCATATTGGATTTCGAATCGCACTGCATTCGCATCGCATTACAGAATAGGGCTTACCGGCAGACTTCAATTAATGATTTCCGCAACGTGTGTCCAATTCATTTTGATTTTTTCCATTTAAGTGCAAATTGGATCTTCACAGCAGCTGAGATGCAATTCGAAATCGGAGATGTACTGGCCCACGAAATTTCAGAATTCAGCGAAGACAATTGTTGATGAGCAATTGTAATTTGTGTAGCAGAGCGCTGTTCGTTAACCAAATTTTACAGTCATGTCGAAGAACTGGCCTCTCCTTTGATTCAAAGATTTTGAGCTTCGTTGTCGTTGAGAGCAAAGAAGACTGCCAGACAGACGAAGCTGAGTAAATGCACCTTTTGCTTATTGGTACCGCCAACAGGTGTTATGAAGCTGTACATGTAAGTTCATTTATCTATTTCTATGCTGGATCCACCTATCATGAAACTATTTTTGTATTCATGGTACTTCTAAGATTTACTCCGGAGAAGCTTTCAACATATCGGCAACTATACAATCTAAGCAATCTGTTGTGTTGTTTTTAAGAGACTTTATGACCTTTGTTAAATCTGTTAATGAAAATGGACACGAGGTTAGTCGCTATGGTTTCCTCCAGGGAGAAGCATATGGCGTATGCTAGCTGATGTAGGTGGACGGTTCATGGTCTCAATCAAAATTTTTTCAGCGGATCAGCTGGCCATCTCATAACCGTGTGAAAGCTTCTGATTTCTCCGGCTTATTAAGCTTAGACTGCGAGGTCGTTGAATATTCTCGTTTCTCCATTTTTGCATGAGATTTTTACTTTTTTATTAAAGAAGTTAATACCTGTGCGGCGTCAAGCTCTTGGTACTTTGTTCGCATGTTTTGTAACTCTCCGTTTTTCTACGATTCCGAAGTTGCGTCGCTTACCTCGAATTTTTATTCCGTGGTGTAAGGGCACCAGCTGTCATATAAAAATACTTGATGTCCTGCCATTTAGATTCGATTGAGCTTTGGAGGTTAAATTCGCTGAGCTTCTTAATTTGTCGATGAAGTTTTTCCGCAGACAGGTATCCTTGAACTTATGAGCGAAAACTTTATGGTTGTTTCGCGGGTCTGTTGTAAGCATATTATCTTTTTTATGCTTTTGCTGACTCTCACGTCTAGATAGCTATTTTTCAGCCTCTCTTTATACAGAGTTTTATGTACGGTGATCACGTGAAACCCATGTATTTAATGTTTTGGTCAAGTTTGTGCTGAATTAATGTTCTTCTAGTCGAAGTTGCCCATTGCCAAATGTGTTTACCGTAGCCATCAATTGGATATAAAAGCCTACTTTCATTAGAATATCAGCCACCTCAGTTTGAGCATATATACGTACCGTTACCACGTTAATAGATCTGCTTTTAAAGCGAGCCCATTTATTTTGCGGCACGTTTGCTGAAAAGGAGTCCGAAAACGTCGCAGTGCTGACTTGTATTGGTATGCTTTGAACCAGTTTCTCGATAAATTAGTGCAAAATAATGGCCCACTTTATTTGAACTTGGGACCAAAGCTCGTTTTAATCCTTTGGTGGATTATCGTACCGTGCCAGTCGTTTTTTTAACAAAGGCCACACATTTTCGATGAGGTTTGGATCTGGGCATTCGGATGATAATCGCATCGTTTGAAGTTTTTGGCCATCGAGCCAATTCTTAGGAATTTTAGCGGTGTGTTTAGGGTCTTAATCTTGGTTAAAAAATGATTTGGTCCTCTGAGTAAGCACTTCCGTCCAAAAAGACAGGAACATTAAGCACCAAAATACGAAAATAGTCTTCTTCTTTCATAACACCATTGATTTTTACCATCAGCCTGGAAATCTACTAAAATCTACCAAAAGAAGCAGCCCCGCATCATTACGTTACTTCCTCCATGCTTCTTTCACTTGGTGCTTTTGCAATGTTTCATATGGGCGGTGCCTCATGTCAGTAGGAGTAAATGATCGATCTTATGTAGATCGTTACCAAGTATATGAGTTTTATGACGCTATGACAGCGACTTTGCCTTCGACTCCTGGTGCCGCGTGGAGCGTACTGCGTGACTTGCGATCGAAAAAAATTGATAACTTCCGACCCAAATAACTGACATTGATCCGATCAGTACAACTGAAGACAATAGATTTCAATTATGAGACGATTAGAGAAATTCCAAGAAAACTCATATTCATTTTCAAAAAAAAAAAAAATTCTAGCAAAATCCTGGATCAAATTGTTTGAAGCAAAAACTATTAAAAATGATTTCGACCGAATGGAAGGACGAGAATTACAACTGGCATAGACGACATACTCATTAGAATTATCAGCAAGCTGAACAGATTAAAAATAGCAACGGAAATTCGCTCTGAAATCTATGCTAACCAAATCAAAAATGGATAGTTAGTACAGTACAAAGGCGTTTGAGAGAAGCTGGCCTTTTTGGTCGAGTAGCAGTACGTAAACCGTTTTTTTAACCGGTCAGTAGGAAAAAACGTTTATAATTGGCTAAAAGCCATCAATCCTGGAGGACAGAAAAAAAATGTCCAGAGATTTCTGCAAGATTCTGTAGTTATGGTCTAAGGAAGTTTCCCTGCAAATAGAGTAGGAAATTTGTTGCGCATCGCAAGAATAATGAAAGAAGACGACAAACTCATTTTAGAAGAACATGCTCTGCCGTCCGGTTTTACTGAATTGGAGCTAAATTTATAATGCAGCACGACAACGATCTTAAGCTAAAATAACGCGAAGGGATTTTGGTAAGCACGAGCAGATGGCGCAATCACCCGATCTTAATCCAATTGAACTTTGATGAGAAGAAATATGTCGACCGCATTGCTGGACTGCTAGAACTCCGTGCAAGATAGAACCCGAAAATTAGTTTCAAGAATGCATGGATAAGTTAAAAAAATGCTAGAATCAGCGGCGGTTTTTTTAACGAAAAGACTGTTCAGACACTAAAAAATATAATAATTAAATAGCTTGTTATAAAAAACAACAAATTTTTTTTTTCAAGTATTTTTCGATATGGATTTTTTTTTTTTTATTTCAAATCCTTCTTGCACTTCGTTGGAGCCAATAAGTGGTATAAATTTACATTTTTAAGAAATTTTGTTCTGGTCTTAAGCTTTTGCATGGCAGTGAATATTGATCCATTTTAATTTTTTTTGCTTTTGATTAGAAGAAAAATTCAGCATTGGCAACTCTGCTATTGCTGCCGCTGTTAGCTGTTTTGTTGTATATTGCTATTTTTTTCTTTTCGTTAAGTTTATTTTCAATGCTCTGGTATCGTTCCGTTTCGTTGCATTTCGATAATGGCGAACAACAAAAACAAGTACTGAACCAACAACACGTAAACCCACAACCAGTAGTTTACTTGATATGCATTTTTGGGGAAAAACTACAGTGGCGGACAGTAAAATGCGGACAAGTTAGTGTGCACTCTAAGGGTAAAGTTGCGTAATACGTGAAAAATTTTAGAGAAATTTTGTTTTTTTTTTTAATAGCCATTTACAAAAGTAAAAATTCTATACAGTACACTAAATTTAAGTGTAAATTAAAAAAAAAAATATACCAAAACAGCTTGCATCATAATTATTATTAGCTCAATATAAAAAATTTCGCTGATTTCAGGATCAAATATAACAAAAATCATTTTTAGCTACTATCTCGCTTCTTAAACGCTCTTAAAGTTCAGTCTGAACCAATGTATAGATAATACAGTTTCCAAAAAAAACAGGTTAAGTGGCATTCATAATCGAATTAATGATATTCAAGGTCAAAGGTTTAAAATGATTCATTTTTAATATCTCGCTGGTCGTTCAGAAATTTTGGCGAAATCAAACACTTTTTAATTGGATTTTAAGTCAAGTCCTGGCATCCATTCATCAAATTTACATGCGGCCGAATGTGTTTTTTTGGAAAATGTTCAAGAAATTATTATACCAGCAACCCCTGCTTTCTATCCCTACTGGACTTGGATTTTGATAACATGCCTTAAATTAGGTTCTACATAGGAATATAAGGATGTCGCTTCAGTGTGCTCCAACATATCTGTTTTAACCCACATATACATATGTGCACGCATCGTAACGGCTATGATTTTTATAATACAAACACTATATAGCCGTTCCAACTATATATTATACATAGCAATATCAAGGGTGTTCAAATTTGAGCTATCTTTTTAAATTTGCCACCATTTTTAACAGGTATTAGATTGCACCGATGTTTTATCAGGTATGAAGTAAGTCAACGTTTACACGAGGAAATTCGGTCAGACAAATTCTTGTCCATTCTCTTTTGTGAATTTATTTTGCGTTTACACACGAAAACTAGAATTTCTTTGTGCAAGAAAATTTCAACCCGCCCGCCACAACAAACTTAAATTCAAAGCATACGAAAGAGAGTTTGCGGGTACGACAAATTCTGTACGCCACCCTTTCGTTTTTCCCTTTTGCCAACAAACAGAAAAACTTTTTCTCAAGAGTTTCCTCGTGTAAACGTTGTCTAAATAAATTCCGGTTAGTTGGATTGCTACACGATTATAATATATTTTATATATAGTGAAAGTTATTCCAAAGTTCGAAGAAAATTCCGACAAACCGTGCTATCAAACTTATCATTGAAAAAATTAAAGAAAGAAGTTTACGATCGATATCGAGAGATGATCAGAAACTTTTTGTGTGGTCAATTGAAAGATGTTGATGTGCCGAATATGTGGTTTTAACAGCACTGTGTTACATGACACACAGCAACGGAATCAATCGATCTTTTGAAAGAGAAGTTTAAGCTTTGTCGATATTTTTTGACAATTTTCCTCTATTATCTTTCGATGAGTTTCAACTTTTTCGAGTTTTTGAGAATTTTATTGATATTTTTCAATGTGTCAACTTCGAAGAACTCACTCTCAGTAGTTGCATTAAGCACACTAGATTTCTTTGCATGCATATAAAAGAGGCCGAAGCCTATTACGATATTTATAGATTTCCAAAATAAGGGGCAATTTGGTACAGAAATCAACATACGTCTTTTGCAGCAACAAAAAGGTCATTTAGCGATCTCTTAAAAATTAAAAGCTAAAATTAGTTGATACAGTCTTTTCCAACAGAAATAACAATTTCAACTTACTGGCGAACATGAAAGAAAATGGATTGAATTGGCTAAGATGCGACCGTAACTCGTGACGCTTGTGTTACATTTTGAACATTCCGACTTTTGTCAATTTTTTCCAACATTTACTGATTTTTTAAAAATATTTCGAATTCAATATAATTTTTCAACTTTTCACCATTGGCTGACTTTTTCCAGTTTTTAAATATTATTCTTCTTGCTCAGCCTAATGTCCCATATAGTTTTACAGTATGCACCTATGTATATAATTAAAGATAAGTTCTTGACCGCACTTCAGTGTATGTCACTGTAAGCTTAGAATCCAAGCCATAATTCAGAGTAAAAATATCAATACCAAAACGCCAGATCCGTTCTCCTGCCCCGAAACAGCAACGCCAATAGCTTGCACAATTAAAGGCAATGTTTAGTATTTACAGCTGTTGTTAATGGTGCTTTACTGTTGGCTTTTGTGTTGGTGGTGCTATGGCTGCAACACAAATTCGTATGCTCTAATCAACATCAACATCAACATCATCATCACCTTACTTTTGTCTTCTGTTAGATTAATTGCTTATCTGTTGTTTTTGTATTTAGTTTTTTAGAATTTTATATATAAATTGTTTCTGTTTTGCTAGCTCGAAATACAATTTTTTTCGTTCAATTTCTATTTTTTCTTTCACATATACATACGTATGTTTCACATAAGTACATATCTAGTAAAAATACGTATGCACATACATACACACGTAGTTATATGTATGTATAGAAACAAAACTTTAGAGCACTGGCAATATTGCTGAGTCGTGGGTTCTTACAAAATTTTGCGCTTTTTGAATTGTTTTCACATAAATACAACAAAATAGCCAAATTGGCTAGAAAAAAAGGAATTTGTAGTAGCTGTGCCACGCCCACCCATACAAATACGCCCCTTTTTGCTTCCTATTTCTGTGAGTGTATCAAAAGAGCACGCACATTTTGTATGGATGCAAATTCGCTGTCCAACCGACTGAAATTTTGGTATAAGAAACAGTGTTGCCAGATTTGTTTCGAGCTTGTAGCTGAATACACAAAAAAAAAAGAAGCTACATATATGCAAGCATTAGGAGTTAAAAATAACTTTGGCAGCTAAGTTTTTTAGCTAGCGCAGTTTATTTTCATAAGAGCATGCAATTAAACGTTCTATGCAATATTAAGTTCCGCCTAAACGGAACATTTTCAAATTATTTCCATATGTAGGTAAACAAGAAATCAAAGAACTTGCATGCATGGGACACGCCCATAAACCAAGTGTCTCAAGTTTGGCTTGAATATATTTTGAATTGTGCTTAAAGTGGGCGGAAATCGAGAAGTGGCAGGAATTGGAAAAGTGGGCGTGGCCCCTTTCAGCAATTGATAGTCGAAATAAAAAGTATTGAATAAGTTGAAAAATGTTCAACAATTCGAAATGTTTTGGTTAAGTTGAGAAACAAATTATAAAATTTGAATAGGTTGAAACGATAACAAAAATTTGGAAAAGGTCGAATACTGTTGAAACACTTAAAATGTTGGAAAAAGCTAAGAAATGTAGAACAAGTCGAAAAATTATAAAAAAAAAATTCAATTGTCTTGAAAAGTTTTGTAAACCATAAAATTGACCGATGAGTGATTGAATGGTCTTCAATGTTTTGTTGTTTGTTGTGCAACTGTGGATAATTTTCTGAGTATTTTTTTGCGACAAATTTGAATCAGGTCTCGTGTGGCTATATTTTGAGGTTAGATGTAGGTCTTTAAAAAAAATTTCAGTTAATTTCTACTAGATTCATAATTTAGTACTGTACATCTTCTACCAAGAAAAAGCTCTCAAATACTTATTTACGAATGTTCCTCGCAAAGTTGAGGCTTTTTGAAGATGAAAGATTGGGAAAAAGATTTTCCTTGCACGAAATATTTAAATGAAAATAGCAACGTAAAAAAAAAATCTCAGATAAGCTTTCGAGAACTCATTTTGAAGATAACAGATGCAACTAGTGGAAATGAGCTGAACATTTTTATTAGTTCTGTACATTATCAAAAACCATTTTTCGGATATTTCATCTTAAATAGCTGCAAATCCATGTGATAGACTAAACTCTACGCAAAAACTTAGTTCGAAAATTACACCCATGACTCTCTCATTTAGAGACCTATATAATTTAATAAATAAACTTAAAGACAATATCTGCATTTTATTCGCCAAATCTATGTGCAGAAATCGACCAAGTTGCTAAGTCTGATACTCGTTACTTATTCGAGTACTCGTTTGTTGTTTCTACTTTTTTAATTCAAATTGTGTTTTTTGCCGCATGACATTTTCAACAATTGTTTTTCCACGAAAAAGCTCTTCTTTTCATTTCAAAATGCACAATAGAAATTTTCTGGTTAATCCTGGCTAATTCTATGGGTTCAAATCTGAATTCAGAAATGGGATGGGTTCTATCGACCCACAAATCATAGTTGGTGGTTTGTTTGAGGGTAAACCAGTGTCGTACTTGCCTTGAGCAATAAACTGAAAAAGGTGTTTCCCCGTTTACTTTCGTTACACTTTTTAGCGACACAACAAAATAACATCACAGAGTTATCACATATATTCACATTTAAATTTCTTCGATTGTACCACAAAATAAATTTTTTTTCGCAAAAATTCAAGTGAGGGTAATCAAGTTTGGGGCAGCGTGTGAACACAAGGGTGTTTATTTTGAAAACTTTGTACTTGTATGTATTTTATTTTTTGCCTATAATTTAGCTTGAGGTTTAAAAATAATTCTCCCACAATTTGAGCTTCCTAGTTGAAACATGTAAGTAGCGCGGACAGAACTTGTGTCCGATGTCGTTAAAACATTACGAAAAAACCGACCTTAGGTGCCAAGGCATAGCGTTTTATGGATTTTTTTTTTTTCAAATCACGCCCACATTTTTCGTGTGGCTGAAAATGCGGACAAAATACACCCGAAGACTGTTTTTTTCATTTGCAGTCCTACAATCCTAAATTTCAGCTTCCCAGATCAAACCTGCGAACGGCAGGTTGTTTCCGTGGTTGCGCCATTCGCAAGTTTTATCTAGGAAGCTGAAATTTTGGAAGACCGCAAATTAAAAAAAAAACCCTTCCGGTGTACTTTGTGCGCATTTTCAGCGTTACGAAAAATGTTGGCGTGGTTTGACAATAGAGTATGGCGCCTTCCATGCAACTAAAATTCCTAAAACGCTATATCTTGGGACCTAAGGCGTACTTTTTCTAGTCGATTTTATCGTAGTTTCAAACTCTGCGCCCACGACGCTTACAGGTTTGAGCTAGGAAGCTCAAATTGTGTGACAATTATTTTTAAGCCTCAAGCTAAAATATAGGCAAAAACATAATAGAATACATCCACAAAATTTTCAAAATAAACACCCTAATGTACACATGCTCTGAGTAAGTATGTTGATAAAGTGCAAAAAAAAAGTTAAGAGAAAATTAAAAAATATAAAATAAGAAACATAATTTTTTCATTTCCACAATTTTTTAATAAGGTTTTTACTTGATTTAAAGCTTCCAGCCAAAACAGCTAAGAAGACCAATAGCTGTAGTAGCTAAACTCTATTATTATTATAAAAGCGTCAAGACTGTATCCGCTAAGTACTCAGCTGTTGAATGGTATAAATTTCAAAATCTTTTCGATGCGCCTGTACACACAAAAAGATTTGGTAATGCTTCCCTATTATAATGGCCAAGGAGGAATTCGAAGAAGGGAGGAACCTTCCGCTCAAAGCTAAATCTGAATTGCGGGAATCTACCCTTCTCTTAGCTGGAATTTTTTGTTTACAAAGTAGCATCTCCATTTTCAGTCGAAGGTTTAATTTACATTTTTGACTGCATGAACCGCATAAAAAGTGGACACATTAAGACGGAAATATGCGTGTGTACTTTTTGTCAGATCTCAATCCATAGTTTGTGTCTGTGAACATAGAAAGGTATTCGTTTTTAAGTGGGTAGTCCTATGCCAATAACAGGAAAATAAGTTTTCACAGCTTAACTAAAGGACTGATAATGATTTTGTGCTATAAGAAAATAATTGACCAGATATCATTTATTTATTTAATTATAAACATTTTTCAGCTTTCGCATTACGTACCTACAGTTAAATATAAATATCAGATATGAAAACGTGTCCTAAAAGCTGTTAGAAATAGCTGTCTAACAAGCCTAAGGTGATTATTCCCCTGGCATTTTTTAAGATTTTATTGCGTTTTAAAATAAGTCTATTTTGAAATTTACGGAAGCATCAACTGCACTAAATATGTATGCTTTCTTCGACAAAATTTCTTATAACTATCCAAACTTTACAATATTCAGTAAGCCAGGCCGATCTATATAAACTTTTTCAACATTTTTCGATTTTTTCAAATTTTTTAAAAGATCAGTAATCAGTTACATGTCTCGAGAGCTAAGTAAGAAGTTTGGACTAATTTTCTCACACGAAATGGTATATTTTTGCCACTTATGCCGCTGAAAATGTCGACGTTTTAAGGTATTTTGTTGAAATATCATAATATACAAAAATAATATTTACAAATATTTGATTTTTAGCGGTGTTTTCGTGAACAATGTAATATTTGTGTATTTGATTTTATAAATAAATAAATTAACTCGCATGGATATGTACACATGAATTTATATATGTAGGTACATAAATATATATACTGCTTATATACATACATAAATTGCACACATCCAGCAAAAGTGGCTCAGCTCGAAGTTCTATTATTATTGTTATTTATTGATAATAATAACAATATAAAAATATATACAAACACATTAGGGTGTTTCATAGGGTGTCGAGATTGTGGTATTTTCTAGACTGTAGGGCATAGGATGTTCTACTTTGCCACCATAATAACACTAAATGCAACAAAATACAACCGTACTTTAAGAATCCCAGCGCCGTTATTTTAGCAGTATTTTAAGCAACCAATTGCTGTTATTCGGTCAAGATGAACGTAAACAAGAGCAGCACATAAGCCACGAAAAAAAAAATGTCGATACTATTGAGGCTAAGTTTTTCAGATGTCGCAAGTACTAAGTAATGAAAAAAGTTTTTATGTAGCAAGTATTGAGTTGTGCTGGTAACCAGCATGTGCAAGAATCGAGTCACTACTGTATTTACACCAATAAGGTTACGATGCGCTAACCTATAGAGGGTTCAGCTCAGGGTTGCCAAGTTGAAAATTGAAAATGAGAAAATAACAGCCGCAATAAAAAACAACAAATTTCTTTAAAACATAGTAAAATTTTTGGGTAAAAGTTGATGACCTTTTTTTTAGTCATCTAATTTATTTTGGTCTTCATGACCTCTTTCTTTTGCTTGTATGAATCTTACCACAATTAACAGCTTTTTGCGAAATTGTCAATTCCTACGCGGCCTACGGCTTTGGCATGGAATTAACGGCCTGGCCGCGTCAAAAGCGACCACTTGGCAGCCCTGGTCCAAATTCATTCAATTTATGAAGATCGACTCCAAATTTTGCTGCATTGAATGCTGCATCTTAATGGTGTTCCTCAAGTTCAACATTTCAAGTGTTTTTATAATTTGTTAAAATTACGCTAAAAAATACGGCACTGTATTGCTGTATTTCAAGGGTGGTTCTAAAATTTTATATTTCTATTTGTGTTACTTGTCAATTTTTGTTCAAAAATATTAAACCTTGATGAAAATAACCCAACACACTACGTGTACACATACGAGATTATCTCCGCAAAATTGGTCTCGCAAAATGTGCGAATGTAAATTACTATCGAAAATTTTGTGTGAACAACTCAGTTTTATTCGATGCCAATATTTATTAACTATTGATTGAAGATATTTATTAAATATTTAACAAAATTTCACTTTTTTCAGAGAAAAATGCTCCAAGTGGTCCTCAGATGAAGTGGGGTGCTCTTGCAGCTGCGGAAGGAACTACGCAGCACAAGTTAGTCAAGCGTCTACAGCAATGTAGCCGTGCAACTAGTAGAGCGCGATTTCAATTACTCCATATGGGTCTACCAAAAAAGATTGCAAAATATTTTTTCTGTTAGTTTGAGGCAAAAAAAAAAATATATGCCTAGAAAATATTACAGACATAAATATTTTAGGAACATGCGAAATGTACAATGTTCTTTGCCGTGTCCCTTGGAATTACATATTTCTAAGACCTAAAACTGCTCCAATGATAATAGGCACAAATTGACACATTAAAAGGAATCTTTTTTTTTAAAAAAAGTTGCTTCAAAATCGTCACATCTTGGAAACTAGAAACATTGCCCAATTTTTTTTAGGAGTAATTGAGGTTTAAAAACAACAAAAAAAAAATTTAAAAAAAGTGTCGGTCGGGTCTAATATCGGAGACATCGGCTGTAGCGGATATAGTTTTTGTAAAAATATATATAAGTTCGGAAACCCAACTTTGGATTGAAATCCAAAATGTCCGCGTCATAAGATAATTTAATGAGCTACTGGCACTTGTAACTTAGATATCATAGCTGTAGATTTTGAGACATGAAAATTTTTCGGAAATTTTTATGATTTTTTAACCGTTGTTGGTAGCTAATACACCTCGGAGAGGTGCCCAGTTATTTTTTCCAAAAAAATAAAATGTTAAGAAGTATTTAGCTGGTTTGGTCAGAAAAATAGATATGTCCTTCGATATCTCATAAGACAAGCTGATCACTTCATGTCGAAAAAGTTATGTAGTAATAGTAAGTGACTTAAATCAGTATTTCACAGAGTACTTAGAATGAATAATAGAATATCACAGAAGATAAAATATGCAAGATCATTAGGAACATTTAGAGAAAAATCAGGTAATTGGCTAGAGAATGAAGGCAATAAAATATTAAGAACCTAATGTTCATACATATTTTAATGTATATTGAATATTAAGATTGTATAATATAATAGTTATATTTAATATGTTAAACATTGTAAATTGTAATGTAAATTTTCCGCAGGCTATTTCTAAATAAATTAACAGTTGTCGTATTCGTACCCTTTAAAACGATATATCATTTGTACAAAGTTAATTTTAGGAAATTTATTTTTTTTTAAGTATGATGTATTCCGTTAGGGCCATCTATTAATTACGTGAGTCAAAATAGGGTGAAGGGAGTCCGGCAAAGTCTCGCCAAGTGGGAGCGGGGTCAATGAATAGCTCACCTCAAGTTTTTAAGGCAGAGAGTACACATTATTATAGCAGATTACATTTTGTATCATATCAATATAATTCAACTATGCACAGCAGATGCTGCCAGATGTGTGGCATGTACTTTGCATCTCGCATGAAGCTGCAAAAAACACGGGTCGATGGTGCATGCAGCCCCGCGTGCACCAGTGGTCAGGGTTTGCCCAATGCGTGCTGTCACCCTTTGGGTTGAAGAGCTGCTGTGCGCCGCGGACGATAGGCTGGAGTGGCTGCATGAGGTATCTACTTACGTCTAATATACTAACTACTATACTTTACCAAAAGATATGGACTCATCACAATATAGGAAGCAACTATTTGCCTATGCCTTTTTAGTGAGTGAAAACTTAGGAACGGTGGTGTTGCAGCCTATTTTCTTGTTATGTGAACTAAATTTAATAAAATTCGTTATGCTGCACGTAAAAAGCCGTCATAGTTTTTTTCACTTATTTTACTAAAATAATGTAGTACATAGAACACGTAAGTGTTAACACTTAGGTGTTTAGTAAAATGAAACAAAATATATCAAATAAATTTAGTTATTAAAAAATTATAAAGCCAGTTTCATGGGAGAGGAGGGGGGCTCTCGCCAGATCTCAACAAGCAGAGAGGGTTCAGAATTTTCAAAATAAAAAACACCTCATGCAATTAATGGACGGCTTCATTATGAAGTACCATTGGTAATTACTTACTTTAACGTCCTCACCCAGTATATTCTTAAAAGTTTAGTGTATTTATTGTACATGAATATGTGAATATGTTGGGCGCGGAAAAGCCTTCTTCATATAGTTTTTTTAGCTCGAAATTCTTCACTATAGTATATCCTCCACTGGCTTTGCTAGCCACAGTAATTCTACATAAAAGTTAGGGCTAGTGGGCGGCCTTCAATATGACCAATACCGGTTTCGAGCAGGTCCTCGAGCGCGGTTTACTTTAGTATGTCCAACACCGATGCTGTGTTAGCGAAGCCAAAATTTTCAATTTAACATAAATTTAGCTTTTTCATGAGAAATAGCACCGCATGATAAAGTAATGTTGTTGCTCGCGTTGTTGCTGTTATTGTTGTAGCTGTAGTTGTTACCCATAAATACATAGTTTCAAAGGAGTTTATGAAATAAATTTTTGGTAATAAAATGGGGGAAAGAACTAACTTTTGTTAACATCCAAAAAAAGTTACAGTTTATTAATTAATTTTTTGTAAATAAGTTTTATGAAAAAAAATTGTTCAAAATTTTAGAAAAATCGTCATATCTCCAAAACTTTAGGTTCAATTTGAGAGTTTCAAGAGCTATTATGATATTTTCTTAAAAAATGTTCTTGTAACAACCATAATTTGTATATCAATGCAGGGGTTCCCAACTTATATGGATTTTTACAAAAGCTATATCCGCAACTTCTGATGGCTATATCTCGAAAACTGAACCCGACCGACACAATTACATGTTCATTCCAAGAATTAAAAAGTACAACAGAAAACTTTGTTTTGATAAAAATTGGCGAATGGAGCTAAAGTAAACATAAGCCAACAGCTATATCCGCGCCTGCCGACGGCTATATCTCCTAAACTCTTGAAACGTCACTAAGCTATGGTTCCATATTCGCCAACAGTATGAAAATCCTGGTAACAAAAATAGATTTCATAGAAAATAAAAAAAGAAGAGGAGCTTCTAAAGTAAACTTATGCCATTGATATTTCTCCCTGATATTTTTGTGTTTCTTTTAAACATTTTTTCCCACATGGCTAATGTGTGTTATGTGCATGTGTGTACATAGGTACACATGCATACATGCACATATATACACTTCTTTAGCCATACTTTAACGAAAGTTTTTGTTTTGCTCATTTTTTCCAAAACAACAGTACATAGATATATCGTGTAAAAGCAAAAAAAAAAAAGAAAGTATTCTGCCGGAGTTTATTCAGATATTGTGCATCTTTGGTACATCTCGTTTTTGTTGCAAAGATTTGAAAAATTTTAATATTTTGAATTGCACTTCTCACTTTTCTGTGATGTGTGCACTGTGACTATGTATTGTGTACACATAAATATCAGTATGTGTATTAATAGCAATCATTGGATGTGATGAATTATTTATATAGTAGATGTTAATACATATACGTACTAGGTATTTGTATTTGTTGAAAATCTTACTTTAGTTGAACCACGAAACACACATACGAGTGGTTGCTTTTGTATCTAGATGCTATTTTAATGTAGTTTGGTGTCGTCGTTCTATTTCTCTTATTTTTTCTTTTAATTTTGATTGGTTTTTTTTCATTTGTTTTCACAATGCAAATTAATTTAATCCATAAGATACACTAATTACTACATTTTTTTTAAGTTATTTTCCAAATCAGACTGAAATGTAAACTGCGCCATGAAACTTTTTGCACTTTATAAAGCGATTCGTTGCCGTCCGTCGGCTTGATTCTCCGATTCGACGTCGCGACGTTTCGTTATGCACTCGTACCAGTTTCGTTTTTTGATTCTCGAAAACGATTCGTTAGTTTTTTTAGTTATTTTGCTTTTCTCTAAGTATTTACTTTTTATTTTTTTCTTATTTACGCGATTTACAACGGCGGCGATCCATTATGCTGTTTTTTGAGATTCGAATTGTTTTTGATTTCAACGCAACCAACGCAACGCGAATGAGTTAAATCCGAACTGACTGAACGTAGTCGAATATGACTTGAGAATCAACAACTGACTGTCCTTCGGTCACGTCTGTGTAGCGGGGGCACCAATTTCAAAATTTCTGCCGATTGTTTTTCAATATATTAATTTTTTTTAACCCCTCCACGCTCTCTTCCACGGACCAACAGTATTTTTGTGTGCCAAAAAAAACACTGGCAAACCGAAAAATTGCAAGATTGAGTACATGCTTTCTATTTAGTTGCATGTGTAACTGTATTCAGGCTTGTATGGATGCAGCAACCCACAGCATTATGCTTCACACACAATTGGGGCAGCAAAACGCGCTGTGGATCAGAGCAAAAGCAGCAAATCCGCGAAAACTTCAAACACTTTACATAAGTGCAGGCTTAGAAGCAAAACACAACTGGGACGTGCGATATACTACAAGAAAACAAAACGAGACAACATGATTTTTCCTATACGTTAGAGCAAGATACATCAAACTTTTGTTAGCGACACTACAAAATTTATCGCAGAGCGATTGTACAAATTCTATGTTTTGATTAAGGAGCTAAATCGCTAAAATGCATTTTGCGCTTGAAATTTTTATGTGGCTTTTTCACCAAAAGAATTGAACATAAGAGCACAGCCAAAAACTTGATATTAAATTTTGTTTTGTTCCAAACACCACAAATAAAGAAATTACTGTTGGTGAGCTCGGCGCTATGTGTACATAGCACTTGCAACTTCGTTCGTATCGCCAGAAAAGCTTTCAACGGAGCGCTCGTCAAGATATGTGTCATATCAAAAGATGTAAAATCTTGACGCGCTGCTTTCATATATTTTGCTATGATTCTTAGCTGGTCAATGCGAAAAGTAAAATATGTATAGTATTCTTGTAGATTTTTAAAAGTCAGGTAACGCATAATGCGTTAAACAAAATACGAACGAGGTCGAGAAATCGGCAACGATTACCCGTAGTCACATATAATAGCACATTTTATCGTCTAAAATGGAACGGCGTACGACTGGTTACCCGTCGACTTAGATTTATTTTCATTTTCATCGTCAACGGTGTTGCATTTCAAATCAGCTTGTTTACGTTTTTTTTTTTGACGCGATTTCCCAACCGCGTTCGTATTTTGCTCAACGCATGACGCAAAATTATAAGCATGAACAATTGAACTCCATCAACGCTACTGTTTTAACGTTCGATGGAACGTTCGTTGGTTTTATTAACGCTGAATTTATACTTAAATGCGCGTTATGGAAAATGCTCATGTTAACCGAGCTTTCTCTGTACGAAACTTTCGCGATTATGTCGAGCAGCTGATTGCGCTCAATTTATTTTTTAAAGATAAAAAAAGCTTCAGGCAAAAAAAAAATTTTAAAAAAAGTCAGTCAGGTCTAGTTTTGGTTATAGTCATTAGAAATTGTACATAAATGGTGTTTTTTGAAATTTACTATTCAGATTGTGTCTCTTAAACAGCTCAGATAGATACCGAGTTGAAGGATAACAAGCTAAATGGATCTTAGAATCCCGTATAAAGAATTGATAAATAAAATATAACTTGTGTCTCTACTTGTCCTTAAAAGGCATGTGAAATAAGCCATAAATCCTTTTTGGTGCTAGAGTATTGAAGCTAAATTTTAATTCAGACACATATGACATGTGTTCGCCAACGTACAAATCCCTAATCACACGACTGCGACTATGTGCATCGTCTCACGACACCGACGTAGAAATACCTAGCGCATTCACACAAATAACACTTTGCTCCATAATCATACGCCGACGCCCTCATACGGCGTGTGTGAATAGCGTTAATAATACATTAAGCACAAATATTATTTATAACATACGGCAACACTGGTTTTTGCGAATTCTGACAATAAATACTTGAGTAATAAATTTTGGCGCAATGGAGTTTCACATTGTGAATAGCTATGTCGTAAATTGCACAGTAATACTGAAAACGCATGTGCAGATTTTCTGCAAGCAGCATAGCAAGATATCTGCAACGGTGCTGCAGGCAAAATTGATATGCAGATCTCTTCTGATACCAGGCTTCATACTGATTGACATAACAAATTTATTTGACATTACTGATTTGAAGAAAACCGTATTGAAAAGTGAAAGCCCTGACAGCTTTGCGCAGCAATTTTAAACATGATGACTACTTATAGCGCTGTGGTGCAATGCAGAGTTTGTTTGTGTTTATGGATAACAGCAGAAAATCTGCACATGTGTTTCCAGCAAAATACACTCCCATGTAAAAGATTTCTTTGATTTTATCCTCTGTTATAAGTTGAGGATATTTATCCACACAGTTATTAAAATTTCGCGATAAAATTCAATTCCGTTTGTTTTATTATTCATATATTTTGTCAAAATTTGATTATAACTTTGGACACGATGGATAGTGGTGACATAGTAGCACATCGACAACGTCAGAACATTGTAGAACTTTTTCAGGAAGAGAAAGAAACTAATGGATTTTTAACTGTTGCTGCACCAATGGTGCGCTATAGCAAGTAAGTTTTTTATTCAGTGCAAAATTTGTGCGTATCTGTTTCACAATGTTGGAATTCTTGTATAATAGGTTGGAATTTCGTAGACTTCTACGCAAACATGGAGCAAAACTTTGCTTCACCCCGATGATAATTGCGGATTCTTTTAACCGAAGCGAAAATGCGAGGCTCAATGAGTTTACAACAAGTGAAGGTTCGTGATTTCAATATGAAAACATTTTGACCATTGGTTCGACCAAAGTAGGGTTAGCAGTTAATCAAGAGACGAGAATGTTTAGAAAAATTTCAACTTGTGATTATTCCTGATTTTATTCAGTGCAAGTATTATTGGGTAAAAACCAAGATTGTTTAGCCATTAGAAGTTACGGATATAGCTTTTTGAAAATTCGGTTACGTTACGAACTAGGCAGATTCCTTAGGTATGAGTATCAACAAAAATAGATTGATAAGCTATAATATAAATAAGTGCATACGAATCTTAAATTCATTTTCATCATTTGATCTTGTTTTAATACACCGTTATTTTTTCAAGAAAAATATATTAACCTGTAGCCTTATTAACATTAAGTAAATTCGGAACTCGTTGCCATTAAAATGAAGTGCCATTTGACTTCTATTTTTTTAACAAAAAATGAAATTTAAATTCGAAGTTTTTTTTAATGTTTGTTTTTTTTATAGGACATCATCTATAAAATAATCTGATTCATCATCATGTTTGCGGACTTATCTCCCTATTTTGCACCGACTTATGTAGTAACATAGCATACTTGAAAATTAAGGTAGTACCGCAAAGTCCTCCGTCTTGTACTTTTTCAAAAACACAATTTGTACAGTTGTCACGTAAAAAACTTTTGCTCCTGGAGCATTCAGGAACTGAAGCTTAAACTTGCTTCCACAATCCTTCTACATTGTTGGTATCAGCTTTATTGTCGGGATTCTTAAACTGGATGGAGTGACTCATCGTAAGTAGCTGATAGCTCTCTTTTAAGCTATTATGTGCCAAACATTTTTTGAACATACATTCCAACAGCTAGGAATGATAGTAATGTCAGGCTGAATTAATTTTTTTATAATAATAAGAAGCATCTTGCCAAGCGAATTTTTCTGTAACCTAATAATAACACTGCGAAAATAAGACCTGAATCTTGGAGGAACAGTAACTGATATCAATTTGGAGTAATTTAAGTTCGCTGATTCAAGTCAGAAGTTTAGTGTCTGATGCAAGTTGGTTCTTTTGACAAGAAAAACAATTTTTAACAATTACACTACCCCTCAAGCCCCATTTATTAACCTTCCTATAGAGCAATTATTCAAATTTTTTGTAAAAATCCACACACGGGACGAACGACAGAACTTATTTTACAGCCTTATGCAAAAATACTGTAGGCAGAGCCAAATTCACTGACCTCAAACTACCCTATGTTGACGTTAGTCGATAGTTGTCATATTATATCGGACACGGTGTAGTTACTATAATAATCGTCATGGTTTTTCTTTAAAATGTTTCAGTTATCTAATGAAAACTACCGCAATATATTTTCATATTTTATTAAAATCACGTGCGATTATAAATTTTATTTCAAGGACGTTTTGGAGTTAATTTGAATCATTTCTCAGGTCTATGTTTTAAACTAACATTAAATTTACATCAAAATATTTCATAGCTGAATATAAATAATTTCTGATTCATTTTTATTTTAGACGACGTGCCTTTGATTGCACAATTTGCTGCCAAATCGGCTGAAGAATTTGTCACTGCGGCACAACTAATTTATCCGTTTGTTGATGGTGTCGATGTTAACTGTGGCTGTCCTCAGTCGTGGGCAATCGCTAAAGGATATGGCTGCGGTCTTTTAAAAGAGCCAGAAAAAATGCACGATATTTTACGCACAATAAGACGAGTTTTTCCTCAAAATTTCAGTGTTTCATTCAAAGTACGATTGCTAAGTGAAGATGTACGTTCAACGGTAGAATTAGCACGTCAATTAGAACATTGTGGTGCGACATTCATAACAGTGCATGGACGCACACAATGGCAAAAAAGTTCATATCCTTTAAATGTGTCCGCCATGTCTGAAATAAAGAAATCTGTTAAGATACCAGTTATTGTTAACGGAAATGTACGCTCCTTCTCAGATGCTTGTCAGTTGCAATGCGAAACAGGTGCAGATGGTGTTATGGCAGCGCGTGGACTATTATCAAATCCAGCTCTATTTGATAAGCGATACTATACCGATGCGGTATCTGCGAAGAACTCAGTATGCGATAGCACGCCACTTGCATGTGTACAAAATTGGTTAGATATTGCTGCAGCTGCTAAAGATAATATAAGTTTTCAATGTTTCCATCATCATTTAACATTTATGTGGAGCAAAAACATGAAGCGTATCCTGCGCTTAAAATTCAATAGTTTTTCACGTAAGGAAGAAGTTTTTGAATTCTTTGAAAATTTGTATGACCTTACTCCATCAAAAACTATTGAAAATTCTGCACCGTCAAATACAATTTGCACGTATGACAGTTCGGAAACTATTAAATATAAACAAAATGATAAAGTATTCAGCAAGCCAATAGAAACTGAACAATGGAATGAAAATAATAAAGGAAAGTATTACGTTGAATTTAGCAAGGACGTTAACGCCGATTGTGATGCCTACGATTTAGAAAAATGTTTTTTTTTTGACTTATAAAATAAAATCAAAGTTGAAAGACATCTGATGGTAAATGTGTTCATGCTTTTCTAACCCAAGTTAACATATTTCTGTCTGCTGATTTTAACAGGTAAGGTAGGACTAAAACTAAGAGCAAGAATCATCATTTAGAAATGCTGCTACCATGTTAACCCTGCGCCCGTTCATGGTAAAAGAAATACGTGGACTGTCTATGGGGTACAATTGTATCCCAGTATACTTATATAAGAAAATTCTGAATCAAAATGTAAATTAAATGAATTTATTCCTTTTTTTTTAAAAAAGTACTCGAAAAAGTATTAGGTGCGCAACTAAGTTCTCGCTGTTTGTCAATAGATGGCGCTAGCGGTAAGAGCTGGTCGATTTGGTTCATATCGAAACGTAGTGAATCTATCCTAAGCATATGGTGAACAAACCGATTTGACACTTTTAAGATTTTGTGTTTCCATAGTCTGTTTGTGGTTGCTCGAAAATGACTGAATTTGTGTCAAATAGTCGTCATTTGCGTGAGTTGTTGATTTTCTTCTTTCAATCGAAGAAAACGGCGGCGGACGCGCATCGACAGCTCCAAAAAGTTTACGGAGACGGTGTTCTGAGCGAAACAACGTGCCGAGATTGGTTTCGTCGCTTTAAAGACCATGATTTCGACACCGACGATCGACCACGTGAAGGAAGGCCAACAACCTTCAATGATACGGAATTGGAGACATTGCTAGATGAGGATTCGGCCCAAACGCAAGAAGAGCTTGCTTCAGTATTGGAAGTTACCCGACAAGCCATTTCCAAGCGTTTTCATGCGTGAAAAACGGCCCCAATACGAACAGAGAGCAATGGGCAATACTTTGATTGATTCATCTTCATACATTCATTTTTTGACAATAAAGTTGCATTTTCTAACAAAAAAACAGCGAGAACTAATACAAAATAAGATAAAATTAAATTTTTATTAGTGACATTGGTAAACTGTTTGGATGTGTTTTAAATACTGCGTTGAAAGTTGCTTGGGGTACAAATGTACTCCGAGGACGGGTCTAGGGTTAATTGTATCATGATAAATTAAAAAATACAATTGCGGTTTTTAATATATTTACAATTCGAGCTGTTAAATTTATTTAGGTTTAACCAAAGTGAATACAACACGGCTAATTTCAAATTAATGGAAAATGGCTTCGACTGTTGATTGAACTTTTTATGTATATGCTAAATGTTAAGAATAGATGTCGCCCATTGCAAGTAGCCGTAGACACGAACTTAAAGTATTGAAATACACATGGCAGCTTTGGTTAATTTTTGCAGAACCGATTTTAGGTTCAGCGAGGCACTATGTATGAAGTAGCTGCTAGGTTCAAAAAATAGAGTCATATAATACAAATAAAAACAGTGATGAAACAGTGGACATTGTATAACTTCGTCAACGTCATAACGTCAAATGGTTTCACCTTCTATCGTCGAATTTTTTTATGATCGGAAAACGAAAAAAAAACTTTGATATTAGCGTCTACGACGCTATAAAAACAGTTGAACAGCGTTTGATACCATTAGAAAAAAAAGTGCCAAGTGAGGCCCCTTACCGCGACAAAATCGGCTCTGATTTTGAAACAGAAATTTTGTAAAACATAAATATCAAGATATTACGACTTTTCTAAAAATTTCACCGACTTTTTTCCAATAAACCGTAATTTTTCCGAAAAATTCGTAATTGAGCTATAGTTTTATTGACGAGCTCATTTCATTTCCTTAAAAATTAAGTAACATTTAAATTAGTAGTTTATATTAACTCTTTTTTGACCGGAAAGCATAAAAAAGGTTCATGACATTTTATTGATCATTTTGAGTAAACTACAATATATCCACGGATACTTCAGTGTCTGCCCATTGAATTTTGACTGATGAAAAAATATTAAAAATTATCCATTTTGCCACAAAGTAAATACCAATGAAATTTTTTATTGCATTCTGGATATTTATAAAGACCAATGTTAAGATGAATTTAATAGTTTGTATTTTCACCTCTGTACATATTATAGTGAGACACGGCCGAAGGCCGCCAACTAACTCTAACTTTTATGTAGATTTTCTGTGGCTAGGGAAGCCACTGTTGGATATAGGATATCAAGCTGAAAACAAAATATAAAAGAAGTCCGAAAGCTCCCAAATGACCCCAATAATAACATATCTCAAGGATAAATAGACCTTAAAGCAATTACTTGATTTGAAAAGAAAAAAATTTGCAAACATTCATTTCAATTATTTAACATAAAACATTGCTCAACTAAAAATTGTTTCTATGCACAAATTTTTGTTCTTAATTATTTACCATTGGTTCAATGCCAAATGAATGGAGAACTTTGAATGAAACGCTGTGACTATGAGGAAATTCTACTTTTCGAGTTGGGACAATATTTTTGATTCCAACACTATGTATCTCGGGTGATATGTAATTTTTAGGTATACAATTCTTACCTAGAGGTTATATTTTTCATTGGAGCAGCTAAGTCAACACTGGTCAAAATAATTCCTTAACTCGAGTACTCATAATTTTGGGAACTCCTTTAAAATTCTATGTTAAGTTATGGACTTGAAGTACAAAATATCCCTTTCAAATAAATCCTAGGACAATGAAAATGTTAATATAAAATTTAACAATTCGGTCCCAGGAATTCTTTCTCGTAAATAAAATTACACATTGATAACCAAAAACACAGAAGGTCAATGTTAAGAAAATGTTTTTCTACTGCTATTGTTTTGTCAAGTCTATCGACGAAGTGACCAAAATATTTGTAGCAAACAGCAGAAAAACATTTTAAATATATGAATGAGCATTCTTTTTTTCAACATCAACTTTTTTTTTGTGGTAAAGTGGCTTGATATTTTAATTTTTGTCTGATTTATTTAAGTTTTTGATATTCATGTAAAAGGCTCCAAATTAGTTGGTCACGCTACTTGTGGTAAAATTTTTGTAGAAAACATTTTAATCTATACTTTTATATACATAGGTAGTTTGTTCTTCTTCTATGTAGGGATAATCTCAGGAACTACTGCTCCGATTTTAACTTATATATTTACGCTCTTTTGATAGCAAGAGTCTAAAAATTTCGTATTTGGATGCACATGGTCTATGATAAGAAAAATTTTAACGAGATTAGACGACGGGGCGTGACACTAGTCATGCGATAAAAACCATTAAAACGCTATATATGGTAACATATGGTAGCAAGATTGTTAAAACTTGAAACCAGGGTATATATGTATATTGTCTATTCTCATGAAATGTAGATGCGATTACAAAAAAAAACACTTTAAACTCATATCTTACCATCTACGACAGCTACAGTTGTGAAACTGGATTCATGGATGTACATTGATTGTGCAAAGCTACTCGTGAACGGCATTATGTATTGTGGGGTAGCTCCTCCCATACAAAAAAAAAATTTGGTGCATGGACCCAATTGTCTGCAGTAAGGACTGCGAAAAGTAAGCGAGGTCGTACAAAGGGAAGTGAGCGGGCAAAACCGCGGAAACATATAGTGAGATAAATAATTCAATTTAGGAATGTGTGATATAAGTTTTTGATTATTATTTCAAAGGATATACATTTGTCAGTTAATTATTTAGAAACTTTAAAGTTAACGAAAAATGCGCGTCAAATACAGATGATTTAAATAAAATGATCTTACATGTACATAACTTCTAATTTTAATATGTTAATACACATCAAACTTTTTAAAATATTTTAATAAAAGTTTTCACCAACAATTAATTTAAAATAGTTCTTATACTAATTATAAAAATGCCTGTTAAATTGGCAAGGGTTCCATAGCCTAAAAGATTACAAATTACATTAATTTCGAAAATTTAGTTTTCTGCATATTATTTTACAAACAAATACAATTAGATTAATAAATGTACTGCAAAATTAAATATAGGAGTCTAGATAGAAATCATAAAAAAACAAACTTTAAACAATTTTTTGGAATACGCTTTGGACAAATAAAAACGTTCAAGCTTGCGTTGTAATGAAAAAAACAAATAAATAAAAAATTATATTGTACTGCAAAGTACGACGCAAGTTTTATTAAAATTTAACTTATAAAATATCTTATGGCGACTTATAAAATCAACCTATATTAACAGATATTTTTAATGGCAAATTTAAGTATATTTGCACACGAACAAGAGCGAACATTTTATCATCGAAGAACTTTGCACATGGACAATTTTTGAGCATGAATTCAATGCAAGCATGATATGTACACGGCGCTTCAGAAATATGTTCTACCAATATTGGCGTTCAGGAAATTTTCATGGCGATCGGTTCAGATATCCACCCTGGTATTGTAAATTAAAAATAGCGGTGGTTCTTTTGAGAAAAGGTCGAAAAAAAAAATTCAAAATATTCTTTTCCAAAATTTAGAGAATGAAAATCACAAACAAATAATGGCGGTTCTTTTTCAAACAATGCCGTGAAATCTGAAAGGTTTTATCTATATATTTGTAATCATCAGGAAACACATTCTTTTTTTAAAACTCTTATTGAGATTTTTTATTTATTTCTCAAACCCTTGTTTCATTAATACTAAGTTAACCTCATTTCACGAGAACACAGTGCATAATAATTTTGAGGAAAGAGTATTTTGGCAAGTGGTAATTTACGTTTGCGACTGAGAGAAGTATCTCGTGGGTAAATGTAGCACTAATCAGACGTCTCACACGAGATGCTTATTGTTGATGTTCAAAGTAAATTTGACATTGTGTTAAGCTTCAAAAGTAGTTTTTACAGGTAGTACCCCACAAACTGTTTTAACCGGACTTGCATATTGGCAAGTTTAAAAGTACTAAATAAACCTGTAACACGAGATATGTATGTATTATTGATATCAAAATATCAGTTTAGATTTGCCTATGATAACGTATAATGAGATGAATATTGACCTGTATGCCATATGCTGTAAAAATATTGGAAAATATCTTTAAAGGGATTCAGAGTAGAACTTGCATTTTCCCAATATCACAGCTGTTGAAAAAGACCTTTTGCTAGCATTTCCTTTGTCATTTTTTGAAAAAGAGGCCGACTGTTACTTGAATATATTTGATGCAAAATACTCAGAAGAACTAACAGAAACTTGCAACATATTTCTGAAACGTCGTGACGAACTCACCGTACTCAACTTTAGATTTTCAACTTTATAATCAATTACTCAAAACTAAATTATGTGGATGTACAACGACGGTCATATCTTAAAATTTTTGATAAGCTACGACCAAAATAGTTTAGATGCTTTTTGACTGTGTTTGCCGCATAATTAAAAATTTCCTCATGTAATTAACAAAATAGTTTTATCGAAAAATTTAAGCTAACCGAATTCCCATAAAAAAATTAATGTATTAAAGCATTAAAATTAAATAAATTGGTAAAATCAAATGGTTCCCAAGTTTCTCACATGTTTAGGAAAAATAGAATGAACAAAAATCAAATATGCCCAAAAATCTCTATGTTTAGCCAAAATATGATTAAATTCAATCAATACAAGTTAAGATTATTTAAATTTAGTTAACGAGCGTTCAACTTAGGCACTATTGATCTTTATTGACTCAAAAATTAAACTAATATTTTAATTTATTTGCTAACAAAAAATCCCGGATTTGCGTTGGTCGAAATACTAGCATTTAAACCGCCTCCAGATAAACCCATTGGCGGTGCGCCACCCATTTGTTGACTTATTTGACTTCGCGTTGATGTCGCATATAGTTGTTGTTGGAAATTGTGATATTGCTGTGCGTACTTCAAATCATTTGTTGAAGGCCCTAAATACGATTTATAATTTCCTGTGCCATTATTAGGCGAACCAGATACAGATCCTGGCACCAATCCATTGCCACCTAAAATAGGACCACTATTATTCGGTCCTAACATGCCGGAGCCATTCATTTGTGATTGCATTGGCGAGCCTTGCTCGTTTGCCCCGATACTAGTATTTCCAACTGGTCCATTCATTCCAATATGTCCAGGACTTAAATTTTGGCAATGAGTTTGTCCACCCATCGGGCTTCCTTTTTGTTGACCAAATATTTGATTAGGTCCACCTGGTGGGTTACCAAACATACTTGGATCCGATGAATTTACACAGTCCATAGCTTCATGCGAATTATTGCCAAACTGGTTAATGCCACCTGGACCTCCAATATGTGATACAGGCCCCTGCATTCTATGGGGCATTCCACCAACTGGACTACTACCTGGCCCCATTGCACCTTGTCGTACCGATCTCATGTTACGTATATTCATACCGCCTGTTGGATTACCTATGTTCATGACGCCGCCAATATCACTATGACCTGACATCATGCCAGCAGCCATATCAACTTGATTTCCACCACCAGCATTTCCAGAACTAGTACTATTTATCTGGTTGCAATTGGGAAAGAAACTCATGCCGGCATTTTGTACATTAGAATTGAGTGGTGTATTACCCATTTTATTAATGTCTGCATTTCCACCTGCACCTGGACCCATCATTGGCCCATCTATATTAGGACTGCCAGGCAATTGCGGATTTGCGAATCGCTGCAGAAATTCTAGACTTGGTGGTACCCTCGGGTTTGTGTTACTTGTCTGTGGACGCACTGGCATATACTGTATTGTATTTGGAGTACTTGCTTTAACTTGAATGTTTGGTGAGCTGTTAAATGGGCAGAAACTTACTCCCATGCGTCCCATTATTCGATGTGAAGGCATACCTCCATGAAATCCCGCAGGACCTTCTCTCATTAAGCCAGGACCTTCTCTCATTAGACCAGGACCTTCTCTCATTAGGCCAGGACCTTCTCTTAATAAACCAGGACCTGCTCCACTAAAACCAGGGCCCATTTTCGGAGCAAGTAACCGCGAACCCATGGGGCTTAAGATAGGTCCACCCATATGGCAACTACCTGCACCATATTGACTGCTACCTAGCATATGCGGAGGCAGTCCCATTCCAGCTGAAACTCCCGGAACATTACCACAATGATCAATGCCGCCATCTATAGGACCGCCTTGACCAAGGAGTCCTTCCATATTTTGACCACCAGCCATCTCACTTGACATTGAACTATTGATACCAACGCTACTAGAGCCACTTACACCACCATTTGATGATACGCAACTTGTGAGCTGTTGTGACATCTGGGCTAAAGATGATATGGGATCAAAATGCATATTTTGCTTGATTGACGCAGTACGACTACTATTAGGGTTCAATGGAAGATTATCAGGGCGGCGTCCAAACGAAGCTTGCGCAGGGTTCTGAATAATAGATTTTTCAAAATATGTTGCTAGTTATTAGTTTATTTCAACACATACCTCATTAGAACTGTTTGAAGTTTTGGTTCCACTCGCTTGATTTTGTAAATGTGCCGGAAAACTTATACCAGGAGAAGCCGGTGGAAAACGGCTTTCTATGTTTGTTGAATCTGTTGAATTATTTCCAGTTACATGAGGTGTTCTCGACCTTTGAGGGCTAGGACGGGGATTTTTGGCATCTACATTAAAAATGTGTATAAATTTATGGTAATTAAAAATTTATTTATAATAAACCTGTTATGCCAGTTCCCATGTTTTCTAAATCTTTTGGTGACATATTAGACAGCGGTGTACTTGGGTTGCTATTAAACTGATTTAAACTGTTACGTAAACTATTACTGCTACTACCCAAGCCGTTACTACTTTGACCTGAAGGGGAATCCTCCTGTTGAAAAGTTTTACATTGATTATTAGCGTTCGAAGCGGTGGCTGATACAGATGCTGTTGTTCCGACCGAAGTTGTTGGTGTTGCAACAGATGCTGCTGATACAAGATTATCAGAACTAGGCGAATTCAAGTTAGCGCCACATGTTCCGCTTGCTGTTCTTGGTGAAGGCAGAGACAGATTTGAAGTTGGATTATTTGGGCTTGCGGGATTCGGTGATTGTGTTGCAATTGGCACCGATGCAGAACGTTGCGTTGGATGATAGGGTGGCGGTGGACCTTGCGAACGATTACATGGACCAGCTGCATTCATTGCGGAAGAATTCACATTAGCTCCAGGTTGTGCAGACCGAACATAAGCTCCTCCTCCAACAGTTGATATTGACCGACACAAGCCGGATAGAACATCTGGGCCACCTTTATTATTTTTTGTCGTACGCTCTTCATAAAATTGTTGTTGCATTTTAGACCACTCTATTTGTGACAAGGGTCCGCTACCTAAATCCAAATGGTTAATGCCGCCAATGCTACCTTTTGGTGGCCCACCTTGAAGCATTAAGCCTGATGAAGGAGCGCCAGACGAGCTACAGTTTTGAATTGAATTTATGCTACTAGGGACCATATTGCTATGCGGTAACATTCCCCCTTGATGATTTCCACCACCAAGCGCACTCGATCCCATTGAACTAAGCAAACCATTTGGTCCACAAGGCAAACCCTGCTGGGAATTTATAATTAAATGGCTGGATATAACGCTTGGATTGCCACAGTGCATACTGCCTATGTCACCAGGTCCTCCTATGATGCTACCCGGAATACCAGTATCCTCATTTGGAGCAGAATTCAAATTTAAAGAATTACGTGCCATTGCAGCAGATGCCCTGCCTAATCCAATCATATTTGTAGTCCCGCGTGAATTTGTTAGCTGATTTCCAGCGCCGCTTATTCCAGGAGAACTAGATGATGAATCGCCCAAGATACCTGCTAAGCTGGTGGAGCCAGAATTATTACCTATGATACCATCCGCATTTAATTTTCCTAACTGGTTAGAGGCTTGCAGAGCAGCGGAATCAGATAACAAATCACTGCCATGCTCGGGAAATAAAAACTGGTTCATTTTCTTTAACTTAGCCAATTGCTCTTCTCGGTGTTGTCGTTGCTGTGGAGTTAAATTTTCATCTGGTACTTTAACTCCTTGTAGTGATGGTTGCAAGCTATCGTTAGGACTTACAGGAGCAGCTGTGTTACCAATTATACCGATTGATTTGTTAGGGCTCTGTTGTGTTATTGGTGTAGTGGTAGCACCAGAATTATTGTGTGGTGAACCAACAATTGTGTCTGAACTTTCACTCATTTTAATAGAGTGTCCGGCATTTGAATTACTTGAAATACTTTCTAGACCAATATTTGTTTGTTCCCAAGACATAAGATCTGCTGTTTCAGCAGACAAAGGATTAGTTGCATCCGAAAATCCAGTATTTGAGGCTGAAGAAGCTGATTTATCATCTAACCCAGTATTATTACAAATCTGATTATTAATAGCGTTTGCAGACCCAATATGACTTCTACCGTTGAGTTTCTGTGAATTTTTTGTTTGTATTGAAGTTCCGCCCCCACCGCTACCACTCATCCACTGATGTGGAGCAGATGACACCGATATTGCCATACTTAATGAATTCTGCCTTTGTATTTTTGCCATTTTCATTGGATTCTTAAGAAAAAAATCTTCGAGAAACTTTTTCGTGGCTGGTTGTGTACAATGATATGCAATTATTGTTGGAAACTGACCGCTTAGGACAGAGTCAGCGCCTTTATTTGCTAATTGTGTGGAAAACACAAAAATATGATTTTGCTGCTGCATGTAGTCCATTGAGTTTGAAGACATAATGGATATGTTACCGCCAAAATTACCATTATTATTATGATTTAAGGATTGTTGTCCATTTGATGATTCATCATTCAATAAATTATTTATACCAACAGCTCCACCAAGCATGTTTGATGACTTATTATTGTTATTGTTTCTACCTAAAATAACATTACCGTTCCCAGAATTAACAAGCATATCGTTTATATTTGTTGCTGGTGTTCCTGTAACAAATAAATTTAAATAAATTCACAATAGTTTTTAGACACACATTTACCAGTTGATGCACCAACACCAGGTGCTGCAGTGTTATTTGCAGTCAATGAAGATAAAGATCCGAAACCATCAGGTGACATTTCTGGCGTTTCAACATTTCCTTGTTCCTTTTTAACGGCAGCAAGATTACTCAAAACCGCCTGCATTTCCGCCTGATCTTTCGTTGATGCCGACGAAGACATTGATGATGACGAGGATGTAGAGCTAGATGAATTCTCTTTGGAGGTGCACTGAGCATTGATAAAATTAGGTGTATTAATGTTTACTGTAAAAATAAATCAATAGATACTGAGTTTTAAACTTTTTTAGCTTTATTAAAAATATTTGTATTATAGTGTATTGTATACCTATGTCAATGAAGTATCTTATGCTGTAAATTTTTGCCTCGGCACATTTTTAAGCCTTTCTAAATCTAAACCTTTCAGAAATCGATGTCGGTTAATATTTTAACGCTTCTAAATATTGTCAGGGTAAATCTTTTTATAGTGAACTTTCCAAGAACTGGAATTTTTAACAAAGAATTTATGAAAACGTAGATTTTGCATAAAAGTATTCGAGAGTAACAACCTCTTTAATATTTTATTGCAACATCAATTCGTCTGTTATAAACACATGAGTTCAAAGCAGTTTTTCGAAAATAAGTTTAGCTAAAATTCTTTTCTCAAACATTGATTCCTGTTTCTAATGTTCGCATATTTATATTTTGAATTCTATATCCATATTAAATATTTGGAATAATTTTTATTCAGTTCTTGTGTTTAGAGTTTTGCAAATCGAACCCGAATTTTCAGAAAAACCAAGATGAAGTCATGATAAAATTTGCTGTCCCATAGGCAATTCATCCATTCATATTGAATTCATTACTCTCACGCTCTCAAAATAACGTCACATTGTACATATAATTACACAGTGGAAAAACAAAACGCACACACACAAAAACACTAACTACCTATATAACGGTTTGTTCTGTTCGCATGCTTGTTTCCATTTGCGCAAGTAATTTTATTAATGTAATTTGAAAACTGTAATAGCTTGATATAAAATACGAATATCGTGCTAATATTTTTGAAGATTGGGACCAAGTGTCCATGGAACAGAACTAAACAAATTTGATAGAATCGATACAGTAATTTTCGCATGATGTGTGGCATATAGCTATCATTTTATTCATATATATCGTTTATTTAAATCTGGTACATTTCACCAGTTTTAATCATTCTGAGTACCTGCCCAATCAATGTGGGAAATCGAGTAGTCGTATATTTATATTGATTTGGTGCCCGATGCTGACTTATAGGCATAGAAAAGTCGTTTGTTGTTGACTTTTGCATATTTCGCTAGTTTTCACCATTCTAAGCATCTGCCCAATCAATGTGGGATATTGTGAACAAACAATTTGATCTATGCCTTTAAGTCAACATCGGGCACTTTTCTCGATATTCCTCCAAAAGGATATTTTTCTATTAATCACTACCTAATAGTACTTGAGGACACTTGCAGCCCCAGCTCAGTTATTACAGCAGAGCCCTTATATGGGTCACGGGTGAAACCTAATTTGATAAGGTTGTCATATTTTTTGGAGTTTAACGTATTTACGTACATTGTATTTTAATTGGTTTTAGAGTATTGTATACAATGTTTTGAGAACGGCCAATCTATCGAGATATTTTTCGTTCGACCATATTTGAACGTCCTAGTATGATTTTTCTTCTTAATAAATAAATATATGATTACATTAGTCACAAAATTAATAATTTAATTGTATTAAAGAGGTGACCTTCTTTGATTGGAAGCTCAACTATACAAACTTATCACATTTTGGAAATTTGAGATAGCACGACCGTAGCGCGAATCAAGTTTTCGGACTCCAGTAATTACTCACACGCATTGCCATAACAGAGTCGAAAAATGTACGACTTTTATATTACAAAAATTCGTTACGCGGAAACATCAGACCCCATTCCCCTCCGTCAAATCACAAATGTACATATTTTGAGTGAAATTCCTAAATTGAATAAACTTTTTTATTGAAATGGTACGATTGCGTATATTTTAATTTGTGAACTCTTCACTGCTAAATATGAAAATGACATTATGATTATTTAACGAAATATTCGACATTTTACATATCGTCACCTCAGAGTGTTAAGTGCCTTAACTCACTTTTTGGCAATTTTTTTTTAATATTTAAGAAAATACTCTTTCGTGTGGTGCTATTAAAATTTGGCACGGCTTCCCGTTCCAAAGATCTCAGTATTCGTTATGCCCTAACTGCAGCTTTCAAAATAAAATCTCGGAATGTATGTATCCTAACTACATTTTTGCCTTCGAAGTCACATTTAACAATAAATAATCGCTGTCAGGTCAAAAGTTCGAATAGACTATAGAAGGAAAGGGCCTCATTTAAAGGCAAAAAATTTCTGCCACCAATTGGTGCCAAAAGGTCAAATGGATTTTATAAGCACGAATGGTTGCTTTTTGTTTCTGTTTTAGCCTCATTTAATGAAAAAAAAGTTATTTGCACCAATTGATGCGAAAAGGTCGAAACTAGATTTTGGAGAGGGTTGCACCCTGTCGTTTGTATTCAAAGATAATAAACATTGTATTGGACCAATAGATCGGAAAAGGTTAAAAATTAGTTAAGGATGATGGAGAATTTCAAAATAGTTTTCTATCCCCGATTTTGACGTTATCCACGAGCTAAGGTTCGAGAGCTTTGTAGTACACATAACTTTTCTAAATAAAGTGAAATTTTCGTTGCTTATAACACTTATTATGACTTTTATAGCCCTTCATGTATCAGTTATTTTGTTAATAATATTTCCATTTGAATGTATTTTGATTGAAATTACTTAATTTTATTCATCATCACCAAACATCTCATTATATCTTACCGGAGACCAAGTAACACTGATTATAAAATTAGTATTTGGTACACCAACCTGTGGTTTTCCATACATTTGTCATATCATATTATTTTTGGAATTACATGCCGCAAAACTTATTTTCCTAATGAATATTTGGAGGCTAAGCTTTTCAGGAAGTTTTACATTGAGAGTTTTTCTAATACTTAGTTTCTTGGGGTATATTTACTTTTGTGAGTCACTGTATTTTCTAAATTTGTAGCATTAGAACTATAAATAATTTTCTAATATTATAAGATTTTTCCTTCAAAACCATTCGAAAATAAAATAAATACATACCATTATCATCGTTAGCATCATCTGGATTGTTAGTTTTGCTAACAACTTTGCTGGTGCTGTTAGATTTGGTTTCTTGAGATTGTTGCTGATGTTGTCCATTACTAGTAGAGACATCGACTGCATCCATTAATTGTGATATTGTTGAGTTACTACTATTAGAATTATCGTTATTATTGTTAGAAGACAATGTCGGTGAAGCATGGAGACAAACACCAGAAATAATGCTGCTGTTGGAGTTTTTTCTTTGCAAGGCTGAGGAAGCATCACGACCACAATGCATATTTTCAGATGTTGTGCCGCTGTTAATTTTATTCGCGGTTTCATCCATTTGTCTTTGTGTTGAATTTGAATTTTCTGTAAACGAAAAAAATAATAGTATAATTCTGCAGTAATTTTTTTTTTGCAAGACCAACTGACCAGTTGCCACTAAGCCACCAGTTGGAGATGTTAAATGCGTTTCACATTTAATATTTTGCACACCAGTGTTGCTATTGCTATTGTTATTGATATGACAACCAATTACAGCGCCAGCAGCGGGTGACAGTGAAGATGTACATGTTGATGCAGTCGCTGTTGGCGAATTCGAAGTAGTTGTTGCAATAGCCGCAGTTGTTGTTGTTGAAGTCGTGGTTGGGTTAGACTGTTGGTTAATGCTTGTCACTGATGACGTTGAAGTCGGAGTCATCATATTTGTCCCACTCATAAATTGTTTCTGTAACAGTAGCGCAGTTTCAGCTTCTTTACGTATTTCCGTTTGAAATATGTCAGTAAGACAGTGTGCTTGCTGTCGTTGCTGAGTCCGCGATGATATCGGTTCACTTTGACTACGTGCAGGAGAAAACTTTGATGTTGAAGCTGTAGTAAGTTTTGGATTGGACGTTGTAGATACACAGTGTGCCACAATAGGTGATGCTGCAAGTGATGATAAGTGTGGCGATAATGAGAATTGTAAGCTACCAGCTTTAGTAGTGTCTTGATGGTTAAAAATTGGCGTATTAAGAGAGGAAGTTTTTGATGAGACCTGTGCAGTTGCAGACTCAAGAGTCGCGGGCGATAAGCTCTCAAAAATGGGCGATATGTTTCCAGGCAGCACTAATGATTTCGTTTCACTTTCATACAATGTTGCTGATTTATGTGATAATGTGCTCATAGCTTGCAATGCTTACATATGTAGTTGTTTCTTTGCTTTTGTAACAACGCCAGTTTATCTAAATAGAAATTAATTAATAGTAGGCGACAAAAATCAATACACCGGACGGCTTAAAGAACAGTGGAATATTTTTTTAGTTGTTTAAGTTTCATTTTTAGTATTTGATTCTAGTGCTAAAGTTAGTGGCGTTTTTAGAACAATGGAGTGAGCATCTCGAAGACAAGACTTATACAAATGGCACACATGTCTTCTCGTCGCCAAACATTCCGCCATGTCAGAAAATCTTACTGACCTTAGACCTATTTTGGAAGAGGTAGATCTGAAAATCAACATTAATAAAACAAAAACAAAGTTCAACTAGCGACAAGTAAAGTAGAAATGGATAACTTGACCTATTTGGCGTCATAGCACCTAATGGTAAAAAAACCACCCGCTCAGTTTCATAATATCTATCAATTTGACTGTCAAAATCTTTGAGTCGGATGTAAAGTCAATTCTTTTATACGACTGCGAAATGTAGTTAACCAACAGTGCTTTGATATACAACTTACAAGTGTTCACGTACAATTGGGTACTGATAGGGCCATTATAGATGGATTGACCCATATGTATTCGAAAAAACCTGGTGTCCCTAAAATTAATATACAAATTTCACCAAAATCCATGATTTTGACACACACAGCCCCATATATTTTGAAAAAGCATAGACTTACACGTCTTCCTCTTATATTTTCAGTTTCTAGGTTTTTTTTAAATATTAAAAATTGTTGTTATTAAAAATGCGGTAGTGCGGACGTCTTCTATATATCCGTTATCTTTACTATGCCTTTAGTACAATACATATGTCAGAAGCAGACGCGATGAAATAATTTAACGGTTTTTTATTTTTTGGGAACTCCAAAATTCATTTAAAAAGAAGTGACGACATCTTCATAACTGTTAACTAATATATTGCATATTAATACCACTGACGATAAATCATGTACCTAAAATGTTCACCGGCTCACTAACTATAAGTAGTATGCATACCCCAGTAAAGTAGTACGAATTTTTACAGAGTACTGCCCTAAAAACTAAAATTATGTACTTAGTATTTTTACAATAAGGACAGCACTAATAAGGTTTCTTGTTAAACGTAACTTGAATTTGATATATTTTTGAACGCAGAAGTAAATAAGATACTTACGGATCTTATATGTGTTTATTAGGGTTATTCAAATTTTTTAAGGTGCTGTTGCTTAAAAAGTAAGTTTAAGACATGAAGAAAAATTTTACGAAAATTCAGCTCTTTACCTCAATTTTATAGGGTGGCACCGAAGCCTGTTAGCTTTACATGTAAGTTGTATGGAAAAAAATATTTTTTATAAAAAAAATCAGTTCCTTACTGTATACCAACAAAAACACCTATATAATTTTTTACCTCTGCCCGGGCAAGACCGTCTACGTTTTGCACTTCGATGTTTGGCTATCAAACCAATAAAAATTTTGGAAAACGAACTTATAACTTGAGTTTCTAATACCAAAATCATTCGGAAACCAAAAATCCCAAAACAAAAATTCAGCTATTTTTATTTTGCCCGTTAAAGGGTTAAGCAAGTCATTTTTCTCTTGATTTTTAGTTGACTCATCAAAACTGAATACAGCTTAGGTCCAGTATAGCGGCAATTGATTTTTCCTCTGTTTTAAGTCTAAGGAAGAATATACAATCAAAGAGAATCGGTCAAATCGAATTTCGGAGAGCCAACGGAAGTAGTGGATATAGCTCGTTTGAAAAGCGGTATAAATTAGGAACCATTGAATCGATTTTCAAATACTTGTCATATATAAATAAAATTATGTATACAAATTTGAAGCCTGGTTCATTGTTTTCAAGATATGACGATTTTTTGGCTTAAGTTTAGTTTAGCTCACATTCGCCAATTTTTATTAAACCAAATCTTTTTATTTGGTTTTCAGAAATATGGGTGTCGCAAGAAACATAATTTAATGGCCTACAATAACGGCAAGTAAATCTATGAAATTATACCTGTAGTTTTGGAGATATTACGATTTTTCTGATATTATCACCAATTTTTTTTTGAAAGCGCTATTTTTTTAAAAATATGTGTTAATAACCTGTAACTTTTTTAGCATTTTAAGAAAGCTTTGTTCCAAATTTTTTTATACTAACCCCCATTTTAGTGGAAAACAAAAAATGTATTCAATGAATTCGTATGAAATGAATGATTTTGGACAAAAACAATGAAAAACGACAACAATAACAACAATTATTAATAGATCATTTTCATTATAATACTTAAAAAAAAGTTTTCGCCTGTGGTTTCTCTTTACAATTTAAGCAATGGTTTAGTCACATTCATGAAAAATTTGTCCAACATTACTGTGTTAGCAAAGTTAGTATTGGACATAGTAGAATGAACCGTGGCCGAAGGCCACCACGAATGAAATGTTGGACATATTGGATGATGTAAGTCCTGACCCCACTTACTCTAACTGTTATGTGGAATAACTGTGGCTAGCGAAGCTGGTATTGGATACAGAGGCGTCCTGTGCGCATCTGGCGCCCGAGGCAAAGAACTTCATTGCCGCCCCTGCCTAGCAAAATAAGATATATTTCACGAACATTTTTCCGCCCTCAAAGCCTTGCGCCCGAGGCGATCGCCCCCTCGGCATCTCCTAGGTATGCTTCTGGTTTACATACCATTAGACTTAGGCGATTTTCAAGCTCAAAAATAATATGAAGGAAACGTTTCCATGCATAACATATATACATAAACATTCTTGATGAGCATACTGCTCTGCAGAACATATTAAAAATTCAAGGAATTTAAAATTTCATTGAAATTAAATCATCATACATTTTAATACCAAAATTAACCAGTGATTTTAAATTTTTCGATAAAAATAGGCTAATTGAAAAGAAACTATATGAATGGTACATCATTTTAAAGCAGAGTCAAGCTGTCTTAATGCCTAAAAATTTATATGTTATTAACACATTTTTTGGAAAAAATAACGCTTTTAAGAAAACAATTGGTCAAAATTTCAAAAAAATTATCATATCTCCAAAATTATAAATTAATTTTCAAAGATTTGCTTACCTTTATTGTAGGCCATTAAATTATCTTTTTAATGACACCCATATTTTTGATATTCGTTCAGGGGTTCCCAACTTATGTTTGCTACAAAAGCTATATCCGCAACTTCCGATGGCTATATCTCCGAAACAAGATCCGAGCGACGCTTTTCCTCATTTGCTTTTAGTCCCCTATTACCCCTAAAAAAAAAATAAAGCATTGGGAGCTAAAGTAAACCTGTTTCGATTGTTTTTGTAACCTTTAAGGGTTTTGACTTAGTAAATAAAATAAAATGTTGACAAATTTTGTTTGTTTTTCTAAAAAAAATTATGATTATCATAAAAGTTAAGGAAGTCCATTTAAAGTGATGCGACAATTGTTACTGGATTTTCATTGTTTAACCTTTTCAATTGGGAAACAAAACTGATATAGCCTATTTTGAAAATCTATTGAGGGTCTAAACTTATATCAATTTTTAGATACTCTATATCCGCAAATTCCGATCGCTATGTCTCCGAAACTAGATCCACTGCTACGCCTAAAACACTTCTTTAAAAACAAAAATCGGGTAATTCGCGTAAAAAGTGGACATGTTTTCTCAATCCTATTTTTCGATCCTGGCGCCACTAAAGCCATTTTATTGAGTATTTGAAACAAAGTAGTCTTCAGGTGTCCACCGCAATTTTACCGTGAAGCCTCCTACCGCCCTACCGCTTCTCTATCGATAATAATTGTGTCTTAATTTATTTTTAATCCCAATTTCTTAATTCTTTTTAAATGTTTTACATCCTTTTTTTTAGAAAAATAATAATGTCTTAAAACGTTTCAATTAATGCACCAAGGTTGTAACTTTTCTTAAGTTTATTTTTACACACCCGTACTTTTTTTTTTTTCGTAGACAATCAAACCGAAATTAAATTTACAACTAAAAAAGTCAAAATGCATATATTACTTCATATTCGATTGGATATAAATTAGTTCTTGTTCTTAATGACTTCAACAAAATTGTTTTTAACATTCATTCACTATTTCTTTTTGTCGTTGCACACAACACTTCTTCCATTATTATCATAAAATACGGATGTGTACGAAAATCTAACACGAATGTATCATGCACAATCTTCGTCGTACGCTTAACACTTACAGTGTTCATAAACGAATGTAATTATTTTGATGGTCGAAGTATCTGATGCGTTCGAAAAACTTAACTTATAATAGCTTTAATATAGCCTGCACGTTGCGTCGACCTCATACGTTAAACGAAACTCGGACGGTTACGTAAGTGCCGCTAGCGGTGTGTCGCACTTAAATTTACAACACACTTGATTGAATGAAATGGTACAGAGTTGCGGCGTACGACGTAAATGCCGCTGCCGCTGACGGTGGAATTAGATGAATACCATTATTGATCTAAAAAAAAGTTGCCATTCAAGTGTTCACAGCTATCAGATGGAATAATGGTTCAACTAAGCGCGCAGGCTTGCAGAATTGTGCAAATTGTCAACTTTGCACGATGTATGTCATGAACGCCCTTTCAAATATTTTGTGAAATTTGTGAAAGTTGATGAGCGTGTCATTTTTTGTGAGAGAATCGTATGGGCAAAGATGAAAAGCGCACAAAAGACCAGAGGTCAGTCACCGCACATATATATAATACCCTAAATAAGGAAGTTAAAGCCTTCCCCAAGAGGACAAACGAAAAATCTACAACGACCTCGCCAAAACTCAACAAGTCGCTGAAATGAGATATCTATGAACCGTTTATTTTTCTCAAAAAGTGGTTATTTAATTGATATACTATGCCTAATTTCTGAGCATTATGCCGCGTGGTTGCGTCGAAGGAAAATGTTTCCATATTTGGTTTTCCTTTGCGTATACGGTGGATCAAAATCAGTGGACAGGTTTTGTTGCCGTATTTGCCAAAAGCATTTCGACCAAGTTGATATCATCAATCTTGCTATCTACAGCTTTATCACGGAAGCCGCTTACTTGAAAATGTTTTAAGATTTATTTTTATTTCTCAAAAATTTGATTTTTTCTGCAACATGTGAAAGCATTTGTGAAATTTTTGCTTTGTTGTGATTATGATTTTGACCTTTGCTGCTTAAAATATTACTTGTCATGTATTAAACAAAAAATTTCACTTATATCAGTTATAAAGGTTCATGTGAACATGAGATGACGTAACGCTGCTCGTGCTGTTATGATGGAAAAGGGAGCAACTACAACGCGGCATGAAACAAAGACATGCACGTCTGCAGCGGAAGAAAAGAGCAAAACACATGAGCAAATTTAATATCATTGGCACAAGCTAAGCCCGTTGAGATAATCAAAATATGCTTCAGTGAGTGCGCACATTCGTGTGAATTTCACGCAACACTTCATGTGTCATCTGGGTATCGAAAAATTGAATTGTCAAACTCTGTACTGAAATAAAGCGGATGGGTTCTCTAAACGTGCCCAAAGGCTACTTGCCTGGTATCTTTATTGGCAGCACTGTTTGATTGTCGTCCATTTTTAATCGCTGTCGTCGTGTAAATTTCTTATCCGATGACAAGAAAATTTTATTAATTGCTTAATTTTTTTGTTTTGCTGCGTGCGAAAAGCAAAGCATAAAGTGACGGTTGAAAACTTAGCGAAAAAAGTTGATACATTTTATCATATCGAATAAAAAGTAATTAAATTTTTTTCGGTATAAACAATCGCTTTTGTCTTAAGGTGGTGTTCGCGAAAAAAAAACGAAAGAATTTAAAGGAATTTTTTTGTATTTGGTTTAAAGTAAGTCGTAATTTAAAAATCATGTTTGTGTAGATTAAAAAAAAAAAAGAAATCATACATCTGTATATCGCAAGACTTCACCCCGCATCCATTGATTAAGTTAGTGGAACAGATAGTGTGTAGACGAAAAAAAAAACTATTAGATTAGAAATCAGAAGCAGATCTTAACGAGCTATTGTGCCTGAGTTAGTACAACGGCAAATTTCTCGTAAACTAATCTACGATTAAAGACACGACGACCTGTCTGCCTGCTGTCGATCTTTCGTTGATTCGTCCGTCGCCGTATGTATGTGTGTGTGTTTGGTTGTTCAGGTTTTTGGTGACGACTGCGTAACTTTATAAAATAAAAGAATTCGCTGAAAATTTTGTAAATACAATATTATGAAAATAACAAAAGTTTAAAGGCAGTTCAAGTAACAGAAAGTGGAAAAGCGAAGAAATAACAGGCAAGTATGTAAAAAAATACATTCCGACTTTTTTGTTTCATGCACCATTTTTCAGCTAGCAAAAAAATTTGCATGCCGCTATTAATAAGGGGTATATATAATAAAATTGCGAAATTTGTCCAATTAGTTAGATCCAAACTATTCATACATTAAACAATTCTATTTATTTGCAAAAAAGTAAATTTAAAGAACGATATTCCTGTGAAAAGTGAAACCTACGGTCAAACGAATGAGTAAAATCTGTTTTCAATTGATGCATAACGCTTTATACCCTTTGGGATATTTTAGAAATAAAATTCCCTCTGCAATTTAAACAAATCGGGAATTTTCTTTAGCTTTACCATTCAATACGCTACAAACCAGAAATATTGTTCTTTGTATCACAACTTTGTCTACTGCCTTAAACAAATGAGAGCGTTACCTTCTTAAGTTTTTTTTTCTACAAAATTTGCTTTGGAAAAAATTAGATCTCTGACGTGCAAAGAAAATGAAATACAGAAAGGTGAATAGGTTTACTTAGCTCACATTCTCCAATTTTTTTTTTAGGAGAAGAGGAGGAGGTAAAAGAAAAAAAAAAAATAAAAAAAGTGTCGCTCGGATCTGGTTTCGGCAATATAGCCATCGGAAGTTTCGCATATAGATTTTTTAAAAATCTTTATAAGTTGGGAAACCCTGCATGGATATCAAAAATAAGGGTTTCATAAGAAAGATAATCTAATGGCCTACAATTATGGTTAGCAAATCTTGGGAATTTAACCTAAAATTTTAAGAAAGCTTGATTTTCGTACTTTAAAATGATATGCCATTTTTCATAGAAAAAATTAAATTAACTTAGGTGAATTTTGGTATTAAATTATATGGTAGTTAATTACTTTCACGGTTTCGCTCCTGATTTTCTTCAAACTTTAGTATGTCACACAGTGCAGTATGCTTAGCAAGAATGTGTACACATGTTGGGTGTGAAAACGCCTCCTTCATACTATTTTTGAGCTTGAATATATATATCCAAAACCGGCTTCGCTAATCAGACATAACAGTTAGGGAATGTGGGCGGCCTTCGAACGCGGGTCAGGATATACATCCTCTAATGTGTTCAATACCGGCTTCGCGGCGGCCTTCGGCCACAGTTTACTATATTCTGTCAATTCATCTACTGGGCTAAGACCTATACAGGTTACTAAAACAACGCTTAAAAACCAGATTAACAAAAAATATCTTAACTTAAAGCTTGAGAGCACATAATAGTTTTTGTAAGCTGTTTAATGAAAATATGTCTATTTACGCTAAAATCTAATTGATTCGCAAATAAATTGCAATTAAAAAGGCATCGAGAAAGAGGCTCATTGGAACCACAAACAGTTCTATTGCAAGGAGTATAGTAAAAACTTGACTCCCTCAAATTGCGTGCCGTAATATTGAATGGAATTAATGCTAATAATTCAGAAAAATTAATTTTACTATCAATTATGTCCTTAATGAACATAATTTTATAAAAATTCGTCTATCAGATAAACCACTGGGCCTAACAGACGGCATCGCACCCAATAAGTAGGCATAGTTTCCATAGTTTCTTAAAGCAAATCTAGTAAATCTTTTTTGGTCAAAGACTAAGCAAAATCGTTATATTTTGAAAACTATTGAACAGATTGCAAATTTTGAGTTTGTTGAATTCACCCCTATCATATATTTTTTGGCGAAAATTCAATTCACTTAAAAACACATTTCCCTCGAAATAAAAATTGACATCATTAAATTCGACCGAATTGAAATTCTCTTCGAATCAGTGTTGCTTTTTGGAACATCTTATTGTGAATCGCGTTGAAGTTCAAAATAAAAATCTGTTTAAAAAATAAGTTGTGCTAAAAAAAATAAACGAGAAATGTGTAGTATTCGAAGCATTTTTATTTTCTGCATTCGCTACAACTTTTTCAGGAACGTACCGTTTTAGGTCGCACCAAACCTAAAAAACAAATAGTTTTGTATAACAATGTTCAAAACATAGACAATTTGGTTCTATTTGCAACCTTCTTCCAGTCAGATACTGATAACCCTGGATGGCTTGCACTATTAAGTTCAGCATCAACATTCTTCCTCCATTCTTTGTTATATCCTATGACAATGTCTGGTTGGCGTTGCATCATACCTATCAGCAGTCCTGATTTATTAACGAATTTTGCCGTTTTTTAAAGCATAGCATCTAATTCTTCTTTTTGAATCATTTTTATTTTTGGCAAATACTTACATGGTGTCAACGGACTTTTCACAAATAATACTGAAGGGAATATTTTCACTTAAAATGACTGTTGATTTCACAATAAAAATAAATTTCATAGTAAGGGAAATTTTTCGAAGAAGTGAACAATTTCGGCAAAAATACTATTCACAATAGGGAAAATGAAAGCAGTCGAAAAATTTCAGGGAAATTTATTTCGTGATATGGGTGAATCACTCAGATAATTTTTTGTACCAAGCCTGTGCTCCCAACTTTTAAAGACTTAATTCGCTGATTTTCGAACGCTATGTCCCCAAAATTAAACCCCACCCTCGTGCAGAACAAAAAAAAAAAAAAAAATACTGTAGGGAACCTGATTTCGTTACGGATTAGTTAGATTTTTATGTCAATTAATAAAAAATTTGGGCTAAATTTTTAAAATGAAAGGTAATTTAATAAGATTTTAAAGCACGTACATACAAAGTAATGTAGCTTTAGACATTTTCTGTGTTTTTATTATATTTTATCAATACATTTCTAAATAAGCTTAAGTGAAACTTTTTTGCAGGATTGCTTTGTTTCGAAAAAGTACAATGTTTATCGTAACACTGACTTGTGTGTTGACGTGTAGAAACTCATCCATGGCGTAATCCTATTAAAACTGCGAAAAATATCAAAACGTCAGATATCCATCTCAGTACAGTGAATTCTAGGTTAATTGCTTTACTATTTCCACAAATTATATTCGATTTAGATTAGATTTAGGCACAAATGGAAAATTTCGACGCTCTAAATCCATGCTCGGTAACCGATCCTTAGAAAAGTGTACGCCAAAGGGCGCTCCAATATTAATTCAAAGATTTTTACAAGCTCTTGATTCTTATTCAACCTATCAAGGGTTACCCTACAAGGATTTGAACAAAATGAAGGTCATTTATAATCTCAATAGTGTAGATATAGTTTTTTTTTGTAAACTTTAAAATAGGTCTAGTAGATTTTGAGGTGTATTAAATTTTTTGATGATTTAAAAATTTTCTTTTACAGCATAATTTTTATTAACAAATTACAAAAGCATTATTGATTTCCTTTAAAATAATATTTCTATGATAAATGTGCTTTAACATTGAAAACATTCGAGACGTTAGCTTAAAACGATTTTGTCACTTTTGGACGGACCCTCAAATTTATCATATGAATTTCACTAATGAAATGTATAACCAGTGTACGTAACGTTATTACTGATAATCACATCAAGATTCTTAATTGTATCAACATTCCATTGGTGAGTTACTTAAAAAAAGTGGGTAAAGATTTGCTTTGTTTTTTCTTCTGTCTACAAGCATAGCTCTTGTTACGATTGGGTTCAGCCTCAGACTATTATCTTCAGAGCATGCAAATGTCATAGCGCATAGGGTCTCCACAAAACTCTTCCAACGTTTACGATTTGTAGTGAGTGACTTTAATTCTCTCCAACATTTCCCTGATTCACGTATTTCCTGTTCTAGCGATCATTTCCACGATGATTTAGGGCGACCGCGTTTTTTTTGTTGTCCAATCCATTTTCGCCGTTTGGTTTGGATGGCAATTGGACCTTCACACCATCGGGTGAACTATTCGACATTAGAGATGGCCCTAGGCCACCAAATTTTCAGTATTCAGTGCAGATAATTGTTGGTGAACACTTGTAAATTCTGTAGCTTGGGCGTGCTGCCTAGGTAGCTAAATTGATCCACTCCTTTGTTGGATTTATCTACGAGTAATACTTGCTCTACATTTGAACCCTTCGTATTGAGAATTGATGAGGCTAATAATCTTCAATGCATCCCAGATGCAAAATCGGTCGATGCTATATATATAAAGCAGTACTATAGTCGATGAAAGTTAGATACAAAGCCTGCCTGCTCCACGATTAAGAGAAGGGTATTAACTTGGTCACTACACTACTATAGTTCTAGAATAATGATAAGTCCTTTTTTTTGGATTTTCACTAAGTTTCCTATGAGACAGTCTTCAGGTATTCGTTCTTCTTTCCAAATTTTAACAAGAACTAGGTTCATGTGTTCAGCGGGGACCTCCGGGGAAGCTTTCGTTTGAGAGATTTGATAGCCATTCTTATATCCGCTTGTGGGCACGAGGCTAGTTAATATGATCTTCCCTCAGGGAGGAGCAAATGGCGACTGCTAACGGCTGGACGGTTGATGGTCCTCGGTAGGTGGTCAAATGCAATTGTCAATAGGCTCCCGATTTTACTTTTGATTGACCGATGTTGTCTGAATTTGTTACCAGACATCCTGTCTGAGGCATTTCGCAAATGTTACGAAGATCTCTGATTTTTAAGAAAACATATCTTGCTATGATATTGACCGCTAACTGTAATTTCTGAAGTAATTTGTAATCCAGGTGGCAGTAAACTAGTTTGCTGAATTATGTTATTGGCACTTTCATATGTTTCACTAAACGGAGCTTAGCTGCCAATTGGCAGCTATTATTTAAATACCTTTTTAGTAGTTTAATAGTCCTCGCCAAAAATTAAATACTCCACACCGTATTAACAGTGGAAGTCTTAAATTACTAGGCCACACTACGTTATGGGTGGTTTAACTAAACGTGCCCACTTTAAGCTTGTATTTGTGTAAAATTTGGTTTCATTACTTTAAACAATTCTCTAAGTATGGCGTTCTAATGTTTTTGTTACTATAGAGAGTGCCACACCCAGTTGTAGAAATTCGCCACGTTCTTGTCCAGAGCTTTTCCGAATTATTCCTACTATTTGTGTGAAATTTGGTTCCATTACCTTAGATAATTCTCTCATTATAGCGTTTTGTAGTTTTTGCTTGTATGGCAACGTGTTCTTGTCGAAATGCGTTTACTTTTTGGTCAGATCTTGTCCAAGACATCTTTAGTATTTGTAAGGAATACAAAATTAATTCTCTCATTATGGCGTCTTAAATATTTTTTTGTATGTGGTGTAGACATGTCCGTGAACCGATTTCGTCCAATTTCAATCCCAAGAAGTTTGTCTGAGTTTTCATGAAATGTGATTTTGAAAAAAAATGAAAAGAAATTGAAAAAAAAAATTCTAAAAAAATTGAAAAAAAAAATTAAACAATTAAAAAAAAAATTGAAAAAATAATATAAATAAATTAAAAAAAAACTTAAATTAATTGAAAAAAATTAAATAAATTAAATTGAAAACCAAAATAAAATAAGAAAACGAATAGATCAATAAAAAAGAAATAAAAATAAATAACAAAATTTTAAGAAATAAAAAATATTCTAACTAAGTAAAAATATGAAGAAAAACAAAAAGTTGAATCATAAAAAAATTAGACAAACAAAAAAGTTAAAATAAATACAATAACAAAAAATAGAAAAAAACAATAATAAAATAAACTGAAAAAATGTTAAAATATATCGAAGACTAAAATAAAAAAAAAATAATTAAAATAAAAACCTTATAATATTAATAATACATGTCTGTTAAAGTATAATAAGAATGTCAGACAAATTGAATTGGTTGGCTGCTTTTCCTATTTTCCATTCTTTGTTATTTGTTATTTTTTTTTTTGGTTTGCATTTTTCTCTGTTTTTTCGTCCACCAATTTTTTGTAATAATGCGGTATTCTTACATACAAATAACACGTTTCTTGGCAGTCTTAACTTGCACACAGTGTGTTTGAACTAAGTTATAATTCGACTTAAACAACTATAAAATCTGGCTACAGGTGGTTATTTCGAGAATATTCATGGTCTATTTCCCGCAAAGTTGGAATCGTATCTACTTCCCCTAAAAGAAATTGCAACTTAGCGTGTGTTAGAGCGACAGGGAAATGTTAAGTCTCTTAATCGGAAACGGTTCCATGACATCTTAAGTAAACCTAAGTAAAATTTCAGCCTTTTCTATTAAGAATTAGAGGTCGCGAGTTTCATTTTGATGTATATTGTCTTTTGATGCTTGTAAAATCTGAATAGTTCTTCAAAAAACTTCGAAGTGAATGTTCCTCTGCTAATTGTAAAGTATAGGCCCTATGTCATTGCACAGTTGTCAATTCGGCATTAGATTTTAACGTAGTGAAATCAGCATCATTATGACATTTTCGGCTTCAAGATGTTTTTATTCGAATAAAGTTATTCAGTATAATATGCATACCATAAAATATTGGCTTTTTGTTGACATTTAACTTAAAATATTAAAAATGGAAACTTTTTTTTTAAAGGCTTATTGAAATTCCGGTCAGCCATAATATAAAATAAGCATTGTTCATTTTCGAGAAATTTACGCTCTCTAGTTAATTTTGAACCAAAAAACTAGATTTAAGACCACTGTGCGACGTTGCGCTGTTAAAATAAAAGCGATTGTATCTATCTATCTGCATTAAAATACACAAAGATGGCTCTGCCGGACATTCGTGTGTCCCGATTTACACACTGAAAGTTTTCCTTCTTGAAAGTCAGAGTACTGGTATAGACTTTTTCATAATGAAAAGATTTCTTTTGTTATTTTCGTTCTCACAAATATTTTGTCATTTCTTTTTATTTCTATCGTTCGTTACACCAGTGTCATTTCTTTGTTTGGCTTGAATATTATTAAACATTTTCCATTTTTTTTTTGTTTTCAGAAAAACCTATCCTATACCAAAAGGGAATGAACATTTCTCCAAAATATTTCCGTGTTTAAATTCGGATTTAAGTTTCGTTGGTTTTTTGCAGAACGAAACAAATACACTGAGAAAAGAAGTATGGTTCCTTTAAATATATGTATTTGGTTGATAGATTTTTAAAATATTTGTTAACTTTCAACAAATTTTGGTAGTTATTACCATGTCCTTATTGAAATTTAAATTGTTGCTTATTGGGCCAAACGTTCTATTAGTTTGAGTCAATTGGAAAAAATTGTTTGGTTGAATTTTACATTTGTTAATCCTATTTTTATTTGATTTCACTTCTCATTAACATGATATCTTTGCAGTTCACAACACATTCAAGTAAAAAACTACTTAAGTATATTCTGCTTGGTACGCAATTAAGGTATTTATGATTGTATAAATACAAACGACATCCTATATAAGGATGTAAAATCGTTTTTTGGTCATCGGTGCTTAGCACAAATCGATATTAATTAATAAATACGTTTGCGAAAAGGAATTATATTTTTAGTCAAATAAATGATTTAGTGATTATTAACAATCGAATGATTCCTGCAACCAAAATATTTGTTTCAACCAAAATATGATTTGGTAATTATTGCCAAATACATAATTGATCAGATAATATTCAATACACTGCAATATATGAGACATTTAGTACATATCAAATATTTAATTCGCCTACATCAAATATATCATTTGTTAATTATCACCAAATTTTTGTATATGTGATTAAATTGTTTTCTCAGTGTAGCTCATTCTGTAAGTTAATGTCAAAAACAGATACACAACTATATGAAAAACAATTTAGCTGCGAGTTGGAAGCTTTGATGCGTGCCTTTACTTTAAAATAATTCAACATTTATTGTAAAATTCAGTACTTTTGGAAAATAATATTTTGATGATTTTTTGTTTTAAATATATATCTATGCTAGAATTTGCAAATTTTTGTTACTTTGGCAGCAGCCGACTGCTTTTCCTTTTAGTTTTGACAAGGCGGTGCCCATTTTCGTACATAATTTGCACAGCATGCTTATTTGAATAAGTAATTTTTTTTGTTTACTCTTGTTACTTTCTATTTTTGCTTTTCTGAGTGTTTTTTAGAAATAAAAAGTTTCAAGTTTTTCCTCGATAAAGATATGTTTGAAATGTAACAATATTTTTATTCTGGCAGAGTTTCGTATGACGCGATTTAATAGAATATGAGTGTGTTTTAAATTTCAATTTTTCGCAAAAGAAATTACACTGGTTAGGTCAAGTTTTGGTCACTCTGGCAGCACTGTTTAATTTTTTCATTCGTTTTTTGGTATGGCTTGGTACAGCAACAACTGTAGCGCAGCTCTTGTCAGTCGTGTCTTGTGAAGACAGTCTGTCGGGCTGTTGTTCGTGCGGCAGTGAGTCGTTATAACGCGCTGCTCGCTTGCTATAGTTGATATTTTGTTTGCGTCACTTATACGTTGTTTGTTCGTGTGTTTTGCTTGTTGGCAGTGCGTACATTTAATCCAGTAGCTACATCGTTGTGGCATTGTGTTGTATGCTTGCTCTGCCTTAACGTTGCGGTTCGTGCCGTGTTCGTTTTAATTCTTCGCTCGGATCGGTTTGATTCGGTATAAAGAAGACAACTGCTACTTTAAAGTGAAGTTTTTTTATTTTTTTATTTTTTATATTTTCTCACACACTTATTCACACGTACACAAGCTTAAGTCGCAAGCCATCGCTTGCCCACGGCCGCGAGGTAGCGAATTGCAGTCGTATTTGTGCGATATGATTTTTTTTTTAATGGGCAAAAAGAAATGTAAAATCTTTTTATAGCAAAATGAACACGAAAATAGAATACAGTTGGAAAAGGAAATGTAATAAGTTAAACATAATGAAATAAAAACTTAAAGTAAAGATATTTACATACCTCTACGTAAATAAACTACGTACAAAAAAATGCTTCTTTGCCGAATATTTATAGTGGGAACGTTTGTGTTTTTGTGTATATACACATAAATGTGTACACTATTTATATGCACATGTATTGAAATATATAATTATATATATATATACATTATGTGCACAGATATTGCATATATACATTAACATACATATGCATATATATCTACATGCAATATACATATGTGCTCTGTAAGGAGAAAAAACTCGTATATTTAAATGTGCGCTCAATTTATCCACATTCATTAACACATGTATGTATGTACATCAAATACATTTAGATATTTTTGTATGTATTTTTAATTTTATGATTTTATAATGTCGGAAATTAATGCATTTAAACTCGATGCAAAAAATGTTTATTTGAGGTAGTTCGACCCTAGTCCCTAACTTGTTATTGTTTTCGTCGTAATAAGTACGTTGTACTTTTTCGCTGATTTCCTTTTTTTTATCATTTACCGGGGATACCGTTTTCTACGATCCTTGCTTTCCAAACGAATATCGTTTTGCTTTTAGGCTTTTCTTACGTCAAAATATTTTTGTTTGCCACTGAAAAATCGCCGGTCAACAATGTGCATGCCACAACTAAATGTCAGAAATTGACGATAAGTCAGCCGAGTGCTCTCCAAATTTTAATAATAGAAAAATGTCATCGAAACATTTCACACATTTTATTTCGAAATTGCTATGATCAGAAAACCTCATAAGCTTCATAAACGATTTTGCTCCAAAAGCTCTGATTCAAATTTTTTAAATTCTTGGTTTTCGGGCTAAAATGTTGCATTAAATGTTGAGAGAAAAACAGCACTGTAGTGCTATTTTATTTTAATGACAAATATAAAACTGCAGGAAACATTTAAAATTTCCAAATTGTTCTTTTTTATGTGAATCGTAGTTAATTGTTGATAAACTAGCTGGTGTCCCAATTTCGAGGGGTCTTAGAACTCGTCCCGCGTAGGGGTGAGCGGGATGCATAATGTCCCGACAATTTCTGATGTGATCAGCAGAGAACGTGAACTCTAGAGTCAGATTTAATAGCGACATCGGATCAATGGGCGGCTGAACCCAGAAATTATTTTGAAACTTTAATCCAAATATTAAAACTTTGAGCCGAATAGATCTGGCAACTCATTCCGAACCTTGCTTGTTCTTGGTTTTACAAGTACAGGGTGTTTTTTTTAGAGGTTTGTTTTTCGAATAGAGATAAAACTGGCATTTTATGGTCAAATCTGGCAACTCTAATGTCATTTATGTTCAGTTTGGTTTGCCATTTCATCATGAACAGGTTGACAAAAGAACAACTCTTGCAAATCGTGCAAATTTATTTCGAAAATAATGGTTCAGTTCGCGAAGTTTACCGCAAGCTCCGTCCATTTTATGGTCGACATAATCGTCCATCAGAGCAATTAATTCGGTTAACCATGGATCGTTTTCGCACTACGTTTACTCTATGTGATAATACGCATCCGCAGAGACGTCGGACAGTGCGCACCGAAGAAACAATTGCCGCTGTAGAGCAAAATGTTGAAGAGGACCCGAATGAATCGATTCGCCACCGTGCACAGCAATTGGAGCTTTGTCCATCAACTTTATGGAAGATTTTGCGCAAAGATCTTGGCTTGCGACCTTACAAGATCCAGCTTGTGCAAGAATTAAAGCCGCGAGACCATGCAATGCGTCGTGACTTTGGTGTATGGGCCGAAAATGAGATTGATCTCGATGCTGATTTTCATCGCAAAATTTTGTTCAGTGATGAGGCTCATTTTTGGTTGAATGGCTACGTCAACAAGCAAAATTGTCGCATTTGGAGTGAAGAGAATCCACATGAGACCCTTGAGACGCCATTACATCCACAAAAACTGACTGTTTGGTGTGCTCTATGGGCTGGTGGAGTCATTGGGTCATACTTCTTCAGAAATAATGCTGGAGAGTCAGTTACCGTTAATGGAGACCGGTATAGAGCCATGATAACCGACTATTTTGTTCCCGAATTGGATGGCATGAATGTGGATGAGTTGTGGTTCCAACAAGACGGCGCTACATGCCACACAGCGTACGTCACAATCGATTTATTGAAGGAAACATTCGATGAGCGCATAATTTCGCGGAATGGACCTGTCAATTGGCCACCAAGATCGTGTGATTTGACACCATTGGATTATTTTCTTTGGGGATATGTGAAGTCGCTCGTCTACGCCAACAAAGCAGAAACGTTAGGGGACTTGGAAGCCAACATTCGTGGCGTTATTGCCGACATACGGCCCCATATGCTCGAAAAAGTGGTTCAAAATTGGACCTGTAGAATTGGCTTTATTCGAGCCAGCCGCGGCGGCCACATGCCCGAAATCATATTTAAACATTAATGGCATAAAATTATCCTTCCAATAAAGCCAAATTGATGGACATTAAAACGATTTTTTTGTGTTTTATTTCAATTCGAAGCTCTATACCTCTAAAAAAAACACCCTTTAGTAACTCTAAAAAATAAAACGAGTGTATAATTTTCAAGACGTTTGGACCAAAAATTATAGTTAAATAAAATCTAGCATGCTGTAATTTCTGTTCAATTAAATTTAATATTTTTTGTATTTGACTTATTTTAGTTTATAACTTTCATTTTTAAGTTGCAAAAAATATAATTTGATAAGAAAAGCCATAATTTTTCTGAACTCCCGACTCGAAAACTAATGTCCCGACTTTCGTTTCTCATACCACGGCTTACCTACTGCTTTATAACTGACATCACTAAACATACGTAACTCTTACGCTTGTATTGCATATTTCGAATTTTTCAATATTTTTCTACATTTTTCGCCGCAGTCAACATTTTTCGACACAGTCAACATTTTCGGTATTTTCAACACTACGAGTTCCCAAAAGTGTTTGACGTTTTCAATATTATCGTCTTTCTTAACATGTATCTACTTTTTGAACATTTTCCAAAACATATGTATGTATATGTAACTCCAAATTTTTGAACTTCTCCAAAATGTTTTACTTCTTTAACACTACGAGCTTTTGAATAGGATTCTGTTTTTTTGTATCATGTATCTACTTTTTTTTAAACAAAATTCAACTTTTTTAACATGCTACATTGACTTTCTCGAAATTTTTTCAATATTCAAGAGCTTTCAAATCCCCACATCAATCGACTTCATATGATTGCAATGAACTTACAGTCAGCACCCATCGATATTTCTGCAAATTTCAAAGAAATAAATTTACATAAATATCGATATTTACTACAAGTTAATTTTTCACATATAATTAATACTCAAATGCCAAAAGAACAAACAACAAATCGTCTTTTTCGACCCTTCCACATTTTTCGGATTTTCCAACAATTTTTTGAATTTTGCCAACGTCTATAAGGGTTATTTTGAATTATTAAACATATTTTGACTCTCAAAATCTTCGACTCTTTCAACATTTTTTTAAAGCTTTCGATATTTTCGTCTTCTTCAACTTTCTCGACTTCTTCAATATTTTCGACTTTTTCGATATTTTCGTCTTCTTCAATATTTTTGACTTTTCCAACATTTTTCAATATGTCTCAATAGTTTTCGACTCCTTCAAATTTTTCGACTTCTTCAATATTTTCGACTTCTTAAATAAATAACATTTTTTGTCACTAACGAAACATCATTAAGTTCATGCATCACGCCACGAGTGGCATGTATGGACTCACCATTTTTCTATTATGGGTTTTAGGCTGTTGATTCTGAATCTAGTTCCCCCCATTTTACCCTCGCCCGTCATTTTGTTTTTAGTTCAAGATCTTATAAAAAATGTTAGTGTACATTTGACACCAAAAGAAACTACGAACCCTTATCAGAAATTGGCTTAAAAATTTAATTTTGTGTTATACTGTATGCCGCTGTCAAAAAAAAAAAAAAAATCGGAAAGCCATCAAATCAGACTAAGGTTACGTTGTGTTGTTGGTTGAACAACAAAACAATATTCTATTGTGACTGAGTTACAAGAAGATAGTTAATCCTGACCGTTATTGCTGACCGATATGCCTGAAATAGAATCAGAGGAGCAACAGCGAAGCAGAAGAACACGCTATTACTATGTTTTTGATTAAATGATTTTGAATGATGATTGGCTTAAAAGCAACCCCGATATTTTCCTGCATTGTTGTAGCAGCAAGAATATAATAAATTTCTATCTGAGCAAAAAACGCTTGGCAGTAAAACGCTGGGTAAGATAACAAATTGCTATCTGTTTCAGTCGCTCTCCCATTGCTGTTTATGGGCTTCATGTTGACGGATTTCGCTGCTTCGCCAATTGGCTTTCACGCTTCACTATTTTAACTTGAGCTTTTAAAGAGAGAAATTTGAACGTAAGCGAGTTTTCAGTAAACAGCAAGATATCATCTATCATCACGATAACGCCAAACGAAATGTGGCAGATGGATTAGGATATGTTATTCCACCAGATTTCTCAGATTACTACCTTCTCAGATCTTGTTCTAAACGAATAGGTATCAAAATGACCTTGAAATATTTCTCGCGTTAAAAAAAAGTATCTTCAGCAGAGTGAATAGCTTACCAAAACGTTGGCGAACAATTTTAACTGACTTGAGAAAATTGTGTTTCATAAGAAATTTTAAATTACAAGCTGAACAGTTGCTTTTTAATAATGTTTTGTTTGTTGCATACAAATGAATGCGTTTCATGTATTTATTAAGGCCAGAACCCAATAACGCGTCGGCAGTGGTAGTAAAAAAAAAAGGCTTCAAACTGGTCGTGTAGACATTTGCTGCTATTGAAAACCAAATACAGCGTCTGCAGTGTGTTTGACTTTTTCATTTTTTTTTTATTTTAAAGGAAGTTCCATTTTTTGTCATTTAAAATTTGGTTTTCGTATTATTTTTATTATATTAAAATTTGTTTTCTCGCATGAATTCAATCGATTTTTCGCCAATTTTTGTTATCAAACAAATAAAAACATTGCCAATGCAAATCAACTGTTAACTTTTGTGTGACATTCGATAACAGTGACAGTGGATTTAGAATTAGAGCTAACCTGAGACGCGCTGTTCACTGCCAACGCGTTATTTGACTTTACCGCATAACAAGCAGTGTGCTTTAAAAAGCAGCTGATTTCGAAAAACTGCTACTGCCGACGTCTTTTTTTGGCTTTTCAACTTTTTCATCATCGTATGCTATGCAAAAACTTTCGTTACATTATTTATGCTTCCTAAGCGATCGATTACTTGGACATTTTATTTAACATGTAAAATTGCGGAAAAATTATACAGCAACAAGGCCTTTACTTTCTTATAAAGGGCGCTATATGTTTGTGAGGCGTCTTGCCTCTGCTCTCTTGTTCGCGCTTCAACTCATCCTCGTTTTGCAGCTCTACTTTTTTCTATGATATCCCTGGTAGCGTCGCTCATTTTGTGGTGTAAATCCATTGCCAATTAGATACAATTGAACTCCAGGGAGTTGGTGTCGCTGAGCCTTTTCAATTGTCGATGAAATTTTCCCGAAGGCGGGAATCCTTGAGTTTATGTATCTTGAATTTGTATACCATTTTGAGCCGAAGAGAAGCTACAACGAGTTGATGATCTGAGCAATTGTCGGCGCTTCTACTGACTCTCACTGTTTAGCGATTGGATGAAATCTATGTGTTATTATACTTAAGCTTGTGCTGGAGCAATGTCCCTAGCGTAGAAGTTCACCGTTTTCATTTCTAGTGCCGACACTTTGTCGACACATAACGTGCTTGAGGTTATTGATATCGCTTCCTATTTTACCGTTGATATAGCCCATAAGCATAGGTATGTCCTTATGAGACGAATTTACCGTAGCCATTAGTTGCCTATAAAACGCTTCTTTCCTTGTATCAGCGGCTTCAGTTGGAGCATATATTTGTGTTATTATCACGATTCTAGCTCTGCTTTTGAAGCGAGCCCACATTATTTTTTCTTTCATAGGTTGCCAGTTCATAAACAATTGTTCGACCCGTTTACTGAAGTGGAGTCAGACTCTATCGCGGTGTATGTCACCGTGTGGTCAGCCAAAGTATAGTAACTTTTCACCAAAGCTGATTATGAGTTCTTATAGAAGATTTCGAGTTTTTCTTCTATACGGATTTTTTCATACTTTCAGTTCCCAAAATATTATTTTTTTCAAAAATTTTCGTTGCACCAGATATTAACATTTTATATTTTACCGCCAGCTGCTTATATCCACTACCATTATTACGATCCTGAATCAACATATCCTTAACATCCGTTGACAATAACTTTATTTTGCGAGATTTCAGTCTGGTCATCCGATAAACTGACCCGATATTTGATTAGCTATATAGTTTGCTATACATAGTTATGTCCGAAAAAGAACTAAGCAAATTTGTAGCCATATTCATACCATAAGTTGGTTGGGAGCTCGAGAAGGCTTATACATTTTTTGGGTGCGCAAGATGGCGCTGGGGTCGAGATATTTAAGGACATTTGAATCTCTATGTTACCGTAAGAGGTTATGGATGGGACGAAATATTTAAGGAAATTTCTATATCTACGTAAACCATGTTGGTAGGATGCTTGAAAATGCTTAAGTAATTTTTGGATCTGGCAGATTGCGAGATATTAAAAGAAAATTGTGACTCATATTACAATTTGGGATACATACATATAAGGGAGAGCAGAAGAACGTCTGCCGGATCAGCTAGATTCTAATAAAAACTTCACTTAGTAACACCTTCAGCTTTTAAATAATCACCTATGATGTTTCCTCGCAGAGTAATTCTCATTTGAAAGTGACGTGAATTTAAAACTTTTTAGTTAAGATTATTGAGTTGTAGGGATCAATAATAATAATGTTTAAAATGTTTAAATAGATGGGAAAGGTCGAAAATAGATTTTTGGTTGCATAGCAATTTTATGGTCGTTTGACTTTCTTGACGTTCAGCGATTGTTGAATGATGAAAAAAGTTTCAGCTTCACAAAAATTTGTTCAGAGCTGGTTCTCCCGGTGTAGCACTCCACCAATGATATCCCAAATCTATTTTCGACTATCTACCGTCCGATCTATTGATGCAATACATATTTTTCTTAGAAAATTGCAAAATGTTCACCTTTGGATTTTATTATCAACGATCTTAAATATGTCCCTTAACATTTTTTTGTTTCAGTAATACATGATATTATTTTAGCTTGTTCAATCAAAAACATACTTTTATTGTCAAAAGATAAAAGTTAAAAAAAGAACTTTAATTCATAAAAGTTGTTAAAAAGCGATTAATTTTTTTATTGAATATTCATTAGGAAAACATTTCTTTTGTGTCAAGTTTTACATCACTACACTACTAGGTGTACAAATATGAAACCGGTAATTTTTTATTCAAAAAAACACGTTCATTTTGCGAAAATAGTTCCAAATTTAATCTTCAAAGTAATTCCCCTCGCTAGCTACACATCTTTTCCTTCTTTCAGGCAATTTATGGATTCCTCGCCAAAAAAATTCTTTTTGTTTTTTGAGGCTATCCATTCATCGAGCCATTTTTGCACTTCCTCGTAAGAATTGAAGTGCGAATCGTTGAGTGCGTGTCCCATCGATGAAAACAAATAGTAATCGGATGGCGCCAGGTCCGGTGAGTACGGCGGGTGGGGCAGGGGCTCCCAGTTGTACGATTCTACCAAGTTTTTATTGACCGCTGCTCGATGTGGCGATGCATTGTCATCTTGGAATACAATTTTGTCATGGCGAAGTTGAAATTCGGGCCTCTTCTGACGTACAGCACGGTTCAAAGCGATCAATTGTTGATGGTAACGTGCACCAGTAACTGTTTCACCTGGTTTTAGTAGCTCATACCAAATAACACCACGCTGATCCCAGAAAATACACAGCATTGTCTTTCGGCCGAAGCGATTTGGTCTTGGCGTTGATTTGGGTCGTTGGCCGGGGCTCAAATATGATTTTTTTCGTTTGGGATTGTTGAAATAAATCCACCTTTCATCGCCAGTGATGATTCGATGGAGAAAACCTTTTCTGTTTTGCCTGGCGAGCAGCAATTCACAAGTGGTTTTTCGGTTTTCTTGCTGCCTGTCGGTCAGTTCATGTGGCACCCATCTACCGACCTTTAAAATCTTTCCAATGGCCTTCAAACGCAAGGAAACGGTTTGTTGTGTCACATTAAGTTGTTCAGCGAGCTGTTGTTGCGTTTGACCATCATCTTCGTCCAATAATGTTTGCAATTCGGTGTCTTCAAACTTTTTCGGTGGCCGGCCGCACTCCACATTTATCACATCAAAATCACCACTTTTAAATTTATTGAACCACTCATTGCACTGTGTACGACCAAGAGCATGCTCGCCGTAAGCTTCAACAAGCATTCGATGCGATTCAGAAGCGTTTTTCTTCAAATGGAAACAGAAAATCAATGCTTCCCGCAAATGAGAGTTTTCAGGCACAAAATTCGACATCTTTACGAGCGGAAAAATTGCGAAAAGTTAAAACACATTTAAAACTTTAATTCTAGAAGAAAACATCGAATACCTAAAAAATCTCTTTTCAAAAATATCATTAAAGCTCTGCACACTGTTTATTTTTCTATTTAATTACCCTTTTTTAATTTTGCTTTTCAGAATTTCCAATGTGCATATATATTTTAACTTAATGTGATTCTTTTGTACTGCAATACTTTGTCCTATTGTATTTTCAAGTATTTATTACCTTACAAAAAATAAATCCACAACAAAACCAGCAATAAATATAAGTGTAAGTATAAGAAGTAATTTTAAATACGTAAATTGCGCTGCGAACTGTGAAAGAGACTGTAAAAAGCGACCTTGTCTTGCTAGAAGTGAAAAATTGAGATTTCATCATATTCTTGCAGATGAAATTGTTACCAATAAAACAAACCCTCCTAAATTAGCAAAAAAAAAACAAGAAAAATGTAAACTTTAAAAAGTTTGCGCTTTTGGAGGTCGGATTTAAAAAGGAAATCTATTTTGGTGTATGATAATGTACCTTGTACCTCATCGTTTCAAATCGTTGCTAGCCTAGTCTTGAAATTGAGTTTTGAAATAAACTGGCTAGATATGTACATCGTCAATATCGACACGTTTCGTTTCGTTACTCCATAAAACTTTGGCTCTGGCAAGGAAAGGGCCTTTTTCACAGATCGCATCACGTTTGTATATATAATAAGCATTAAAGTAAGCACACTAGTTTTTAAGAGAGTTAAGGGTTCGACAAAAAATTTCTAATTTAGTGGTTCAAAGGCATTAAGAAACGGGTTATTTCGATAAGAACCATTGAAACTTAATTCATGTTATTTAAGTCTAAAGCATGAACGTTAGATTTTTCTTCTCTTGATGGTTGATCAGAAAGTATTTTGGATGAGCAAAAAAATAAAAATTCAACGACTTAGATTTTTCTTAATCGAATGATGCAGTAATTATATTTTAATAATAGATTGATCATTGGTAATGTAGCAAATATTTTGTCGACCTTTTTTTAATGAATCGGTCAAAAATTGCAGGGCTAAAAATGATGAAATTCGTAAAGATGCAGCCTTTTTCGAAAAAGTTGTCATATCATTTTGAGAGCTTTCCAACGAATTAAAAAACAGTACACGTCCAATATAACGTATATCGAATTTCCATTTTAACGAACAGTTTTTGAAATTGTAATTTTTTTTATTGATGTTTCTAAATTAAGAACGCTAAAAATGTTCACTATTCCAAATAACGAACATTGTTTAATTTAAACATAACTGTTGAACTGAAATACCTTTTTTTTGACCAGTAAAGGTGATCACAAGTTAATATAGCATTCCAAAATCTAACTCAACTTTTGTACGAGTTAATATATGCGTCAATAAAAGTTTGTTTCTTTAATAAAAAACACTTCGATATAACGAATTTTGCGATATTACGACTGACACGTGCATTAATTACATCGTTATATATGGACGTCTACTGTATATGCTTTTCGTTAAAATTTGCTTTTATTTATGTAACAAACTTTGTCTGTAGCATTTTTTCTGATTTCTAGCGAGTTTCAATGAGTAACTTGAATATCGCTGCGACAGACGACAGAAAACCCGCTAGTCATAAAATCTGTTCGAGTAATCACCATCTCGACGGACGACGAAAAATATAGCTGTCATTTTATGTTTACAAGAAAACAATTTTTTTATTGAAATAGTTTTGTTTTGACAAAATGATGTCTTTTATTTTTGTGAGTACGTATTTCCATTAGTAATTCAATTCATTTATGTTCTTATTTATATTGGGATAACTTTTCACAGAACTAAAATTGACACTGCACATTTAAATTTATAAATCGACACAAGAAATGCGACACTGATCCGTCTTCCGCGAGGGTAAAATATAATTAAATCTAAGTTGATCGTCAGCGGTTTTTCCGTCGTTCGCTGCAATTCTGTTTCATTTCAAGCGGTCAAGTTTTTGTAATTTTGACAACGGCTAACTTCCGCAATAATAATTACCAATAATAATATTTTCAAAACTTTTAAAAATATATTGAGCTGGAACCGTCAAAAAATACAATTGTTCTCTCTGTCTAAAGAAAGTCCAGAATTTCGTAGACAGATTGAGGAATGCCCTTTCTACAAGTGGAAATTTTTAATTTTAGGAAAAATACAGACGGTGCTTGAGAAGGTGTATTGTCCTGTGGATAAATTCATGATTTACCTTCAACAAAATCTCCACGTTTTCGGGGGACATCCTCGCACAAGCGCTCCATGACACCTAAATAACATTCCTTAGTACGTCTTTCTAAAAGAAATTAAGGGTTCGCCACACTGCAGTAATCAAAGAAAACTATCAGCATAACTTTGATTTTAGAGCGACTTCGACGTAGTTTTTTGGGTTTCAGACCGTTTTTGAGACGCCAGTACTCGTAAATGTATATTTTCTCGCCAGCTATTATGCGTTTAATGAAAGTAGGGTCCGTAAAGGCTTGAAACCTCACGCCTATGGCGACCTGCTTTCGATGTTCTTTTTGAATAAAATTGAACTCTTTTGACACAAGTCGAGCGTCAATGCTTTTCATGCCTAGAATATCAGTCAGAATGTTTGAAGTGAACTAAAATGAAATGTTTTTCTCTTGTCCCAACTCGCTCACACTCAGCAACTTTTTAATTTGTGTTACTCGGTTGTCGACCAGAATGAGGCAACAGAACTACCATGTGCCGTCCTTTTTTAAATGCTATCTTCCATTTATATGTCTGTGTTTTTGGAAAAAACGATAGCCATAGATCTACTGCTGTGAGTCGGCACACGAAATATGGTTTTTTGACAGACTCTTTATTCAACTGATTTTTTCATTGTTAAAATCGCAGAACATTTTACAGTATGAGTAACAAAAACAGCAGCAGTGGACACACTGATCGCGCTCAAACTCCGCATGATAGCCCAGTTAAGTGACATACAGAAAAAATGTTTGCGGTAACACTCTTAGGGGGGAAGATTCGAGAAATTTGACAGGGAGACGAGGCGTCTTGCGAAAGCGTAAAGTAACGGTGTTTCTCTCGATGTGTCTTCTTTCTTCGGTTTTCAATTCGAAAACTTGCACACACCAAACAAAACGCACTGCCATCTGTGTTTTATATGGCTGCATTCGAAACAGCTGAATTTCTAAACAGCTGTTATGAAACTATTTTTGTTTATAAATAATAGGCCGCACAATTCACCAATTCACAAGAATAATACACAACAATCATTGAAGAAGGTACACTTGATAAATACTCTAATCTTCCAAAATTAAAAATCATTTCCGAATATAGAAAGGGAAAACACCAAATATCTCTTTGCAAAACTGAACATTCCCCCGAAAAAGTATCAAATTTTATCCAAGTTAACCGAGTCGACTGAGCACTCCGCATTAATCGATCGGATAATACGGAAAAACACGAATGAAACGGATGGAGCCGCTATCCGAGTTTTCACTTATCCGAGGTACCTTTTCCCCACATTGCTTCGGATAAACGAGATTCTACCGTATTCCATCTTTATTTGTAGAATTTTGTTCTAATTTATTCTTTTAACAAACAAATAATAAATACTGAAAATAATTTATGAAAAAGGATATCAACTGTGATCGTTAATTTCTAACAAAAATCAACTTTATCTAAGCACGCCTCCGGGCGCATTTAAAATGAAATTCCTTGTGCAAATGGTAGTTCATGAAATCAAAGCTGTTAAAAGTCGAGTGGCGGTTTTTAAGATTAACTCACTGAGGTTTAAATCAGTTAAGCTTGACTTAAAAAAAATGTCGCAAGAAATTTAAAAAAAGATCTGGTACGTTCATTCCTTTGCGAATTTTATGTGAATTGAATTTTTCATTAGACTAAAACAAACATTACACCAAAAGATCTCTGTACTTGACACATTAGCGTCATCACCAAAGTCGATATAGCTATGTCCGTCTGTCTGTTGAAATCACGTTTACGAGAAAACTAAGCAAGCCAATTCAATGAAATTTGTCACATAGGTCACACCTTTTTACAAGCTGCTAGCATGTAAAATGGGTAAATCAGTTCACGGCCACGCCCAACGCCCATACTCTATGTAACCCTGCACATTTTGAAAAAAGTTGCTGCGATTTTGATGAAATTAAAGATTGGGATATGCTTCAAATTTGCAAAGACTCTTAAAAAGGGCGTGGTACAGCCCTACTTTTTAACTTTAAAAACGCCATATTGCGTTAACCGTGCAAGATATTGTGATGAAATTAAGTAAACGGATACAGATCATAAATATCTTGAATTAAAAATATGGGGGGAATTGGAAAAGTGCGCGTGTCACTTTTCAAAAATTGAAAATTTTGATATCGTATAACTCACAATTGGCACATACGATTTTCATGAAAATTTTAGCTAATTAATTTTCAAGGTATTTTTATTTTACATTTATTTAGAAAGTACTTTCAATGCAGTGTAGGGAATGTGAGTTTCGACCTGGCCGAAGATAACACCTTTACTAGTTGAACTTTTATTTAAAATAATTTTTTTTAAAAAACTTTCTCAGAAATGTTCTTATTCTAAGGTTGTTTCTTTTACAAAGAGTTATTCTGTATAAAAGTGCTTAGATAGAATATGTTTGAAAGTTTTTATGATAATTTTTTTAAAGGCAGGCTTAACCGATGTTGTACCCAAAAAGTAGATTATCTTTAAATCCCGTTGCATGGGTCTTAAAATCTTTGGTCTCAAACTAGCATTTGATCAAAAAAATTTCTGATCCGCTTAATGCGTTCCGTACCATATATACTTTAATATATTTATTGGACAAAATTAACGTACCCAGTGTAGTGTGTAGGATATAAAAGATAATTAAAGTTTTGATTTTATATGTTTGCCAATTTTTGAATTATTGTTGCTTTTTCTTTCAGACTGTGCAGAGAACCAAGTTTTAGCAATCTGTAATATCACAATAATATATAAATAAATATATTCAAAGGAGTTCTAAGGATAAACAAAAACCTAAAACATTTTATGTAGCCTTAGATCGAGAATCGCAAAAATAATACTTATTAAAACAAAAAATAACATAAATAACTTAACAAAAATTAAATTAATTACAAAGAACATCATCACACAAGCTCTGCTAACGTAAGATTTGCAATGTAATTTATTTTTTAATTGTAAAAAAGAAAATACAATTTATTTTGAAAACAAAAACTTAAACTATAAATATTTTCGAACGCGCTATAGTTGCGAGAATCGAACGCCAGTAGTTAAATCATGAAGCAGAAATGAGCTGCAACGACTACAACAATTAAAAATGTAAAACTATTTTGTTAATTTCTCTTTTTTGTGATAAAAGCAAAGCTAAAAAACAAAAAAAAAACAAATAAAAAAACACAAGAAAACTAAACAAATACAATTAAAAAATATATATAAAAAATCGTTTATAAAAATAATTCTATAAACAAAAAATCGCATTTAAAATCAAATAAAAAACTAAATTAATTTTAATGTTTACAGTTAGAATATCAATTGCTATTGAAATAAAACAACAATTATAGTTAAATAAAAAAACAAGCTTAAAGTATTTTGTTTTCGTGTCGGTATGGTTATTGGTGAACAACTAAATCAACAGCAGCAAGCGCAACAGCAAATAGCTACTCATAGAATAGCAGCACCAGCAACAACTACACAACAACACCACCGCAGAAACTCATCGAATTCAGCAGTAGCGATTGCTCAGCAGCACCAACTTCAGCAGCAGCAGCAACAACAGCCAGTCAGTGTGTTGTCTGCAACTATTCCTGGTTTAAACGGAAATAATGTGAGTATATTTATCCTGCCGATTTCTTTGAAGGGCTAAAAATTTTAAAGTTGATACTTAGAGGTCACTCTAAAAATCCAAATTAATCTTATAATTTTTTATAAGGAATCAGTTAACGTCGTCGTTACACTGCCAGAGTCAGGGTTGCCAGCTTGCAAATGGTGAATTAACGAATTAATTCTAAAAAATGCAATAAGTTTATGAACTTTTTGTACAATGTGTGTAATTTTTTTTTGGACGATTTAAAATAATTTTACTTCCCACTCCTACGTGGCATGCGGTTTCGGCATGCAATTAACGGCCTGGTCGCGTCAAAAGCGGCCTCCTTGTAACCCTGACCACAGTCAAAAATATAATCGAAAATATAAAAATTTTTAAATTACCGTAGGTATTAATATTTAAGTATTTACAACCGCCTTTCATACAGTCCTCGTCGTACTGATTTTTCATGTGATAATTATCCATTGTCATTATTTTCAGAGATAAGGTGCTTCCCATAATTATAAGACACTTCAATATCTTACCTTCAACCCTTGCTAAATTTACGTTGTTTATGTTTTTTGGAAAAACAAAAAATAGCAAATAAATGTACAAACAATAAGCTTTAAAAAAATATAGTTTTTATGTTTTAAGCACAGACTTGAAAAAGACCCACTACTTTCAGTTAGAATGCACACATTTTTGCCTACTGGAAACTGTTTCAAAATTATAGGACACCTTCTTAATTTTACAGTTAAAACAAAAAAAAAGTAAGTGAATGTAATTATTTTTTGAATTAGTGAAAGTTAGTAGCCAATATAGCCACCTTGGTTTTTTTGCAACATCAAAAAAAGCGATTTTTCATCGAATTTATTAGGTTCGTGAACAAGTTTGGGTCGAGTTTGTTTCATTCATTTAAAATTTCCCCTTTTAAGAACGGAAATATTTTCATATTTCTTATTTTCAGCATATACTTGTAGTGCCAAGACTCTCCACACATTTTCTATGGGGTTTAAGTCCGGCGCGCATGCAGCCCAGTCCATAATATCAACGGAACGGACTTGTGAAAAGGCCATTGTCCAGTAACTTGTATGAATGCGAGCATTATCCTGCATAAAAATATAGAGTTTTTTCTCTAGTTTCAAGCAAAGAAGGTAGCTGGCAACTTTTCCAGCACATTTAAGTACTCTTTCACTATTTACTTTTGAGCTCGCGAGTTGTAACACGAGCACACAACTTTTGTTGATTGCACGCCAGACCACTACTGAGCCGCGGCCAGTTTCTCAGAGGAAATAATCAGATCACTAATAATGGCGAAATCCATCTGGTCCTTTCCAATAAACTTTTTTTTTATTACTTCACTTCAAGAATTCACATTGCCATTGCTGAAAAAATTGTTTTTTTTTTTTTTTTTGTTTTCTACAAATTGTGTTCTACCTGATCTACGTATTAGTCAAAATAAGGGTGTCACTTTTTCTATTAGCTCTGTGAAGGGCAACTGTCCATATTTGACATGAGAGTACTGTTCTGTCTATGTTGTGGTCCGATCTCATTATTCAAAATCACCATATGAATTGGTACAAAAAGAAAAGGATCAATTTTGTAATAACAGCATCATATTTGTAACAAAAGCATCGAACCCACCTAATCTAATGAAAAAAGATCTTCGAAAGAAAAATTTTACAATATTTTAAAAATAAATGGAGAAGAACGGTACGGTACGGTACTGTCGACGAAATACCTGTGCAAAACTTAATGCATTATCTTCAGGAAAAATTAAAAAGTTGTATACAAATTAAATATAATTTAAACATTATTTCATTGAACCGGCAGCCATTTAGCAAAGACCAATATTTCTGTAAAGACAAATATTCCTATAAAGTTTAACAAATTGATCAATGCTTTTTTTCCAACAAACATGACAAAGATAGCAAATGTATCAATTTAACCTGTTAATTAGTGACATATGCCATATGCTATTGCCACATATACATAAAGGGTGTTTTTTTTAGAGGTATAGAGCTTCGAATTGAAATAAAACACAAGAAAATCGTTTTAATGTCCATCAATTTGGCTTTATTGGAAGGATAATTTTATGCCATTAATGTTTAAATATGATTTCGGGCATGTGGCCGCCGCGGCTGGCTCGAATAAAGCCAATTCTACAGGTCCAATTTTGAACCACTTTTTCGAGCATATGGGGCCGTATGTCGGCAATAACGCCACGAATGTTGGCTTCCAAGTCCCCTAACGTTTCTGCTTTGTTGGCGTAGACGAGCGACTTCACATATCCCCAAAGAAAATAATCCAATGGTGTCAAATCACACGATCTTGGTGGCCAATTGACAGGTCCATTCCGCGAAATTATGCGCTCATCGAATGTTTCCTTCAATAAATCGATTGTGACGTGCGCTGTGTGACATGTAGCGCCGTCTTGTTGGAACCACAACTCATCCACATTCATGCCATCCAATTCGGGAACAAAATAGTCGGTTATCATGGCTCTATACCGGTCTCCATTAACGGTAACTGACTCTCCAGCATTATTTCGGAAGAAGTATGGCCCAATGACTCCACCAGCCCATAGAGCACACCAAACAGTCAGTTTTTGTGGATGTAATGGCGTCTCAAGGGTCTCATGTGGATTCTCTTCACTCCAAATGCGGCAATTTTGCTTGTTGACGAGCCATTCAACCAAAAATGAGCCTCATCACTGAACAAAATTTTGCGATGAAAATCAGCATCGAGATCAATCTCATTTTCGGCCCATACACCAAAATCACGACGCATTGCATGGTCTCGCGACTTTAATTCTTGCACAAGCTAGATCTTGTAAGGTCGCAAGCCAAGATCTTTGCGCAAAATCTTCCATAAAGTTGATGGACAAAGCTCCAATTGCTGTGCACGGTGGCGAATCGATTCATTCGGGTCCTCTTCAACATTTTGCTCTACAGCGGCAATTGTTTCTTCGGTGCGCAGTGTTCGACGTCTCTGCGGATGCGTATTATCACATAGAGTAAACGTAGTGCGAAAACGATCCATGGTTAACCGAATTAATTGCTCTGATGGACGATTATGTCGACCATAAAATGGACGGAGCTTGCGGTAAACTTCGCGAACTGAACCATTATTTTCGAAATGAATTTGCACAATTTGCAAGCGTTGTTCTTTTGTCAACCTGTTTATGATGAAATGGCAAACCAAACTAAACATAAATGACATTAGAGTTGCCAGATTTGACCATAAAATGCCAGTTTTATCTCTATTCGAAAAACAAACCTAAAAAGAACACCCTTTACATATATACGTAGCCTTATCAGACCAGTCCAATCCAAGAAGTCAAATTTCGATGACTCTGGTGCATAGATCAGACTGAATTTGAGCGATGGCACAGGTTTCGTTGACTTTGAGGGCAACGGTCGTTTGTGGCTTATTGGCATAGACCTGTGACTTAGGGAAACCCCAAAAAAAAAAAAATCCAACGGTGTTAATTCGCACAATGGGCGCAACGCTCGCATCGTTGCCATAAAGAACACCCATTTTCATAATAAAGTTTTATCATTTGCACTTGTTGCTCTACACTGTAACTTGTCATGGTGATTTGTCCTTAGCGACTAAAAAACATCAGCGTTTGCAAAATAATTTAAAATAAGTGCACTTTTTATACCTCAAGGTCACAATCCCAATAGCTCAAGTGTGAGAGCGGCCTTACAAAAATATAATGCATATAATGGTCGGTCGGAGCTTAAATCCAACTGCAAAATTAACCAAAACTGATCGGACGAGGCTACGTATATGAATACAAATATACATATGTACATTCATATACATATGTACGTATATATGTGGTAATAGCCGAAACATATATCATCAAGTACCATATTAAATTGACCCACTTGTTATCTTCGTCATGTTTGTGGAATAAAAAGCATTGATCAATTTGTAAAAATTTACAGGAATATTGGTCTTTGCTAAATGACTGCAAGTTCTTGGAAATAAATGTTTGTTAAAAAAAAAAAATTAATTGAGTATATTTTTTTACTGAAAACAAAAAGGCAATTTTTCTTAGACGGTCCTTACTGGCTGATATTAGGTTTCTGATTTACATTAACTGATTCCTTTTCGTTTGGCATTAACTGACTGCTTTTAATATTAGATATTAACTGCGTCAAAATAATCTGTAATATATTTACATTTACACTTATAAAAATATTTATGTAGATCGTTTTGAGATTTCTTGTTTGCTTATTTTTCCAGCTGTTTGATTATGAATTTTTGACATAGTTGGGAAAAGTGAACAGCACTTACAATTCTTTCGCAGTAGTACGCGATTTCGAATAAAAACGTGTAGACTTAGAAGAATTCGAGAGTCGAGAGAATTTAGTTCGACGTCGAACTTGGCTTTAAACCAAGATAAATAAGAATCGTGCTGATTTCGATGCAAGTGTAATTTGGCTATTAGATTAAAGTTAAACGACGTTTAAGAAAACTTAGTTTAAACTAGAACTGAATTTGAGCATGTGAACTAGCAACCGATTACCATTGTTATTTTTAAACGCATAAAGGTGAGTAGATATGGTACTTTTGAATGAGACGGGAGCTTTTATACTAAACGGAAGCTTAGCGTTGATGCCGCCCATTACCACAAGTATATATATATTTCTTGTATAAGTTTACAGTTGAAGCCTTAGCATTAATTGTGATCTTTCAAAAAAAAAAGTAAACTTTACTGCTCATAGAAATATACAGCGTGGCGCAAACTCTCCTCCTAGATTTCAACTCGTTAGAAACATTTTTAATTCAAAGTTATAGTTTTTTTTTAAGTATTCAAATGGTTTTAATTGACTTAAACATGAAACGAATTTCATTACAAATATTGGTATCCAAGCTGGCTTAGTGACGCACACTCTCGTTCCTTAAAATAGGTTCAAAGTCGACAAACAAATAATGTTTCCTCCCAAAGATATAGTCGTTTTAAGAGGTCAAGTTGAAATGTGTGGAAATGCCTGGGAAAAGTGCCCATATGTCGGGATTGATATTATGTATGGTAGGACGATCACAAAAAATTAAGTGTTAACGGGCCCTTGGTTCAAATAGTAAGACCTTAGGTAAACCTCAGTAAAATTTCAGTCAATTTTATTAAGACTCAGAGGTCACTGGTTTCATTTGAAATGTTTTTAAAAACGTTTTTGTCTATTGATGCTTGTAAAATCAAGCGAAATGTTTATTTCTATGCCATCTGTTTTTTTACATGTAGTTGCTGGACACAATGGAACCACTAATTTTGCCATAAACATAAACAAAAAATTATTTTCGTACTAAATATATTTAGTGCTTATTGTATTTTTTGTAGGTTTTCAAATTTCAAAATAAAATAAAAATATTTTTCATAAGTTTTTAGGTCGAAAACAATTTGTTTTGCCTAGGTTTTTTCGATTCTTTTCAATGAATAATTTTTGCCAAATTTCATTGTGTTCAGCGACTCAAACTTCATGAAAAAGATAAAATTTTAAAATCAAACCCACGATTATCTTGATTTTAGAAGCATCAAAAGACAATAAACATTTTTAAAAACAGTTCAAATGAAACTCGCGACCTCTAATTTTTAATTGCATTATCTGGAATCTTATTGAGGCTTACTTAAGGTTTCATAGAACTGTTTTAACTAAGAGCTCGCAAACCTTCGGTTTTTTCTTGTCGCCCTAATGTGTAGGGTGTTAACCTTCTAACACACTAAAAACATTAGAAAGGAATTACTTATATGGAAAGAAATAACACATGAAAGTCAAATTTTTCTGATTCTACGTTCAATTCTAAGGAAAAAAGTTCACCACATCGTTGCTGTACGATAAATTTCGAGGCGCCCCATTTTTGATTTGAGATTGTATATGCTATTTTCAGACCTACGATGTACAACGCGGTTCACTTTGGACAAGTATTAAAATTTTGTGGTTTTTGATACGAGGAGTCCATTTTTGACATCAATATTTATCAAAAACACTCACCACCATAGAGTGCTACAGTGCGATTTTTCTCAATTCGTTAGTAAAACTGTATTGTTATTATTTCTTTTCATAATTTTATATGACAAATAATAGTTTAATAATAATTATCAAATTTAAAAAAGAAACATAATTTCCTTAGTTAAATTACTTAGTTTAAAAAAATATTTTTCAAGCATGTACTTTTATGTATCTTATGTATCAATATCGTATAATGTAAGTTAAAAAAGAGTTCAATCAATCAATTTCATAATTTAATTTTAATTCCTGTTTATTTCGCAAAATATTTTTTTGTTTCCATTCCAGAAAATAGCTATTCTCTTTCATTGGCTACGTTTATTATTTCTTAGAGATGCTCGTTTTAACTTATTCCTGTTACGTGCATTCTAAAAATTGAAAAAGTCCAAAATGATAGATAATAGATAAGTCAAAATATGTTGGCAAAAATGTCGAAAAATTTGAAAAGGTCAAAATAAATTCAATTGAATTGAATTGCTGAAGAAGCGTACATATGCTTACTAAATATGCAATAGCTTCATTCGTCATTCATATGTGAATCAATGATTATTTGCTGTGTTTAATTCTCTCCACCAGTGAAGGGTCATAAGATTGTCAATAAACAGACCGTTGTTGCTGCTGATTGTTGTATTTATGATGGCCATTGGTTTTGTATAGTGAGCCACGATCGGTATTTCTTCTGATAGTTTTGCTTCGAGTTTTATTATGTTTTTACTATCACAGATTCGTTGAAAAACGCTTGCACACGATATTATAGTAATGCAATGGCTTGCACTTGAGTTATAAACATCCATGCATTGGGCGTCCATAGTTCCTTCGAAATAGTGCTCGTTGATTTGAATTTTCTCGCGGGACACTGAATATAATTTTTCTGTATGGCTGTTTATGGACGCAATTGTCGGTTTTATCAATGTCAAAGAATTTCAATGGTTGAAGAAATAGTGTGGGTATATTTAACTTGGATGGCTTCATGATATTTTCCATTGTTGACTCAAAGTATTAACCTAGGTCCATAGCTCACTTCAAACGTGGATATAAACATCTTGAAACTTTCTGGCTTCTAATCTCTTTGGTATCGTATTAATTTTTAATAATTAAAATTCGTCTGTATCGGTAATTATAAAATGCCCATAAATAATAGTTTGCGTTGTTGGCAGTGCGAAGGTTGGTGTCTATCAAGTGGTTCGGTCTTGATTTCCAAAAGTAGGCCGAGCTTAGCGGTGCAATTTGTGATAAGTTCATGGATCTTTTGGCGAGACAAAGTTGTTCATATTCAGTCCTTTTTCATATAATCGATGCTGGCACATATCTGTATGGATAGATTTGGCTCATATTATTATTTTGGATGCCCACATATATACCCTTTCGATAGATCATATGAAGGTCAATTTTGCAATTATCTCTTGCACTCGCGCTACCTCTATGAACGCATAAAAAAGAATTTAAGTACAAAGTGATGTTCAAAACGTCGATATCTGCCATTTAAAGACAGCCGATTGTACATAAATATCAATTGTGTTGTCATCGCATTTCCATGGGCTTGGATTCCTTGATTCAGTTTGTTAGAAAAGTTGCCGATTTTTTTAACGATTCTTGGTGTCTGTTTCGTTTACTGCTGCAACCTTTGAAAGCATGAGTTTTGTGTTGCTTTTTGCGGATTTTATCACAGCCTTCTGATTTTGGTTTAAGGACTCAATATCGTGATACATTTCATCGCTTGCTACAAAAATGCTATCATCATAGTTCCCACTAGTCTCCTACTGCCGCCTCTGAACTATGTTTATGCGTATGAGCATCATAAATAATTTCTGCCACTCCGCATTCAAATTATGAACTTATTCATCACATTGATTGGCTTTCGATAAAGGATTTGATCTTGTATCTACCCTTCTTAAACGACCTAAAATTGTATGTATATAGTACCAGGAGACAGACCATAGTTCGGTTTTCGTTTTAAAGTTGAAAAAATATGAAAAAAAATTAATGCGGTCGAACAAGTCGAAAGGAGTTGATTGATCAGGAGACCGACCATAGTTCGGTTTCCGTTTTAAAGTTAACAAAAAAAAAAACTTAATGAGGTTGTCCAAGTCGGAAAGTAGAAAAGGCCGATAAAGTATGGAAAAACTTTGAATGAGATGGAAAAACTCGAAAAAGTTGAAAAGAGGTGGAGAAGGAGACCGACCATAGTTCGGTTTTTCTTTTAAGGCTGAAATAGTCGATAAAATATGGAATATTTTGAAAGAAGTTGAAAAACTCGAAAGGAGTTGAAAGTAGATGTTGAAACAGTTGGAAACGGGTTTTTACCTACTTTTTACTTTTTTTTAAATGGTCAATGTAAAAAGTAAAATATAGTATGCTTGCAAACTCTCAAACGTTAGCTAGCAAAGCTTTCAGAATAGACCATGTATCAGTGGTTGGAACTAGCATAAGCAGCTAGTTGCCCTTTGTCTTTTTAATGCATTTTGCGCTGTAATTTTTTTGTGTTTTTTGCACTTCTGTACAGTACTGAACAAGAGGCTCTGTAAAAAATATAATATTGAATTTTGATCTGTTCGAATAACGCAAATCCTGCATGGGAGGTGGCACGCTTACTGTTGCGATCCTATAGAATTCCATTTAATTTCAAACCTTATAGCTACTGGCATCTCTACACCAAATTTTATTAGGATTGCTCCTATTATACACTAAATATAAAAGTTTTTTTAATTGTAGGGAAGGTGACACGCTCACAGGTATTGTTGCACCCACATTTGTGACGAAACCGTACACCCCTTTGATAACTTCATACAAGGCTCAATGAGCCACCAGTAAATATTAATATTATGAGCTCAAATTGCACCAGAATTCTTCGTTCGTGTAACTGCTATTATTAAACCTGTTTGGAGCAAAAAAAAAAAATTGCAATCACCCTAATGTACATATATCGACTATTTTGTCGACAATTGTCTAAAAAAGTTCAAACTATGTTCTTAACCTTTCTGACATCAAAGCAAACATAAGAGGTCTGTATCATCCGAAAAAAATAGGTAAATATTTATAAAGTTTTACCACAAAAAGTGTATCATCCGGAAAAAATGTTGTGGATGAGAGAGAAAAAATGAGAGTAAAATACAGCTGATCCCCCTCCTAAAAAAAGCTTCATTTTTCATCCGGACAAATTTCTTGTGGCTAAAACTTGGAGACTGTCGAAATCGTAGACTCACTTTTGACAAGCGAGGGAAAGCAAATTTCATGTCTCAATTGTATTTGCCCGGTACTTGCCTCAAAAAATATTTTTCAGCAATAAATTTTTTTTCAATTGTTGCATGGTTGTGTTAAGGCGCAACGTAACAAAAAGCTTGATATCAAAACATTTTTTGGTAAATGTTCATTTTTTTTTTTCAATTTAATAGATGAGCGATTTTTGATTGAAAATTTCTTTTTGAAATATTGTTTTTCGTTGCGCACAGTTGTAAAATATTGGAAATGTCATTTTGGTGAATTTAAACCTTACGGCAAAGCTCTTATTTTTATACTAAGCAATAGTTTCAAAATGCACTTAATTCACTTAAATAAAATCTGCAAAATCTGGCTCAAATCTACTTTTGGATATATTGTCATCGGAAATTATAAATATAGTTTTTTTAAAAATACTCTACTTCTTGAAGGCCTTGCAAGATCTAGAAATTTTAATAAAATATTGGTAATTATTCGAAAAACGCTACACGTTAAATAACCTATGACGATTTTTTGAAAAGCTTTATCGCCGACTTCCAATGTCTACATCTCCGAAAGTAGAAGCGCGTCACCAACTTCTGAATCCATATTCGCTTCTAAAGTAAACTTTACTCAAGATTTAGCAATCAGCTACAAAACTTTAAAATCAGTCATGAGTTATATCCTATTTATCAATAATATTCTCAAAAAGGTTTCATTTAGCTTGCATGCAGAAAGTATTAACCAAACGGTCATGCAACTACGACACAGGTGCTAACTCCTGAACCTTGCCATTATTTGTTTACTAAAATACGCGCAACTTTTTTGACAGTTTTCAATTTTTACCCATTATTGTGCATCATCCGAAAATTGTAGTGATTCGACTAGTCAGAGAAATTTCAGCTTTTACTCTCTCGAAAATCTCGATTTGACACTTTTAATTTTTTACCACAAATCCGGATGATACAGACCTATTATTCTGTTCAATTAACACAGGGTGTTTTTTTATTTTAAAAACTTTCTCATAACTCACTGGAATTTTGATTGATTTTTTGTCAAAGAAACTTTCGTACGTTAAAGTATTTTTAGTCATGCTCACATCGGTCAGATTCTATCGTTACGGTTTTATTGGTAAAAATACGGGCAAGCTTTCTTTCGTCCTCTAAAATGGAGATTTTTTGACTACAATTTTGAGTTTGATATTTGTTGGAAAAACTGCAGGGAGTATGTGTTCAGCTATCATTAAACCTTTTTATTATCAATATGTCTATGGAATCTCAATTTGAAATTATTGTACGGACGTAAACATTTTTAACAGCACGAGATATAGAAACTTATCTAAATAATCTAATTTTTTATGAACATTTTGAAGATTTCAAATATCATATTTCATTAAAAATAGAACTATAATTTTTTCCAAGCAATATTAAAGTCTTAAATTTTTTATTTAATTTAGAGAAAAAGTGTTTACAACTACATTCTAATTTCGAGGAAACTACATTTTAATTTCAGTGAGTAATCGCTACAGAAATTTAGTAAATAAAATTATACATACATATGTACGTGCATATATGTACATATGTATATAGTCCACCTCGTATTACTACACAGCAGGCAATTGAGTAAGGCCTGCCTCGGACAAGGCCTGCTAGCCCTGCTGTGATTATATGAAACTTTTTCAAAACTAAGTTTTCATGCAAATAAAAATATAATCTTGGAAAGCTATTATGGAAAAGAAGAAGTACATGTTGCTGGGCTGGTCTACTGTTTCATGTTATGTTAAGGTGTTAGATTGTTGTATATTCAATGTAAAATTATAAATTAAAAAACGTCACAAAAAATAAACATTTAAAATATCAACGCTAGTGAGGTAACGCGAAAAGAAAAACAATTAACTCAGAGTCTCACGACGTATTAAAATTTCATTTATTGCTAGTACTCCTGTGAGCCCTGCTACGCCAAGCGGCTTATTTCATATTCTTGCTTCCCATGGAAAGCCTTTTGGAAGTGCTGCTGTTTCCTGCTTTTTCCTACCGGGTACTGAAACATCACTATCATTACTTTGTCAATAATTTTTAATTCGAAGAAAAATTTATCTGAAAATAGCTAAAAATGTTCCAATTAAAATTGCCTTTCCCTCCATGCTTCTATATTACTCGCACTGCAATTTTATTGTATTTTTTATATTTTCATTGCAGTCTGGACAAAGTAACGCTGGAAACTCTGGTATTGGCGTTGGTTTTGGCGTATTAAGCAATAACAGTAATAACAATGGCGGCAATAATGCCAACAACGTTGTGGCCGTTGGTGGTGGCCTAGTGGGCGGTGGTACCTCTGCTGCAGCTGCAAAAAATCAACTGGAGCAATTAAACACAATGCGTGAGGCATTATTTTCTCAGGAAGGCTGGGGTTGCCAGCATGTTAATCAGGATACAAATTGGGAAGTTCCCAGTTCACCCGAACCCTCCAATAAAGATCCTTCGGGTGGTCCGCCTATGTGGAAACCTAATGTTAATAATGGTACCGACTTATGGGAATCAAATTTGCGAAACGGTGGTCAACCACCCCCACAACCTGCTCAGAAAACTCCCTGGGGACACACACCCTCCTCAAATTTGGGTGGTACATGGGGTGAAGACGATGATGGAACGGACAGTAGTAATGTTTGGACTGGAACATCAGCAAACCCAAGCGCCAGTGGCGGAGTCGGGGTAGGCGGTGTTCCCGGTGTTGGAGTTGGCGTTGGTGTTGGCGCTACATCTGTAGGCGGCGGTCCGCAATGGGGCCAAGGAAATGTCGGTGTTGCTGCGTCTGGTGGAGGCAACTCGTCAAATGCAGCTGCTAATAATATGGGAACTATTGTTGGAGCAGGAGGATGTAAGTATATATTTGAGTATTATACGATACTAGTCTGATATTTTCACATTCATCAATTGCAGCGTCTACTGGTAACAGTGGCGTTGGCAATGCAGGTGGTGTAAATGTTTCGGGTGTTGCTGGCTCTACAGGTAACACTGGTGGCAATGGATGGGGTGATCCTCGTGATATTCGAAGTGGACCTATGGTTCCGATTGATATTCGAAATGTCGATCCTCGAGATGCAATGCGTGCTGCTTCTAGTGGAGATCCACGTGACTTGCGTATGATTGATCCTCGTGATCCTATTCGTGGTGATCCTCGTGGTATCTCTGGTCGACTGAATGGTACTTCTGAAATGTGGGGTAACCATCACCCAGTGGCACATGGACAAATTCCTCTAAATAAAATGGTTGGTCCAGGCGGAAATGCAGCAAATGTAGCAGTTGCTGCGGTAGCTGGTGGCATTGGTGCTGGTGTTGGAGGTATTAGCGGACCCAGTGGTGTTGGAGGCAATGTAAATGCTCAGTGGGGTGCTGCGCAATCTGTCGTGGGACCAAAAGATATTGCCTCAATGACTGGAAAACAAACATCTGGATGGGAGGAACCTTCACCTCCTCCACAACGTCGCAATATACCAAACTATGACGATGGGACGTCTCTCTGGGGACAACAATCACGTGTACCTGGCGGTGGCTCGCACTGGAAGGAAATGTCCGATCCAATGAATCGAAGCCATTTAATACGTAGTGCCATAGGTAGCCAAAACACTGCTAATGCAGGTGTCGGCGGACTTAATGCTGGAGGAGGTGGTGGCCTTGGAGTACCTGGTGCTGTTGGTGTTGGAGTCACTGGCAACCCAAATAATCCTATGGGTGGAGTAGGTGGCGTCGGTCCACAAGGTCGTTTGGGTGTGGGATCTGCTGTTGGGCCTCCTGTCGGTGGCCAACTTAAACCCGACACAGCTATGTGGATGCATGCAAGTGCAGCTAGTGGTAGCGGAAGAAATGCCGGCTCTTGGGGTGATGATGGAAGCCATAATGTCGCTGCTAACTCCGGTGCTAACTGGGGTGATGAGAAACCTGCCGGAAACATAAGTCAACTTGGTGCTAGTGTTGGAGTGAGTGGAGGAAATGCATGGACTGATTCTTCAGCTGTAGCTGCATGGAACAAAAATCCAACAAAGTTAACAGGTGGAACTGGTGGTGGTGGCTGGGGTGCCGCAAGCTCCGATACTAATGATTTGGCTAATGATTGGGCACATAGTAGCATTGTTGGAAAATCACAACAAAAAATTGGCGGCGTTGGTATTGGTGTTGGCGGAATAAACAGCGAAATTATTAAAAATAGTAAACAATATCGCATGCTTGTTGATACTGGGTACAAAAAAGATGACGTTGAGCGAGCTTTAATCAACGCTAACATGAACATTGAAGAGGCTGCTGACATTCTTCGAACAAACGCTACTATGACAATAGATTCTTGGAGACGTCATGATGAATCACTTGTTTCCTATGGTGATCATTCCAATGCTGGTGGTGGTTTTCCATCGAGATATCCGTCGGCAGGTTCACAACCTACTATACCATTCCCATCGGTAAATATATAAATTTCTTATAAACATTTTATTGAATAAACTTAAATCTTTTGTTTCTTATAATATTATAGAACAATAACCTCCTAAACAATATGGGCAACGCTATTAGTGGTGGAGGAAACAATCCAGGCTTAAATGCACTTAATTCAATGCAACCTTTGCATGTACAAAAGTTCTTAAACCAAGGGCCACACAATGTCGCTGGTGGACCGCAATCTGTTAACACAGCTGTTGTTGCATTTGGTCAAGGAGCTAATGTTGCTGCTGCTGCTGTTAATGCTGCCTCCAACAGTTCTGGTCAACCATCAGCACAACAGTTGCGTATGCTTGTACAACAAATTCAATTGGCCGTCCACAGCGGCTACCTGTCCAGTCAAATCCTAACTCAACCTCTAGCGCCAGCGACACTTCTGTTATTAAATCAATTACTCAGCAATATAAAGGTGCGTTTTGGAACAACTGAATTTGTTAATTAATAATGAAAATACATATGTATTTCAAATCTAATATCTAACCTTAAAACATAAATATTTTTAGCATCTTCAAGGAGCACAACAGTCATTAGCACGAGGCAACAATGCCACTAATATGCAATTCAATGTTACTATTGCGAAATATAAGCAACAAATTCAAAATCTCCAAAATCAAATCAATGCACAACAAGCCATTTATATCAAACAGCAACAACAAAATCTCCAACAAAATCCACAACAACATCCAGGTTCATCCCATGTCGGCAATTCAAATGCTGAGTATTTGAGGGGACAACATGATGCTATAAATGCCCTTCAAGGAAACTTTTCTGAGATAAATTTGAATAAGGTATAAATTATCATTAATATTATTTTTAAATTCCATACGAATTTCTTAAATTTTCAGCCAGGGGGATATCAAGGTACACCAAACCAACAATCTAGATTAAATCAATGGAAGCTTCCAGTATTAGATAAAGAGGTTACTTCAGATAGCACAGATTTTTCTCGAGCACCTGGAGCAACAAAGCAAAGCTTATCATCAGCCAATGCTAATAGTATGGGACCGCTTGGCATGCAAGGAGATGGGTAAGATGAGTTTGGTATAAGGCTTTATCATTTTTTTTTTGTTGGAAATTAACGCTCAGATATAATATGTAGAACCTGGTCCACTGGTCGAAATATTGGCGATGGATGGCCGGATCCATCAAATGATAATGAGAATAAAGACTGGTCAGTTGCACAGCCTTCATCTGCAACGGCATATACTGATTTAGTGCAGGAGTTTGAACCTGGGAAACCGTGGAAGGTGGGTGATAAATTTAATAAAACAGTAACTAGAAACTTGTGTTTGCAGAAAAATTTCTTATGATGAAAGAATTTTAAACTGGAGTATGAAACATAGATTAAAATCGAATTAAATTTTTTTAAAGATTATTTTATGACATTTATTATTGAACAATAATACCACGACTGGCTGTAACAAGATATGTATAAATTACGAACATATATTATAATACATACAGTCGAATATATCGTTGGTTCATTCAAAATTGTTCATAAAAGAATTTCATAGATAACAAAAATTTCATACATAATGTATGTGTTTTATACCAACTCTTTAAAAATTGCTGAAAGTACACTGAAATTAAACTTTATTTGATTTTCTTCAAAACAAAGGGTTCACAAATCAAGAGTATAGAAGACGATCCAAGTATAACTCCCGGTAGTGTTGCCAGATCTCCTTTGTCTATCAATCCGACGCCAAAAGAAGCTGACATTTTTGCCAATACGAGCAAAAGTTCTCCGACTGATTTACCACCCTTAAGCTTATCATCATCAACATGGAGTTTTAATCCTTCATCGAGTAACCAAAATTTTCCAAGGTAAATATTACTCAATATGTTATTATGTCCTAAAAATGAGCAATGCCTCGTTTAACAATGGTTAAGCATCCACCAAATTTCTGAAAGAAATATTTCTATCAATTGTGTTCATGTTATGAACTGACGAAAACAATGCACTGCTAAATATTTTTGCATATGAAACATATTTTAAATTGAACTTACAACAAATAGCAAAACTCTATATTCACGTGATTTGTCAATTCACTGAATGACATTTTGTAACTTCAAGTAGAACCGATTTATTAAGAGTCTGACTGAAGTCGTATTTCGTATGAACTATAATGTCAAATATTTTTAGTTGGTCTGATAACCCACAACAATGTACCACATCTGAATTATGGGCATCTCCTATGAACAAAGCATCAAGAGGCCCTCCACCTGGTCTTGGTTCTAATAAATCTGGTGTTGGTTCTGTTCCAAATGTTGTTTCTGTATCAAATCCATCCGCTGTTAGTGGCAATTCAAATGGTTGGATAGTTGGTGGACGTGGTCATAACGCTAATGCAACTTGGACTGGTACAAATTCTAGTTGGAACTCCAATTGGTTACTTTTGAAAAATCTATCATCACAGGTATGCAAACTAAATTTTGTTTCAAATTCATTTATTTATTTCTAAGTTTTTAGATTGATGGTTCTACTCTACGTACCTTGTGTATGCAACATGGTCCAATTAGTACTTTCCATTTATATCTCAAATTAGGAATTGCCTTATGTAAATATGCAACCAGAGAAGAAGCTAACAAAGCACAAATGACATTAAATAACTGTGTTCTTGGAAATACAACAATATGCGCTGAATCGCCAAGTGAAAATGAAATGCAAAATATTTTACAACACTTACCCCCTCAAGGATCTAATCAACCTGGTACTCCAGGTGCTGGTAATAATGGTGGTGGTGGTGGCAACAATGGAAATGGTGGAAATAGTGGCAACGGTGGATCCAATTTGAACAATCCGAGTAACGTTAGTGGAAATGGGAGCGGTGGAAGTAATGGAGGCAACAGCAATAATAGCAACACTGGAGCTGGAAATAATGTTATCCCTGGCAATGTAAATAATTCCAGTAATGGCGTGAATGATGGTGGCAGCAATAGTAATAACGCTGGTGTAAATGGAGCTGGAGGAAGTAATAATTCTGGAGCGCAAAGTCAATCAGGTACAGCAGTTGGCAGTAACATCAACAATTCGAATGGTGGTAATAGCAGCAATACTGTTGGCAATGGCGGCACTGGTGGGAGTGTTAATGCAAACCCTGTTGTTGTTGGTGTTAATAACGCCGTTTGGCGCCAAACACAGAACCAACATCAACACCAAAACCAATCTAGGCAAACGGGTAGGGAAACAGACTTTGATTATATATCCAAATACGTTTGTTCCATTGTGGATGATTAAACTAAATTTTTTTGAATAAAAGTAGAAAAACAAAACAGCTAGAAATGCGATAAGATTGTTGTTGTTTGACTGATAAAGAACGAATCGACTTAGAGATAGATTGTTGGTAAAAATGATACTCATATTCGTTCTCAAATTGTTTTAATTTTTTATGTTGAACATATTAATTTTTGTAATCCAAACCGAAATCATCTTGTAGGTTTATTGTATTTTTCCATGCTTTACTGTTAGTACATTTGGATCAAAACTTACAATACTACAAAACATTATTATTAGTTTTGAAGTTTTGTTAAAATTGAGAAAGCTTAAATTTGCATTTGCTTAAAAGTTTGGAATAATTAAACTAAAGACGAACTCAATCAATGTTTACATATTTCCGATTACCGGTCAGGCTTAAATCTTTAGTTTAATTTTAAATTGCTTACATAATCTAAAAATCTAAATATTAAAAACTATGATTAAAACTTATTGCTAAATTTATATCCAATACTTAAATCATATATGCTATCTGCGTGTTGATAAATTTGTGTGGCCTGTGATGGGGTGATGTTGATCAATAATCATGTTAAAACAACAATCTACCAAAAACATATTACCTTTGCCAATGTTCGCTAAATAGTATATAATACTATGCTCGCAACAAATTACTCAATACCCAATTTACGGCTTAAATAGTATAACAAAAATTTTTTAGGTGGACATGTTTGTCATATCCTTTGACGCATTCGGACTCAAACTTAGGTGGTGGAAGATGAGTTTTGACTTAAGGTTTTTTGTGTTTTTTTTCATATATAGCGCTACCACAGGCTAGAGTCAATTAAAAAAAACACATATTAAGGGATAAAGAACTTTCATGGTACACACAAAGCTTATATAAGTTTTTAAAATTAATAATTTATGTTAGTAAAAGAAGACACCTTATTTTAGAGTAATAATAAAAAAATAATACAGTAAGCTGAGTGTGTGTCGTTTGTTGATTCTCTTATTAAATGCATTGTCACACTTTTTTTGTTTTTTTTTTGTAAGGTTGAATCATTTAGAGTTTCTTTGGGTTTTCAAGATATCAAAGAAACTTGATATTAGATAAAGCTTCTCCATTTTATTTAACCATGAATTATTAATATTTAATAATGTATTATTATTAATAAATATATGAAATATAAAGTGAAATTGTTTAAGCTAGAGATATTAAACAAAGTATGTTATAATTTTTTGTAGTTTATAACACCTGTTTATTATTTAAAATCATCTTCATTATTAAGAAATACTCCTATGCAATTAGAGGTTAGAAAAAATATATTGAATTACAAACTTGTTCAAAGCAAACATAGATATATAAATTGAATATTTAAATATATATGTATAAAAGCTGTGCAAGTTTCTCAGTTAAGCGTTGTCATTACTTATTTTCACCTAAAAGTCGACTGTGCATTTTTTCTTGTATGCTATTAATAATAATGATAATATGCCTCACTTACTACCAGTTATATTTGGAAAAGATATGAAAATTAATTTACGCCGTTTGGATAGCTTCAGTGCTGAAATATTTAGAAAAATTTGTTTCAATGCTATTCATTTTTTTATCTTCATACAAGTACCTTTAAGCAAATCGACACCCATTGCACAGAAAAATTCAATGGCAGCAGACCAATCCGAAATTGATGCCTTCAGCTTACTGAAGCTGAGTGCTCGAGTAATCGTTAGAAGCGAAAATGTTCTTTTTTTGTTTAAAACGACCAGCTATAGAAAAAAAATATGAAAAACATGTATTCCTCTACATTGACAGCAGTCGCTTCGTGCTCCAACTAATTGTTATGGTCACTTAAAAAATAACTTGACGTTAATGTGTTTTGACCTACTTCGTTTTATTTTCTTTCTACACAAATTCAAAAACGAAAGCGCCCGCTAAATATACACTTTGCTTCGTTATAAACTCTTAAATGCAGAGGATTTCTAAAGATTATGGTAATTATAACTTCACTCATATGAGAAAGGAATGAGGAACACGTTTTTCAGAGTTATCGCACCCAAGAAACTCTCGTATTATCTTGTCTTAGTACATAGTAACACTTTTATCTGTATTAATAGCACTATACGTAACGTTGTAGAGTTCACGTGAAAGATTGGTCTGTTGGCGATGCAGCGGTATAATTACAAGTGATATATATTGGCTTCTACCAACATTTTTTAGAAAGTTTTCGAGTACTCATTTTCAGTTAGTTTTCGGGTTTGGATTGGTTTGCCATCGTTAAGGCTTTTTCAAACGCAATATGTTTCAAAATTTGGTTAAATCTACTTGTACCAATTTAGGAAAACTTAATTATTCCACGATTCGGTTACTGCGGCAGTAAATGAAGCACTTAGCCTTTACATTTAAGGGCTAGTGCTTTCGCTTACATTTTACAAATATAACTGGCAGTAAGCAAAATCAATACTCGACGTAAGGTATCTTACGCTAAGTCGAACGCCATTTTGCTTTTGCTTCTCTCTTTTTTCCCGAAAACATTTTTGTCTTTCAGCACTGGTTGAGAGTATTTTTTATAACTTTTTTTTCAACTTTTTTTTATCAAGCTATATATGAGACATTAGTTTTTGAACACAACGATTTATGCCGTTTATTTTTTTAATGTTAATCGATTAATCAGCCAGATTAAATTTTTTTGTTTCAGAATTTTTGTTTTGAAGCGTACTTTTGAAAATTTATTTAAAAAGATATTAAGATGTGTATATTCACGTCTTAAAACTAAGTCGCTATTTTTAAAAATGACATGCAATTTGTCGAATTATAAGCATTATATTACTTAAAGTCCTACATTTTATTGACATCCATTTTTATATGCAACGTCTGTGCTTTAACGCAAATAGCATCAAACACGTTGATAGTTTTGACGAATTTAAGCCCATTTAAAGATGTATATGTATTATCATTGATTATTTAAAAAGCTCACTATATTGTACAGTAGGTGTGAAACAAAAAAAAAATTCAAAAACAAAAAGAACAGTGTTATTGAATCTTCGTCAGTTAACTAGCAATTCAGACCATATCATATTTTGCGGTCAGAAATTCAGAAAACGAGATATCATTTTGAATTTTGTATGTTTTTTGTACTGTTTTTTATTCTGTGCAGATTAAAAAAAACAAAAAAATTCAAAAATAAAATTTTTGGGTTTTAGCCAATTTCCCAATTTAAATCAAACTATTACTCCACCGAAGTTTTTCAAACTAATTTCTGACATTTATGTTAACATTTTTTCGTAAAATTTGACTATTTTAAAAATTTTGGAAAACTAGCGTAACAACGGTCGGACTCATGCCGAAACTATTTATGTTACATAGTTTTCTAGTCAAATACTACGTACTAAAAAAATCAATAAAATGAGAGACTTTGGCATAAATGGCGCATTTATACGCAATTATTTTTGATGAGTATCAATTTTGATTTCAAACGTGAGTCAAACAACAGCTATCTAAATATAATTTAGATACAATGTTCACAAAAAACCAAACATTATTTTATGAGCTAGACAATTGAATGCACCACTTCAGTAATACTCGAAGGCCTTACGCTTTCTATGCTTCTAAACTCCTAAATTTTCAATTAAAAAAAGTTTCGTTCACCTACAGAGTTTAAGGAATATATCAAATCAATTACTCCTTAAAACGAAATAGTATGTTAAACTTTATTCTAGTGAACTAAAACTGTACAGTACAATCAAATTCAGAAAATTCAAGGTACCTTTGGTAAATTTGAGATATCGCAAGGTCGCCTTCGGGATGATTAAGCATGACAGCATTTAATCCTACCCTGATAATTATACTTTAATGCTTGCAAGCATTGGTGGTTTCCAAAGGTGTTTCAAATCCAGGGTGAATAGTTAAACAATTTTGTGGACGTCCAGGTTAATTCTCAATATAAGAAGTGACACTTCAAAACTTTGAATAAAAATATATATCTGCTCATGGGAATGAGCTATGTACTCATGGCAATGAGCTATGTACTTATGGGAATGAGCTATGTACTCATGGGAATGAGCTATGTACTCATGGCAATGAGCTATGTACTCATGGAAATGAGCTATGTACTCATGGTAATGAGCAATATACTCATGGGAATGAGCCATGTACTCATGGCAATGAGCTATGTACTCATTGGAATGAGCGCAAATGTAAAGCTATGCTCTCTTCAATATACACTTGTGGATATTACTAGGAATGCCGGCCTCCCTGATGGCGTGTTTTGACTCCGTATATGTAAAATGAATTTATTATATCCATCGATGGGGAAAGCTCAAAAAATATTTGAACATTTTGCCAATGTATTTATTTTAAAGTCTGCTGATATATAGGGTGTTTTTTTCAAAGTTTTGTGTATGGAATCTATTTTTTTTTTGCCTATATTTTAGCGTAATAATAATAATATAATAATAGAGTTTAGCTACTACTGCTATTAGCCTTCTTAGCTATTTAGCTTGAAGCTTTAAATCAAGTAAAAAGCTTTTTAATAAATAATGGAGATGGAAAAAATTATACATGCAATTAATTTTTTATTTTTTTATAATTTTTTCTTAGCTTTATCGCACTTTCTCAACATACCCACTCAGACCATGTGATATAGATATTAAAATAATTATATGTGTAATTTTACATGGTCCAAGGCGTAAATGTTAGAAAAAAAATATTGTTGTAGGGAAAAACTGCTTCCGCCGTTTGATCTAGGAAGCTGAAATTTTGTGATAATTTTCTTGAAACCTGATTATATAATATAGGCCTATTTGACCGCAAATTAAAAAAAAGATAATTTGTATTGCATAATCAGCCACACGAAAGGTACTTCCGTAGTTTGACAAGGGGGGGTGGCCTCTTCCAAAACTAAATCGCTGTATCTTGGCACCTAAGTTAGATTTTTTCTACGTTTTTGTAAGTCCGTATATTCGTAAAAATTCAAAGAAATCGCATAGCTGGGAAGCTCAATTTTTTGGGCAATTATTTTTTAGCCTCAAGCTAAAATTAAGAAAAAAAAATAGAACTAAAAAAAAAAACACCCTAATATATAGGTATACTGTTGAGTATAAGAAAAAATCTCTACTGGAGAGAAATTGGTTGAAAAGAAACGGCACGCTAGTGTTACATTTTAGAGTATATACTTGCTCAATATTTTTCGACTTTTCAATATATCTCGACCTTTTTAACTTAAAATTGGTTCACTATTTTCCATCCGTAGAGACACATCACGCCGCTAGTGCTTATACTCAGCTGCTATTTTTTTTTTTAAATTACTTAGCGACCGTAAACTAATCATATCCATAGGGTAAATTGCAGGTACAATAGCTTTTTGTTTTTTTACTCTGATTTGAACAATGCATAAAGTTATATAAAATCTTTTCAGTTAAAAAAAAAAACAATGAATGGGAAATGCTAAGAATTTCAATTCAATAATTATCTAAGGTTGTGATTATAAAAAGTTACATATCGATATAAAATATAAAAAATATATATATATATCTTACATTATTTTAGTTAAAAATTTTTGGTAGTGATTTTTTGAGTTAGAACTTTAGTTAAAAAACATTGTAAAGTATTTATGTGACAAATAATAGACTTGGTAACACAAACTGCCCAACAGCGTCGCCATTGCTCTAAATAAAAACTTGTAAGGTTATTTACTTATATCTAATATCAAAATATACAACATTATAGGAGTATTTCAACATACCCATTGGGTAAGATTCTTTCGTGTTTATTTGTCCCCTATTTATTTAAAATTTAATGTTTTAAACATAGAGGTATAATAACAAATTTTATTTTGACAAATTGATATATTCTTAATTATGATCATTGCCACTGAAAAATATTGAAAATAATGAACATTTGAAAAAATAAATAATAAAATTATTAAGTTTCAAAAAAATTTTGAAAATAAAAATATTTCAAAAATAAATAGTAAAATTATTTAATTTCAAAACTGTATTTGAGAAAAGAAGTTTTGTTAGAAGCAGGCCTCAGCAAATCAAACAACATGTGAATATCATTTTTGTTTTTCAGCTTAATCAGAGCAGGTGCGCAATCAAAGAGTGAATTTGTTTTTCTTCTAATTTTATTTATTTAACTAAAATACGATTTCAAATTAAAAAAGTTTAACATTACTAAATAACAAATTTCTCCAAATGGGTTTTAACTTTTTACAGCAATTCCAACAAAAAAAAAATCCTGGCGGCATCACTGGTGAATAGTGAACAAAAACATTTTATGTGGTTTTTTCAAATTTATTTTTCTGAAGTAAATAACTTTGTAAACTATTTGTTTGTTGTGCATGCGCGACTCTTGGCGCATTTTTGTATACCTGGTTTCAAATTGTAAAATGTTGTTTGATTTTCAGCGCGCCTGGCTGCAAAAAATCATGCTATTTTTTTCCAAATACAAGCTAAAAAACCATCAAAAAATAACTTTTTGTATTAAAATTTTTACATTTTTAGAGATATCTGCAGATTTAATTTTCTTGCATTTTAGTGGCGCTTCACATCCCTAGTATTATACCTCTATGTTTTAAGTACTTATTTTTTATAGTTGTGCTGAGTTGTCACTCTGAAAATTTAAATACAGTAACAAAAACAACACCTTTCGTAAACATCGGCTAACGTGAAAATATTTATATTTTACATGCTCTATAACGTGAACAAAATGAGAATGCTTTATAACGCAACAATTTTTGTTTTTATATGAATTTTTGGTGTACTCGCTGTCAAATACATGTGTACATACATACTACATACACACATAATTTTGCACGTAATCGAATTATCAAAATCAGCGAATTCCACGGTAATAGTTGCTTACAACCAAACAAATTAAATCTGGAATCAAGTGTGATAAACTAAGCAAAGCATTACAATGTTGCAAAGTCTACAACTTGCTCTTTGAACAACAAACAAAATCATTGGTAGTAGTGAAACCTTCAGAAAATAGCCCAAGAGCCCGCTGTAGAAAAGTCGTGTGTATAAGATTACAGGATGGCAAGCACAGGAAAGATAGTAATGCATTTTGGTGACACTAACCAACCAGTGTTGCCTTGCCAAATTTCGATGACCGAAATTTGTCCAATTTCGTTGTTTATAATTAAAAGTGCATGATATGTAATATCATGCTCGAAATGTATACCAAATGCTAGAACTCGAAGAGGCCTTAATATAATTAATGTGGTTGCATTGTCGAAATCTGTCCCAAAAATAGATATCCACCGCGTCATTTTGAATTAATGACGATAACAGCCAAATGATAGAGCTCAAAGAGCCTAAATAGCATATATAAGGTTGCCTTTTTGAATCCTGTTTTAAACATGGGTTACCATGGTTATCAGTTTTCAAGCCAATTTTTCTTTTCCCATTGAATCGTGTTTGGTGTTGAGGACGACACATATGACAGTCAATTGTTAAAGATTCATAGGTTTGCTCCATTTAGATTATAACATTCATCAGCAGCACATTTTGGCTCTCATTTTTCCGAAACTAGAAAAGGTAACCAGATTTGAAAACTGCAGCCAAATTGCATTTGGAATAAGAGATAAAAAAAAGGCATTCCTTTAAAAGTTTTACCGGGCTAAACTCATTTATTGCGCCAGATTTTACAAATTTGAAAAAAAGGCTTCCGACTATTTGACAAAATAGAAATTGGATAAGCAAAAATAAGAAGGGCCTGGGCCAAATAGTATTAAAGTTTCAACTCCTTTCTAGGGTTAGTAAAGAGGCGCTAGGGGGTGATGGAAGGGTCGAACTTATATTTTGTTATCATTTTCGGTTTAAGCATGCCAAAAAACGTAGGAATGCACATCTATTTTAACTTTTTATGCTAAATTGAAGTTCGACCCCCAGGAGGGTGGTAGCAGAGGAACTAGCAATTGAATTCATTTTTGATGGTCACATTCGGCTTAAACGAACTCGAAAATGTAGAAATAGTGGGGTCTACCTTTTGGGTCACGATTTTTTTTATTTCTTTGCCTGATATTAATGAAATTTTTTCCTTTTCCGTATCTTTTCAATCTTAATTTTTCGACTTTATCTTTGTCTTTAGCTAATTTTTTACTAAACAAGTTCAGTTAGAATAACTGATAATTTTGTAAATTTTTGTCACTTATGTTTTTTCCATTTTTATAACTTCAAGGTTTCATTTTTTAAAGTTTATTATATCACACTTTTGTGTGAACTCTTGTTATTATTTTACTTCTACTTGTTCTTCTGAGCCCTCTCCTCTCCTTTTGTTTTTTTTTTTTTTGAGTTATGACAGTCTTCCGACTATAAGGACTTGTTTTTGAATTTTACTGCCACACAGGTGAGTCTTAATTTTCTATGAGAAATATTTTTGACTAAGACCAAGGCCGCATCCAGGATTTTATTTGGGGGGGGGGGTTTGTGGGTTTGAGATTTTTTCTACGTAGTGTATATTCTTTGTAAAATCGTTTCTATTTCGTGTCCGTCAAAATATTTCGGGGGGCTCTATCCCCTTGCACCTCCCTCCCCCTAGATACGGCCCTGACTAAGACCGTATGAAGAAATTCTCAGTCGCTTGTCCCATAATTTAATTTTTGCAGAATATTTGACTGAAACGTTCCACACGGAGATCAAGTAGTGTTGTTTCTTAGTTTTAATTTGGCATTCAATATCTCCAAGCCCATTGAACATCAATCTATTTATTTGAAACTGAGAGGAACACTCCTGGTTTAAAAAACTTATTTTGCTCTATTTCGTAGCGGTAAGCTATGGATTTTGTTTAAAATGTGATTTTCTGAATCAGCGCATAAGTTTTCATAGAAAATTATTATCAGCACAAACATTTTTTTTTTCAAAATTTTGAAGCCTACGTTATCTTTTCGTTAGTCTTAAGTCAACCTCTGAATTGAGGTTTTATCTTAATGGTTTTGCTAAAGCAAAATTTTGTCGTACCGTGTAATTAGATATAAAATATTTGGTAACTCATTCTTTTCTTTAATGGCACCCTCTCTTTCTCTTTCTTTCTATTTTACGTGCCACACATGTGCTTTCGTTTAAAAAAAAAACTAACAAATAAAATAAATAATTATAATAAACATTGTTCATATAATGTGACGTATCATACCAAAAAAACATCTAATGAACAATAACTTACACCATCCTAATGGAAATGTTCGATATTGACAACGTAGACGCATGGAACACTGGCTCGGTATGGCAAACAGCAAATCCTAATAACAGTCTGTGGGCCACAATTGATGTAAGCGGCAGCAGTGGCGGCAACAGCAGTGGTGTCATTGCACCAGAGCGCGGTACACCATCCAATTTGAAATCTTACCTACCAGAAAATTTACTTGAACTTAACTGATGCCGCAGCAAGAAATGGTAAATGTTTCGTATTTGTATTCTTTTGCGAGGTTTTTATTCATTTACAAAAGCAAAAAAAAACAAAAAAAAAATAAACACAAAAATTATATATTAAAGATAATAAATTTAAATATATATATAATCATGAAAAACAAAACCCAAACTGATAAAGCTGAGACTTACTTGATCAAACGAAAATACTAAGAATCTTAGAATCTAAGCAGAATTAAAATAAATAAATAAATAAAACGAAATAAGAATAATGAAACTATATAATTATTCAGCAAATATGTATATTAGAAGTAAATATTAAATATAAAAGCGTTAATTGTATAATTTTTTTATTTAATTTTTAGGAAAGAGCCAAAACAAATGTTATCAGAATAAAAGATATGCAAGGAATGAAGCACGTTAAGTGTTCTCTTCAAAATTGGGCATTAAAGCGAACTTTTTTTTTTGCGTGAATGGAAGTTTGAGACCAAGGTTTTCAAATGCCAATTGACGGTTAAGTTTGATTTAAAAAAAGAGAAAAAAAAAATTCCTAAAAAGCATAATATATTGAAAAAAAAACAAGCATACAGCCTCGATAAGTAACTAATAATGAGTAGTTATTGTTTTCTCCTAGTGGAAAAATCAGAGCCGACTTCCACAATTTTATATACTCCTAACGTAGCAACATCTATAAAAAATTGTTACATATAAACAAAAAGGACTAGAATTTGAAAAACTTACAAACATACATATACAGTGTGGCCTCGGTTAATGCAGCTAATAAAAATCAAGCCTGTTCCAGTAACCGCGGAAGTTGCAATGAAAAATTTTAGACACCGAAACAACCTTAACTATAAACAAACGTCATTTATTTGCTGAAGAAACCAATTGTATAAACATTTTTCCAACTTGGGAAATTCACGCACTTATTTTAGCAACGGAAATGCTACAGAGAATATTCAAACGACATACGTTGCACTAAGCGAGTTAAAATTTGTTTGAAAAGTTGCACTTACTGAGTCTGTAATGAAAGAATTATCGTGAGTTGCGTTGATCGAGGTCGCACTGTATGAACATTTAACATGTTCAAAATAAGGTCAAGTTCGAATAAATTTTCGAATTTCAAGCGTTCCCAAAGAATTCTGGAAGGTGGACTTACTTTGAACATGTATAATGTACATACGAACCTTTCTGAAAACTTTTTTAAGTTAAGCTTAACCAATTTTGGCACTAACAAACTACCTTAAACTACAATTTAAGCAAAAAACAAAACTAACAAAATTTTGCAGCCAATTTCAGAGAGAGGACTGATATTCCGGGTGTGCCATTTAGCTTGGGACTAATTAACAGCTTGAAAAAAATGCTTTCCCAAAAAAGGAAATTTCTAACAAAAACTTGGCCGTTTTTAAAAAACTAACCGATGGTATTATTCGATTTTTTACTGTAGGTAATTTTCAATGAACAAGGATAGATCCAAGGAGATTTTAAAAACTTCCTAAGGTATAAGTGAGAAAGTGATCAAGCTGGCACGATTTTTTAGTATGATGTAGATTATGAGTTTTGATCAGGATGACATAGACTCCAACTCAAAATAATCTTATCTGACAATTAGTAGAAAAACGGCTATACACATAAGCATATTATATAAGTCAAATGTAAGTGGGTTTCAGTGCCCAATGACCCCCATATCTTCAAGGTTTTACAAAATTCAAACATGTCTCTATATAGACTTCTGATCAAGATGACAAAGGATATGAGAATAATAAGTGTATAGTTAAAAGTCCAAAGCTTGCAAAAGACAACAGTTTTTGAGATTTTCGCTTTATAGGACTAAAATTGTTTGAGCCTTTAATAGTTATTCTGCTATTCGGGGCAACAATTCAGAGATCATTAAAATCAACCCAGCCGTTCTGTAGTTATAAATGGTGTAACTAACCCGGTTTTGTTTGCTATCAACAGTGCTTTTGCTTTAAAATTAAATTGCATAGTTTTAGGCTTGCAAATCCTATCCTAGGAAAAACTAGCTTATACTAAAAACTAGTTCGGCTGATAAAATATATTTAGATAGATTGATACACATACGCGCGTAGAGTTCACCAAAGTAAATACGCAATATTTTTTAAAATTTTTTTGGTGACAAAAATGTTTCGAAAACTTTGTTCCTAAGGCAGTTCTTGATAAGTTCTAGTGTCCTTCAACAAGTCGTTAAACACAAAATATTGAAGCAGTTCTTGAGAGTGTTGCTGAGGGTCCAGGAACATTAATTCGGTGTTGTGGTCAAGAATCAGATATTTCGAGTGGCTCTCTACAGCTCTCACGAAGATTTGCATATTAATGCTTACAAAGATCAATTGACTCAAAAGCTGAAGCCTACTGATCACGAACAGCGAAGCGTTTGTTCTCGTCATGATGCCAACAACGTAAACGTCGTTGAGTAAAGTTCTAGCCGTGTTCGGGCATTTGAATTGGTAAGCATCTGCAATCTGCTGTAGCACTTGAACCGATAAAAACGGAGCAGCTGCAGCCCCATATGTTAAAGTTCGAATCCTACAGTGAGAGTTTTGACCCCAAACGATGCATTGAAAATCAGTGTAGTTATCTCGAACCCAAATTTGACGAAACATTGAATTTTAAAGTATTTATTGAATTGTATTTGCCGCGGATCAGTATCCGCGATGCCGATGTTGTCGAAAACGCAAACGCACGCCTATTAGTTCACGTTCTATTGGCAAAATGGTTAATAAATGGTTCTTTAAAGATTGTCCGTTAAAATCTTTCGCCGAGCCATCAAACACAACATGCAGCTTTGTCGTCGAATTTCCCAGTTTAAGCACGGCATGAAGGGGTAAGTAAAACTGATGAGAAGAATTTTTTAATATTTAATCTTGAGATATTATTGCCATGTGGCCGAGTTCGAAATACTCTTTGCTGAACTTGGAGTATTTTCGGTGCAGTTCAGGACTATTTCGAAACTGCCGCTGTATTGATTGTAATCGCAAATATGCCGACTCAAAGTCTCTGCGAAGCTGGGTGTCAAGATTTTAAATGTTTTTTTGGAAATGATCTTCAGCTGGACCGTTGAAAACGTCGCGATTTGTGTGAGCAGAGACTTCTTCAAGCTCCCAAAACGGCTGTAGAGAGCGTCAACGTCGACAGCTGTGTGAAATGAAGAAAGTTAAGATTATTTGATTCTCACAACTCTCTTAAAATTAAGCACCCGAAAGTTGTATTTTGGCCTATTGTTCCACCTTGAGCTCCGATAATTTGATCTGCTTTCAAACTAGATCAAATTATAGTGGACCACGGCCTTCGGCATTGCCAGTATCGGACGTATTGGGGGATGTAAACCCTGAGCTGCGATCAAAGGCAGCCCACTTGCTTTAATTTTTGTGCAGCATTATCGCGCATTGCGATAATTTTTTTTTATGTAAAGATGTTAAATTGTATCGAGACAGTATGGACGTTGTACAACAAGAGGTTTGTGTTGAATTCAAAAACGAATTGCTTAAGAATCCGACGAATAGAAAAATAATTTCAATAGTGCGCCCTTACGTTCACACTTTCTTTCTTCTGGGCTGCGTCACAAGGTCAAGTTGCATGAAAGCTGGTCATGTCTGAAGTGGTTTCCATCTTTCCGGAGATGGCTTTATTCTTTACCCCTTGACGTATTTCCACGAGTCTGACTCGTGGTACAATTTCTGTGCCTAACATGATTATCACGAGTCTGACTCGTGGTGTGTAGAAGTGTACATTTGATGAAAAGAGAATAGAAATTTTCCCGTATCGAAAAAGCATGTGCCATTATAAAATAGGAGTCCATCAAAGAACATTTACGCAACGAACTGCATAATCGGAGCAAATCGGAACCTTCACAAACTTAAATGCAGAACAAATAAAAAATATAAAATTTACTTACGATCTCATGCCGGTTTTACGCATGGTACAATCTAGGGTTGGGCAAATAAAAAATATTATCGAAATATCGATGATTGTTATTTCCAAACAGCATCGAAATATATCGAGAAAGAAATATCCGATATATCAACAATCGATTTTCTATATTTTTGCTGAAAAAATTAAATTGCAAAAAATGGCATCCCAAACCCTACTATGCGCATTTATCATTAAAATTTTGTAGATATAATCGTAAGTTTCAATTTGCTTTTCAGTTGTTCCCAGCAAAGATAAACGCCACATTTAAGGCATTTGGAAAATGGAATTTCAGTCTCACATAGCCGCGTCAAAAAAATCACGCCTATTAGCATGAGCTTGTCGTAACGGCTCAGCCAAAACACTACATCATCAATCATGTTCACGTATCAAAAAAATAGATTTCCTGTTGGTTTTCGATCAAACGTATCACAGTACAAACGTACAGTTTCAGAATGCAAATATCTTTACTCAAACAAAACCAATTAAAATTAGAAATATTTGTGTCCTGACTGCAAATTAAGTAATTTTCAATTTACAGAAAAAACTAAAGGTAAGTTTCAATAAAGTTTTCCCAAATGCCGTGTGGAGAATTTCTAAGGCAAAATAATAAAATAGAAATTAATGCTGCTTAAATCACAAATCGCAGACTAAATAACTTTAAAATAGTGGGCACTCACACTCTGAGGGGACGGTATATATCTACATATACCTCTTTCGGACTATTCTTGTAGGGTCATTTTTAATTAAACTTTAGATAATGTTAGCTTATGTGTACGTTAGTTTGGATGACATGACCTCTTGCCATTGTCGCCTGTGTCTTTTTCCTTTACTAAACGTTCTATATAAGAAAAGTTGAGACCAGGCCCGTGCGCAGAAATCATCCAATGGGCTTAGGTTAGGTTATAGTGGTGGATTGGAAGCCCCACATAGACACGTTGGTCCTTAGTGATACCACATCTCCCAAGGTTTAATCAGTTTATATTAGTTGTTTGGTTTATGGTAAAAGCATTCGTCTGCCTGGCAAAATTGTAAATTCTATGGAGTTTTAGTTCTGCAACGTCCTGCAATGAGTATAAGTTTCAAGTGTTCTAAGCCTTGTCCCAGCGAGTGCAGGACAGTCGTAGAGTAAGTGATCCGAATGGTACTAAGTGATGTTTTTATTATTAATTTTCCTGAATCCTTTACAGAACTTCGAAAGAAGACAATCAAAATCATTTTTTAAGTACTTTACCTCAAATATGTCGAAATCCTGACGTGATGGCTCGAATCGGATTCAGCGCGAAAAATCACTTAGGAAAACGACTGTTAGCAGTCCATAAAAACTCATCACTTTGTAAAATTGAGCTACAGAGCTGCAATTGCGTGAACAATTTTTACATGTCATAAACTTAATTTTTCCGCAACACCACCTTGGAAAACAAAAACAAATTTGAATCACCCTAATGTTAGGGTGTTTTTTTTTCAAAATTTTGTGGATGTATTTCGTTTTTTATTTTTGCCTATAATTTAACTTGAGGTTTAAAAATGATTGTCCCAAAATTTGAGCTTCCTAGCTCAAACCTGTAAGCGGCGCGGACAGCCACCGCTTTTGGTTTTTCTCTAATAACATCAAAACTATAAAAGATATCGCAAAATTTCTAGCATTTTTGAAATAAGCATTGCCAAATTAATGGATATTGAAAAAAAAGCCTCAAATAGTATCCGACCTTTATATGGTAGGTGGCGTGTCCGTAAATCGATGTTTTTCTTATTCAAAAATTTTTGTTTTTTTACCCTAACCGAAAATGGATTTTGGAAGTAACTGTGGAGGTCACCGACCCTTCTAAAGGCGTGTTTGGGACCCATTTTCTTGAAAAATGTTTACTTCACGAATCGATGGGAAAAGGCTGAAAATAGATTTTGGAAGTGACAAGAGAGGTTCCAAACGTTCCTAAAGGGGTGTTTTGGACCGATTTTACGAAAAAAACTTACTGCACGAATCGATGTGTAAAGTCCGAAAATGGATTTTGAAAGCGACACGGGTGGTCCTCGACCCTTCTAAAGGGATGCTTGCGACCCATTCAATCAATTCAAATCAATTTTTAACATAAGAAACAAAAATAAAATCCCACAGTCGCTTTTTCATGTGGAACTTGAAACATATACCCGGAAATTATGGAATTATAGCTCTTAAACCTTCGCTGCTTTTTAGCTGGTAGGTGCAGTAGCGTAGTTTAGTTTCGTGAAGGTTGCCTTTCGTGAGAGGAAACAAACTTTTTCATCCCCTACTCTGCTTCCAGCACTGAGAAGAAGAAATGAATATTTAACATTTGTGTTTTTACGCTATAATAATCATTTATTTAGTATATTAAATGTTTGTGTATATATCAAATACAAGTATCTTATTCTTTTACTGCTTATTAATCAGTCAAAAATTTCGCTTATCTTATTGTATTTTTTGTTAATCGTAAAAATAACTTTCAAAAAAAAAAAACTTAAAAACGCTGTACCTGATTTTCGTTTTAAATATAGGTATCTTCAATAAAATATATTATATATCTTCAAAACACATGATTTTAATAAAAATAATTAAAAAAAAACATAATATATGTAAAGCGTATAATGTAAATTAAATAAACTTGCATGAATTTGTTTAATTTAAGTAAAAATATATATACTTAAATATATCGGGCAGATTTTGTATAAAGGCCACTCCCGCTGTTCGAAAACTTGCAAACTCAAGAATTCTTCTTTGGCTCATTTCGTAACTTTTGTACAATAATGGTAACTCGCTTAGCAACATCACCGGTTTCAGTAGTGCTGTGATACTCAGTAGAATTATTTTTTTTTGCTGTGTAAATAACTAAGAACAGGGTTGCCAAGTTGAAAACAAGGAACTACCGGTCTTCCCAAAAGAAAATAATTTTTCCTCAAAATCAGTGGCGTCACTTCACCAAATCTTGGGGGGGCCGATTATTATAATTCAAACACTTTTAGATGGGTTTATTGAATTAATGTATTGAAAAATAACTAGTATCAGATCCTTGGGGGGAGGGGGCAATGTCCTTCACAGCCCTACTGAATTGACGCCACTGTTCAAAATGTTAAAAATAGGAATTTTTTTTCAGAAAAAATTTCCTGACCTTTTTTTTAGTCGTCAATCAAATTTTATTTCGGTAAAAAAACTCGATCTCTTTTTTATTCAGCAATATTCGAATAGCTGATGACGTTTTTAAGGAACGAAAATTTTCGAAATTTTTCATTTGATGCATGGTCCCCGGCTTTGACATGCAATTAACGACTTGGCCGTGTCAAAAGCGAGCACTGGTTACGAAAGAAAGTACAGAAATACAAATATATACATGTGTATATTTAGCGCTATTTATCTTTACCACTGAGTCTTGTAAGAAAAAAACTATTTCTACTCTGAGGCACAGGGCTCAATGTTACTAAGCGAAGTATCATTCCTATACAAAAGAAAAACGATTTCTTGAGGTAGCCTACTTTGGGCCTCGGCGCAATAGAAACCATACACGTCCATAAGGTAACTTTCGCCACAGAACGCGCCAATAATAGCTTTATCTGGTGTCACTCAACCGCACAACTATTTATTAAGTTGCATGTATAAGCAGTCTCTTGGAAGTATTTTTGCGCGCTCTATGGAGTGGTACTCACTATTGACCCCAATCACTTAGTTTATCAACGATTAAAAAATGGGGCCCAATTAAAGTGACGAATTAAATATTTGAACATCGACTGGTATAAGTTCAACATATATAAATTGATATAATTATAAACGAAGTCACATTAGAAAACATTTTCTCTTGAGATGATACTGCTTCGGCAAATAACTAGATTTTTCAAAATGGCAACTGCTCCATAGAAACAACAAATTCAGGATAATTTGCTAAGTTGCTTCAATTTTTGAACAGCGGGAGTACCCTTTTTGATATAGACTGTCCGTCCAATATACATACATATATAAAACGATGTTTTTTTTTAAGCACTACTCTTGAATTGAATAGCAAAGTTTTACATTGTCTTTTTTTATTCGGCTCACTCATAGTTAAGCAATAAAAACAAACTTAAGAATACAAAAACTACTATAGGCAAACGAATTGTATTAAGCGGCTGAGGTTGTTCTTCAATTAATTTGACTAGCAAAATTTTGCATAATAATAAAAACCGCCAGTTTATTGCTACTTTAGCTTAAAACGTGGTTCAAGTTACATGTTTAGATCATTTATATATATATTTTTTTGTTTTTTTTTTCGATTTTGTATTATTTTTTTTATAAATATTATGTTTTAAATGTACGTATTAATTTATTGCTTTTCTCTTCGCACAACTATATCTATGATTAACGCATAATTTTTGCATATTTTATACTTTAATTTTTTCTTAAAAAACATAACAACAATGGTAGTCAAAATAATAGCTAATTTGTATTGATATAAACTAAGAGTAATAAGACGACGACATGACCAAGTCGCGCATAATAATAATAATAAACAATGTCTGTATTAGAAAAATACTTTTCGATTCTTTAGTAAACAAAAAAATTAGCTCAACATTTGCCAAATAACATAATTTATTGTATAGCATTTAAATTAACATCGAATTCCTGGTATATACATGAGTTTTGTGATATTTATGTATGTATGTATATATAATATACATAATATATATGTGTATGCATGACCGTTTTCGCGAAAAATTTTGTTTGTGTAAAAATTTTTTAAATTTTTTTTCATGAAATAAATACACGCCCAGATCAAGTATAAGCAAAATTTAACATCTTACCGTAGACACTTTTAAAAACAAACACTTTTACTTTAAATAAGAAATATAATTGGAATAAGTACTAAATATATTTTATAATTTTCGAAGCTTTGTACGAATCTGGTTTTCACTAATTGGTATCAAGTCGAGTTTTGAAGATAAATTGGTTTAAACATTTTCGTGCACCTGGAGCATTTATGATACAAAAATTAAGTACTGAACTTTCTCTTTAAAATGCAATTTTTATTTTTCATATACTGATTTTTGTTGTGCTTAGAACTATAGCCCTATATATAATAATTTTCGTATGCATTTGGTACGATTTCAGTTTTGATTTCGATGTATAAAGCCGTACACAATGGTCAAATCTTGAGTTTGTTTTTTAATATATTCCAAAGATAAAGTTAATTTCTTTCTCCATTTTTGTGTACTCAGAAACCATTTAGCTCAAAATCCAGACAGATTCGCCCTACATTTTTGTGGAAAAGTGAAAGTTAAAAATGGGCTCTGCACTGCTTGCAGCATAAAAACGACGTGAAAGTTTGTTAAAAACTAGAAAATGACATATTTTTTTTAACTTTGATATCTATTTAATGGAAAATTGTTTTAGCTACTTTAGTGCAGACTAGATATGGGCGCGTGTCGATTTTTTCAAACACGAATTACAAAATTCAAACACGAACGCAACACGCACGGTTAAAAATATTCCCAACACAAACACGACACGACACGCACGACTTTTTCAAATTTAAAAAATTATCTTCGTATGGTCAAAAACACATTTTTGTTTTACGTTTCATTGTTTATTAATATGTACTTATGTATATATTTGAATTTACATACATATTCTTGTTAAGAAAAATTAACTTTTCCAGATTTGCGCTCAATAATCTTTAGTGTATTTTTCGATTTTTAACCCTTCTGTGTGTGACGGGCTACCCATTTCATTTTCAATTTCTACAGTTCTGAAACGTCACGAGAATTCGTGACATTACATTTTCATATGAGCGGTTTCACCTGATCATTTTGTACAGTTGGAGCTAAAAAATTTGAAATTTTCACCAAAGTATCCTGTCAGCTGAGGAAAGGTGCTTTTTTTTTTGTCACGCACAGAAGGGTTAAGGACAAAATACACTACCCAAACAGTTTGCTCTGTTTTTGTTTGTAGCGTTGACAAACTGTTTGTGTTTGACAAAATGTTTATTGTGGTGGGTCGTGTTAGTAGTGACAATTTGTTCAACACGAAAGACGCACGAGCACGCACGAATACAAATTTTCTAACACGAACACGTCGTGCGTGTTCGCGTCACGACGAAAAACACGACACGCGCCCATCTCTAGTGTAGACCAAATATCTTTACGAAAAGGAAGCGAAAAACTGTTCATTGTGAATTTTGTATTAAAAAAAATTTAAATACAGCGAAATTTCGTGTAAAATATTTTGCTGGAAACCTTAAAGAACATTTTCAGATCTTTTTCTGTGCTCTGCAGATTTTTTTTGCGAAAACTATCATATCAATGTGTAAGCATGTGTGTATGTGTACGGAGCTCTTTGCCAAGACAGCAAATTTTTGATACGAATTTTTTGATTCTATTGATTTTATTTGTTGTACTACAACATTGCGTGTGCACATACAATATTTTTAACTTCATATTTACAGAAATAGCGCTTAGGAAGATTTTTTGTGTTAAACTTTAAATATATGTAGTTGTGCTAATCAGAACAGAAAAAAATTATAATCAATTAGGCAACAAAACACGACCAATAGCCAGTCTTAGTAGTTTCACTCATTGCCACGCAGAATCATCAGTGACCTTTCACTGATGATTCCACTTAGCATTGTGTGAAATTAGTATGACCAGCTTCAGTCGTTTTCGATATTTGTCTTTGTTTGTTTAAAGTTTTTTTTTGTGCTATTACTTACTGTACTGAACAGTAAGCTTAGTTAAATAATTTTAAATAAAGCTATTGAAATATAATGAAAAAAAAGTTAGTTTTCATTACAAAAACTAACCGATTTTTTTTAAACATGCAAAACATTTAAATTTTGTTTTAAGTAATTAAATGACGCTATTGACAACATAGAAAATCTTTTTGGGATATGTGTGCTATTAGGGTGCTTTTTTTGTTTTTTTTTTTTTAATTTACAAAGTGCTTAATTTTAATGAATATTAGTCAGAAGCTTTATTTTTTGCCAAAGTTATGTATATTAAAATTTGCATCACAAAAAAAGCGCTTAGCTTCATAATTATCAGCATAAAAATTTATATGTACACTTATGCATAAAGTAAAAACTAACAACGCTAAAACGGGTCTGATCAAAAATATGCTGTCTCGTGAAATAAAAATTGTACGGTTAAGTTTATATTTAGCCCCTTGACAGAGGCTTCAAAGAGCTGCTTCCATGTGTATCAGTGGTACTCTGAGTACCTCACCGACTGACGCCTTGGCGGTCCTCTTTTATCTCGTCCCTCTTGACCTATTAGGCAAATGGGTGGCAGCTTGTGCTGTCATTGAACTCAGGAAAACTGTTTGATGGTCCGAGGGTTAAACAGCACATTCAACTATCCTTGACTTCTCTACCTTCCGAATTGAACTACATTGTTCCAGTAATCTCATTCAAGAGAGTTTGCGTAACTCACAATCGATCTAGCGATGACTGGAAGGGAGAACTCCCGGGGAGAAGGGCCATATTAATTTCTACACAGATGGTTTCAAGCTAAATAACCAGGTGGGTTATGGTATTTACTTTCAGGAACTGAAGATAAGAATTGCTGTGAGGATACCAGACCACTGTAGCGTTTCTAAGGCAGAGGTTATAGCAATAGAAGAGGAAACATCCTGGCTGAAGATGAATGTTGAAAGAATATAAACATTTATTTAGAATCAGCCTTCCTAAACTCACTAGTGACCCAACAATACCGCTCGTTTCTATATGAGATGGCACAGCATTTTCATCACATCTGGCTGCCTGGGCATAGTAACATTGATGACAATTGCAAAGCTGATGATTTTGCAAAACAGGGGACTACTGCACAAATTTCTCAGGACAAGGAAGATGTTGGCATGCCACTTGCTGCCTAGAAGTTGCTGCTCAAAAAAGACATAGTAAAAAATGTTAACAAAAGATGGACTCAAGGCTCAACTTGCAATATAATTAGTCTGCTTTTGGCCTGGTTTCACTGTAGGACAGTTTTCGAAAATGTTTGGACTGACAGATATATACTCTACACTGTGTATTAAATGGAATTATCGTTATTCTAAATCTACAACATAGTTGGTAACTATAGTTTTGAGGACTACAATTTTAATCCAAAGTTAAAATTGTTGTTAGTGATGAGATCTTCAAAAATAAGTTCATATTAAGCTTAAAATCTGTTGATATATTTTTTGTTTTACAGTTTCGCAATCGATGAAGCCAGTTTTCAGAGAATTACTCCATTTCCAACCCAATTTTGTTGTTCTCAAATTTTAACATTCACATACATACATATTAAGGCTGTTTAATTTTCGCAACCGTTTTTTATAAAAAAAGTATTTCGACATATCTTTAAACAAAGTCGATAAGATAAACTTATTCATAAATGGTTTTAATATCTAACAATTAAAATGTTTTTTTAACAAAATGTGCATTTTTTCATTTCGACGGATTTGCTAAATACAAAAATTAAATTTATTATATATGAATATATTTATCTTTGTTTCTGAGTAAATTATATATTTTACGAAACTAAATATATTGCAAGAAAAAAGAACAATTCGCACAGTCTTTGGTATCATCTTTTTTTTCTGTTTTTTAATGACAAAATCGCCAAGGAACAAATCAGCTTCAGCACTGCAATATATTTATGCAATTCACAGTTCATAGTGAGGTTGTAACGTGGTAAATCATACAACTATGAGCTCAAAAATGTTTTGATAACAAATTTTGCTTTTTGTCACTCTCTTTCCCCCTACGATTCTCTCATAAAAATTGAAATCATATGCAACATATTCATATTTATCGACCTAGTGGTAATTTGCATTTATATGGAAAACAATAACATAAGTTACCAACTCGTAAAATTACAACATTGTAATTTTGCCAGCACAATTTACAATAAACTGTGAATTGCATAGTTCATATACACATTAATTGTATGCTAAGTAATAAGAAAGAAGTGCTGGAATTGTTTTGTTGTGCGCGCGGTTATGAAAAAAAAGTAAAGGTAATTAAAATAAATCGTTTTAGTAGTGCGCTCAAAACAGAAATTTTTAGAACAGCGGATTTAGTATTTGTACGAGCATTTATATATTTCGTCCTACTGCGAATTTGTTTTAATATATATATGTATTATTTTAACATGTCAACGCAATTGTTTTTAGCAAAGAGTGCACATGTCACCCACATGTAAGAAATAATGATTATTTTAAAATAATTTTCATTACATTACAAAAAAATAATGGGTTTTGATGAAAATTACGTTTGAGTTAAATTTTTATCAAATTGTGTATTGAAATAGTTAAGTACAGCATCTTCTCATTGAATTATGAACCATGTAAAAATTTGGGAAATTTTGCATCAAATGAAATTAGTGCCAGACTTTTTTTATTTATTTTTTATTAAAATATCTATTGTGTATCTGACAGCTGCCAAAGTAGCGTGTTTCAAAATACTGTTGTGTTTGAAATGTGATATAAGTGATCTCCTGCACACTTTCCTGATGGGTATGATTCTTTTCATGTTCATAACAACAGGCGAGTGGCTTGATAATTTCTTCAAAACTACACCACTATGCTACCAAAACAGCCATTTTAACGGCGAGAACTGTTATTTTTGAAAATCCGACACTATGGGTAAAATATGGAATAACTCTCAAAGGTCAGAGGTGGCTGCGTTGCTTGTTGAAAAAAGTTTCTTAAGAGTTCCCCCAAATTATCATCAAAATTGCCCAAGAAAAAGAAAAACAACTTCAAACCTGACCGAAAAATTGTGCAGAAAGCCATAAGGGAACGAAGCGCACCTACTCTACTGAACGACGTCAACAAAGCTTGGGTCGATATATCGCTCAATGCATTGCGAATACGATTTAAAGAAAATGGCTTGATATGCCGAAGTCCATAAAAAAAAACCGAAAACTTACAAATGCACTGTGTAAACGTAGGCTGTATTGGGCGCAGGTTTCTTGTTACACTATCAACGACTACTGGCATGAAGTGACTTACTTTAATTCAGTTAATTCAACGTAAGATCCCGAGAAATTGTCTTTTGAACAATATATACTTTGTTGTTGGTACAATAGGTTCCGAGAAGTACAGCAACATTTTGAAAAATTTTCTACTGCGCTACATGTAGGCATTAGGTCATCCCAAGAATAATTACATATTCATACAAGATGGAGCGCCTTGCCATACGTTCAGAGCCAGAATAAATGTATTGAATTCTTTACATTTAAGTGTTGCCTTAGCCGGGCAATTCGACGTACTTAGCTTCAATTAAGAAGTGCTTTAATATCTCTAGTCTAAAGGCGGAACAATAACACTGCAGCTCAATTGAGAGCATAATGAGCAGTCTTTAAAATAAATGATACACAAGTGTATTGCAAGTATGCCTAAAATCCAGAGGTCGAAACACAAAATATTAAATTCTTCTTAGCATAACTCTTTAAAAATATCCAGAATACATGTTTCAATAAAAACAAGATGAAAAAAAAACTTCAACGCACATGAAATCATGTCGCCATAAGTCGAGCCATTGTTGCGCTTAATTCGAAAAGCTCAGGGTAAAGTTTCTTTCCTTTTGATTTGTAAGGCCCCACATACAAATGAAATGGTCATGGGTAGCATTTCGCTTTTGATATTTATACATATTGTAACATAGACCAGAAATTAAATAAATAAGTTAAGCCCAACTTCAGAAATTATGCGCTATAATTTGAAGTGAAACCGCACTTTTTAATGATAGTCGGCATCGAGCCAAGTTTTTGACGAACAAAAGATTTTAGTGCTATATTTTCTGTAGCGACATAAGGAAAATGTTAATTGTAGCATATGTTTAGGTATACATTTTGACGGAGTTTGAATAGTCTATGTCTCTAACTAATATTTTCTTTGATTTGTGTAAGAACTTGGGAAATTCAAAATGGAAAGATTTACCACTGAACAATGAACGAAAATTATAGCTTGCTCAAGTCATAAAACCAACATATTTTCAGCAGGGTTTTTTTCCGGCAAAATTCTGAAGAAAATCACGATTTCGTACACAATCTGATGAGTGACGGAAGCTCATTTTCACCTTAAACAACTTCGCCAATAAACAAAATTTGCCATTGACTTTTATAGTCTCTTAACTTTGTTTCGTGTGGAATATCATTCGAAAGTATATATGGTACATATTTCTTTGAAAATCAATTTGGTGCAGCAATCACCACTGTACAATGTTTGTAAGTTTCTTGAGGCCAGCTGTGGATAATCACCCACAAATATGGTAAAGATGGAGCCACAGCGCATATGGCGAGATGGAGCCACAGCGCATATAGCGAGACAAACAATGGCACTGTAACGAAACAATTTTATCGAACGCTTGGTTTCAAAAAGAGCGAAATTGGACTTAAACGCTACCGGTTTATTTCTTTGGGAATATTGAAAAGGAAGCGTATACGTCAACAAGACGACAAAGACTATCTCCAACTAAAAAATATTCATTAAGAACCCGAGCGATATCAGCTTAAATTTTGCGTAAAATCGTGCAGTCTTGTAAAGAGTGGATTTTTGCGAAGCTGAAAATGGGCGGCACCTAAGCGACGTTATTTTCCAGTGTCTGAGAAAATAAAAAAAAGTAATATAATTTGAAAATGAGAAATTATTGACTATTCATACCCCTTTGCTTTTTTTTAGACCTGTACTATTACTAATTGCTAAAAACTTCTGCTGCTAATTCATAACTTTATTGTAATGTTTATTTTGAATTTAGTTTTTGAAACAGTTCCTGTTTCATTAAAACTACAAATGCAAATTGGAAGTATTTTGTCTTTTTCTCAACCCTTGTTTTCTAATGCTATGATCATAATCGTACATATGCTTTTATAAATAAACTATACAAGTCTTATATGTATAACAAAGTCTTCTAAGCGATCTTATAAATTTACATTAGGGCATTTCTTGTTATTTTTGTTTATTCTTAAAAGTAAAAATAAAATACTTAGAAAGCAATTTTTACAAAAATTTTTTGCTAAAAATTTATGAATTTTTGAAAGTTTTGTTTTGTTGCGTGATATACAAAAGAGAAAAGATTAAATATAATGAATTCGGACTGATTTAAATTATCCATTTAGTTTAATTAACTACTTAAAAGACAAAAGAGTTTAAAAAACTACATACATACATATCTTTTTGTAGATGTTTCTGCTGTTAAATTCTTTTAAATTTAACCAAAAATTTTCATAAAAAAAAGCAAGAGAAAGAAAATATGCAATAACGAATTTTTGTTTTAAGAGGCTTATCCTGAAATAAAATGCTTAGAATCATACCATGCGCGTATTTTTTGAAAGGTAGAGGCGCATCTCTGTAATCTTAAGCCACTGCTTAAGTTTTAATACGACTTAAAGTGAAGCTTCATGAAAAACAAATTAAGTTTCATTTTCATATGCGACTAAAAATATTAAAATTATTTACTTTAAGTTCTTGAATACAACACACTCTCGCTTATATTTATATTTAAATATATGAACCCTCGATTATATTTATAACGTGAAAGTTTGTGTGAGCCCTCACGTACACAAAGATGTAAAAACATGTTTTCCTCCCTCTATTATAAGTATTAATACCAATAATTTTGTTTATTTTAGCAAAGAAAAACAAAACGAAATAACTTCTTTTGATGATCAAACCCATGAAGAAAATTATGACTCAAAAAGTCTGCGCAGTGATGTGAATGTGTATATGATAGGAAGGTACTGAAAATACTTGCGCCTTTAATACTTGAGTAGATGAAAATAATGCTACGACTGGAACAATACTATTGCTAACGAGAACAGTCTGTTCTCATGCATGCCAAAGTATTGAGGCAGCAACATATTGAAATGAAATGCAGATTTATAATGTATACGGTACATACTACTTGAAGAAAGACTTGTTATTTAAGTTTGTACTTATGTTTATTTTAAAATAACAATTAAAATCTTAATATGGAGCACGTTAAAAGTTACACTGAAGTACCACTTGGTTGTATTGCTAGATTAAACATTAGTTGATAAATATATTCGAGAGTGTACTGTCTTTTAGCCACAATTTAGATTCAATTTGTATGCGAAAATTCTTGAAAATCAACACGCACGATTGACTGCTATCAACAGTCAAGTCGATTTTATTGACAACCATAATAAGGAGTCATTCTTCTACAGAAATTGTGGCAAAAACTATTCTTCACGTATATGAACATGCTACCTTATAAATAGCTTTTAGTACATGAAGAAAATACAAAAGAAGTGTTTTTTAATTAGCCAACACCACTGTAAAAATTAGTATTTCTATGCATTAATTAATAATTTAGGAAACAGAAGTACCACAAAATTTCGTTGTTATTAATCCGAGTTTAAATTAGATATTCCTTATTTTGGGTATGATTTTTTTTGTTGTTGAGCCACTTTTTGAATTAAATTTCACGCATAATATGGCTTTAAACCAATATTTACAGTGACGGGGTAAGCCTTCAAAATAAAATAAATTTTCTATCATAAATAAATATGTCGTAATAATTAAGAGTATTATATAGGTTATATAAAGTTTTGCGTCGTGTTTGAGAAGATTATACTACTTAATGAATATGTTGTTGTTTTAGTTCAATATATTTATTTATATAGTAATGAAAAATAATTTTGTATATATGGATATATAGTTATTCGCTCTTTGTCATTAAAAATATTACTCACATAAAACTAGCCTGATTCCGAAACATACCTACAATTTGTGATCCTTTTTCTTTATGTATTTATTTATAAAGTTGATTATTTAATAGATCGACTACATACACTCTTAACATGAGTAGAAAAGTACGTCAGATTAAGCTGTAGCAGATCTAAAAACAATACCTTTCGTAGAGTATTTTACATGATGTGTTTTTTTTAAGCAAGTGTTAAGTTTTTTTTTATATAATATAATTTAAAAAAATACAATAATTTCATTTATTTGTAAATATACTTATATGGCGATAAGTTATTTTCGCCTAGTTAATGCCGCCTCTCAGAATACACAAAGCTACAAGCAGCAATCTCTAATATTAAAAACAAAATACTAAAATTATTTAAAACTTACTTTTGCTGCTATTTTAGCACTAAATACGAAACAGCAATAAAAATGCAAGGGAAGTTTTTTGTAAACTTTACTTATTTATATACATATATAAATGGCGAGTCAAAAAAATCTTAGTTTTTTGTTTTACAACGCGGAAAGGTAACGTTTTTTAAGACTTTAGATTTTTCCACGCTTCTATTCTGAGATCACTTCGAACTGAATTTAGAAATCATCTATCCATGTGACATTTTTTTAATAAATCAAATACTTATTAGCCTGGTACAAAACTAGTTTTTCTTTTTAGTAGAACACTCCTATTTTAGGCGACTATTTATGCCATTCTAATGTTAGAATCAACAAAGAACAATGAAAAGTAAGCTTTGTGTCGTTATTATTCAATATATACGGATTTTTAAAATAACTGACGCAGATTGGCATCTGATGCTGCTATTCAAAGTCCATAGGGGTGGTCTAATGCGAGTAAAAAAAATTTTGTCAAAATATCTCTGTGATGCTTTCATAAAAATTAGCATATTTAAAATAACAATTCTGGAAATCACGTGGGAATAGTACAGTGCCATACCAATGTTATTCCTCGGTAAACGGAAAAACTGAGTTGATTCATTTATTTTGAAATCAACCTATATGAAAAATTTCAATAATATTTAAACTTTCTTTGTGCTCGTCATTCGTTTACAAACAAAAAACTTATATATAGCCTAACGAAAGTTCTTTCAATATATTTCACACATAATTGTAAGAAAATACTGAACTGTTGTATCACTTAAGATAAAAACAATACAATCCAATCTGTATTTCGTAGAGCTGACAGAAAAATAAGAAATAAATTTATATTTTCTGGACTGGAATATTCTCACAATGTGGCTAAAAGAAAACGATTGAAAACATCGAATAGTCGCATGGTATTGTGCGTTCACTTCTTGATGAAAGCCAAAATTTGCATGAAACACTACACTAGACCTTTCCATTAAAAAACAGCGCTGGAAAATCTACAAAAAAAAAAACAGTAGCGCATTAATAATTCTTGTCTTTAAGAAACTTAATAATTTAAATAACAAAAACATGAAGCATTACATCATTGAATTAAACAAAATTTATTAGTTTTGGGTTTATGAAAACTATTAAATTCAGATATAATTCCCATAGAATATCTTAATACATTTTACAAGATTAATTATTAATGAAAATTAGCTAAATAGCAGAAGTTACCGATCACTTCCACTATTTGCTGCAGTCATCTTGGTTTCAACGTTGAAAATGTTTTATCTTGAATGCCACGCCTATTTTTTTATGATTTTTTTTTTAAGGAAGCTAGCTATTCCTTTAAGAGTTTGATAAAACTAATTAGTCAAAATTATTTTAGTTTTTTTCAACTTTAAGCAAAAAAAAAGAAAAAAAACTCAACGTTTATACTTCAGTGCCAATATTTTTATGTACTCATATGTTTGAATCAGGCGTATAATCATTATTTGATGTGAACATGTTAACAATATGTAGTATTATGTTCGTATATACATTTGCTAATGTAATTTATATTTATGAATATTAAAAAAAAAGATGTTTTCTAGTAAAACTTGCGTTTAAAACTATCTTATTTATTAAAATTAAATAATTATAGTTTATTTTAATGAAATAAAAATTTCAATTTAACAATTTTTAGCTACATGCTGCATTACTTAATATTTGACGAAACTCAACAATAATTTTTCTTAAAAAAGTAAAACGAGTTACAGTAATTATTTTAATGTTACGTTTTATATAGATGTGACAAAATGACATATGGGATGTTTAAAAGAGAACTCGAGCATTCTGAAAAATACTATTACCAGGTTTTTGATTAAAGGTTGTAGAAAAGTGCAAAAACGGGTGTGCTGCAGCCTTCTTTGCTCGAAAATTGGTTCGATCTGAACTGATTTAACCAAAGTCTAAATATTTGAGAATTTATTTTACTCCCACATTGAATATAGTATATGCGGCTACTTTAGTCTGCTATTTTCGTTTCTTTGATCGAGGAGCTTAGCATATTTGTGTTTGCAAAAGAGGTTTAGTTTAGAAAGCACTTGCCACACAAAACCACTGCAGCGCAGTACAGCGAATATTTGGTAAAATCGGCGAAGACGCAGTTTATATTCACAAAATGTTAAAAAAAAACGTTTTTATTAGTCCAATATACCGGGTCACCCAGCGGAACTTTTTTTGAGCGGTTATACTAGCACACACCGAACATTTTTTAACGTATTATTTGTATTATTTTTTAAGAAAACAGAAAATACCTGTTGCCTGATATTTTTACAAAATATATATTTTAAGCGTATTTATTTTTTTCTTAAAAGTTTCTCAAATACCAACAAGGCATGAACCATTTTATATTTAAGTCTGCGCAGTGAGACGATATGCTGGATTGAAGACAAAAGAATTTTAGTCTCAAAATGCTTTTATTAACAAAACTTAAGAAAATTTGAAAAGTAACGTACGTTCTAATATAAAGCGTCCGTTTTGCACGAATTCTATTCTCTTTAAATTGATATAACTTCAACTGAAAAGAAGCTGGTTTGTTCTGAGGCGGTGCTCATTTTAAAGCTACGAAAATCAGTTTTAAGTGTGGTGCACCTATAAACCGACGGCTTGGCGTTCAATATAAATGAAATTTTACACAGTAACGAGCGTCTAAGATAACAATCATTTTATTGCGAAGATATTTTTTTGGAAGCAGTTACTTATTTTTGCACTGAACACATGGAAGTCATTTCTATAAAAAAACCTGATTTTGTAGCTTAAAAATGAGTCCCCACAGGAGGGCTCGACAGCTTATTTTTATTTTCATTTGTCAATTTAAATAAAAAAAATGTAAAGTTCAAGTATTTTATTATGCTTGTCGGCAACTCGTGAGTTTTGAAGCTTTCAAATTGCGGCAAACGTTTTTTATTGAGTATTATTATTGAAATCTGAGTGAACTCCCAAAAATCTTCAAATGGGGATATAACAGAAATGTAAATATACATAACATTCATTGTTCGAAAAACAAAATAATTGCGCCAAGAAGCCACATCTAGAATTTTTTACGTTTATCAAAGCGCGATGCATTTGTAATTAGCTCAAACATTTCTAATAATTCTTGATTATTTTGCGAGCCTAATTATTGATTTATGTGCTATTATTTTTTTTTATTATCGAGTTTACATAATTTTGCCTTAACAACTAATTTTCAATATCATCATCATGCATGCTTTTCCGGCAGGGCTAATATCAATATTTAAAAAATAAAAACAATAAATAAACTGAATTAAGCAAATTATGCACAACAGAGATCAATAAATTCTATAATAGGATTTTACAAAAAAAAAAAAAAAAACAAAAAGAAACAAAGTAATAAGTATAAAAATTACTAATATAAATTAATGTAATATTCATTAATATAGAAAATCTCAATATTTGTTAAAAAAATTTTGCGTATATATGTATGTATATAATATCAGTAATGTTTCGATTAATAATGCTTTTTTGAATCGTGATTCAAAGTAATATCTAACAATATATTAAATCCATTTTTCTTTCACAATTAATACGATTTACCTTCGTTTCTTTTTCATTATATAATTTCATTTAACAGTTTAACAAAAATAATATTTCTTAAATAATTTAAATATTGTTATATTTTGAAATATATTTAAATCTTCGATATTTTGATTAATATAGATATATCTATATATATATTTATTCATATAAATATAAATAAATGGATACAATTCTAATAAATCGCTTTGTGTGCACGCATCTTTAGTTTTAAAAAATACTATAGATATTTATGTATACATATATGTGTGTATATTACACATGTATATATATAGACATATATGTATATTTTATGTATGTATATATTAAGATTTTTGTATCTATGTGTATAAAATCGATTATGCTCAAATTTAATATAATTGTTTTCAGAGATAAAATATTCAGACCTCCAAGTAAATGCAAATTATGTATTTTTAGACTTTTTCGTTAAGTCTAGAAAGCGCCTAGCGCTTATGGTAGAATACGCATAGCATGGAAAACACTTTGGCTACAAACAGGGCAAATACCCTCAGGCGAGGCGCAAATACGATTTGCACACTCCATACAGAACAAATTGTGCCCACAGGGCACAAGAGCGGCAGTAATTTCTTTATCACCACATATCAAACACTCACGACGTACTCCCAAATTATGTTGATTATGATGCAAAATGTGAGGCTGCTGCGGCATTATACCATTAGAGCTGCTATTTAATGACACTGTTGTACGTTGTTGTTGCTGTTGTTGCGTTTGTGTTGCTAGCAATTGCCCCAATGAATTGGCTTCACCCAGAAGCGAATCTGTTGGGCTGATAGATATTGCTGGTGAATAGTGTGAACTCAAAGTTGCTAAAGAAGAAGGAAGCGTCCAAATGCTTGGTGACTCTCCTATACCTTCGTCAACATCGAGTGAGTCGCTTAGATTTTTCCATATATTACTCAATTCCGGTCGACTACTATTGCTCCCACCACCATTGTTTGCACTTTTAGAAGAAGTGGTTGAAGAAGCCGAAGAGCAAGAGCGACTCATACCGATGCCACTGACTACACTATTATGATTGATATTTCCATTTAGGTTTATTCCAGTTGCGGTTGAACTCAGAATACTGCCATTAGTTATATTTCCGCCACTGTTGATATTTAAATTTAAGCCGCCACCGAAAACTTGATGCCCATTTAAATCGTCAACAGTGCTTCTACTTATAATGCTACTAAGAAAATCATTACTAATGTTAGCACCCGATGGTAGCTGAAAATTATTTGCAATTGACATTGAGGAAGTTATGTCATTAATAAGAGTTTGACTAGCACTACACGCTGTCAGGTTTAAATTAATACCCATGCTATTCGTCGAAACTGGTGGAGTGGGTACAGTATTTAGAGAATTGATACATCCGTCAGCATAATCAAATGTGGAACAAAGGCTATTTTTATAAATTGATGCTAAAAATTCTGGACTGACATCTTCGCTTAAAATTTGACTTAAAGAATTAATTGTGTGAACAGTACCATTGCCATTGGAAACAGCAGCTGTACTTGCATCAATCGCTGGTGCTGCTAAGTTTCCAGTGCGCAAGGCAATATGAGCTTCTATTTGTTTACGAGCTGCTTGTACATTATCAGGCAAACCAGTAACCTCAAAAATAGGCTCCTTTTCTCGTGATGGCGTAACTATGTACGTTTGAGTCTCTTGCTGAATATGCTTTATTGTGGCTCCCTTTGGACCAACAACCAATCCAACAACACGATATGGCACACGTACTTGTATTGTAACTTGTCCAGGAATAGATGGCGGTCCAGGCGGAGTTTTAGCGCTACTTCCAGTGCCATTTAAGCTGCCAGTAAGACTCCCGGCTAATGATGGCTTACGTGAAGCACGGATAACACTGAAATGTTCAGCCGCTGAAAGTATTTCTCGCTTGGCTTTAGCAACATCTTCTTTACGTCCTGTTACAACAAAAACCGGTTCTTCACCACGCACGGGGGTTTTTATGTAAGTGTTTGTTTTAGCACGTAGAGCCTTAATTTTACAACCTACAAAAGTACAAAGAGAATGAAAATAGTAAAAATGAGTTTGTAGGCAAGCATCAACATAATATAATCTGAAGAGCTCAGGTAAAAATGTTTCGCATTTAAAAATATAATAAGGGAATTTATATAGTCATTAGACACATTCGCAGAAAAATATGACACGTGTGGGCGCCATATCAATATCGCTTCACTTCGCTTCGCTTTGGGGTTTCAGAAGATTTTGAAGCGGATCCGCCCTGGCAGACAGAGCTTTTACCCAGAGTTTTTATTATTATTCGTTAGGGTTCAATCTATCTCCGAACCAAATTTTATTAAAATCAGCTGATTAGTTTATCCGTGGAAACATATTTTTCTGTAAGTGGCGTCACCGCCTACCATAAAAAAAAACACTGCACTCCCCCTCTTCACAACCTTACCAAACGTTTTGCAATTGCTTATTTATAGGTGGGACATTTCACTTGAAGCGGAAAACGAAAATAAATTTAGATTTTGAAATTTGTTCATATTCAGCCTAATTGAACTTCTAAGGAATACAATTTTTTTATTTTCGATATACTTAACATTTCAAAATGGAATCTACATATTGCTTAAGCACCTTAATTCATTTATTCCATAACTTGATAAAAAATGTGTGTTTACATTCGCACCTTCTAGAAGTACAATTGAGACAAATGTGAACGAATTTCATGTCACTTTTTTTTCCTTGTCCGCTTCACATGAAATGCCCTATATAGATTCCAAAGAAGAGCGGAAAAGATGGCGAGAGTAATGGAGACTAGTTATAGACTTCAGAAAAATAAATGAAGCTTGAATGATCAATCATGTTTTCCCCACTCCACGAATAGATGGAATTTTAAATCAATTAAGATACAGCAGAGGCTATTAAACGCACAATATACAGTCAAGTGAAAAATAATAGGGACACTGATATTAAAATAGTTCAAACAAACTTCTGTTTGAATAAATTGAGATAATACCTTACATTACATTACTTGTTGGGATATCAATGCCGTAAAGAATCGTTATCAGAGTAAAAAAATTTTGCGTCGTTTCTAAGTTGTTGATCTTATTGAAAAGTGAGCTCAGTTTAGCCTGTGCGAAATAATAGCGACGCGAATATAAAGTAAGTTATATATTTGAATTTTTGTGGTTTTTAAACATTTATAAGGAGGAAGGTATTGTATATGAGATGATCTAAAATCATAAATTGAAAAAATAACCAAATAATGTAATTAAGTGATTCAGAATGGGGATAGGACAACATTCCAGCGTCCAGCTTCGTGGAGACATAAGAGACCTTCACGATAAAGGATTTTCATACCGAGAAATATCCAACAAAATTGAATTGCTCTAAGAAAATGGTAGAAAGTGCAATAAAATAAACGCGTGGACAAAAGTCAAAAATATCACAAATTCTTGAGAGGACTATGTTGAGATTTGTGAGACCCCTTTACATCTTCTAATGACGTAAAAAAAGAGCTGGATGCCAGCACTATGACTATTCGGAAAAGGCTAATTTATAATAATTTAAACGCAAAGAGATCCAGAAAAGTAACTTTTCTGTCCAAACAAACCGTCAGTAAAAGGTAAATTTTCGCTGAGGAGCAAGTCATTTGGTCATTGTCTTTCGCTTTGTAACGTATAGAAGAAAGCGTGGCAGGGAAAGAAAATTATTTTCTTGATCAGCGTCACCACCTTAGTCGATGTATCTATGTCTGTCTGTTTGTTGTAATCCCGTTTGCGGGAAAACTAAGCAACCTACTTCAATGAAATTCGGCACAGGTCAAACCTTCATTCATAATTCTTTTGAAAATTATATTTTGATTGAAAGATAATTTTAATTCAATCTATATAGACAAAAGAACTTTTGTTGGAAACAAGCGCCAAGCAAATCAATCCACATGAATATCATTTTTGTCAATTTTTCCAATTTAATTTTTCTAAAGAATAAAATCAACAATGTTTGTGAACATAAACATGTGCATGCATTTCTCAGGATATTTTTAAATGAATTTTCCCGAAGCAAAAGCCAACAATAAAGCAAATAAGCTGTGAAATGCAAAAATATGCATATTCCGAAACACAAAAAATCAAACAAAAAACATAAACACGGATTTTTAGGCCTATTTCAACTGAATATTCTATAGAAAAAAATATAATATGTGAACTATTAGTTTGGGAGAAATCAAAAAAAATTTCTACTATTTGATTTGCTGATAGGTTGGTAGCAATAAGAATTATTTTAATTAAAAAGAGCATTAATCAATGCCCCTGATTCCTTAGACTCGCTGGTTCTAATTCAAAACTGGGAACCTCGTTCTTTACTATCGATTCTTTGTAACAAGGATACTTGATAAGAGTTTCACCAGATTCACACGAGGGAAATTTTTCAGGTAATTTTTTGAAGTTCGGTTCTGTATCTTAAACCGTAGGAATTTCGAACTAAACCAAATAAGGTCATTTTGTGAAAGGATTTGAAAAGAAAATAAAACAGAAATTTGAGAAAACAGTAAAATTCCTTACCTTGTCGTCCTACTATTTCCGCAACGTGCTCTGAGCTGGGAACTGGTACACATTCAGTCATGTTTTGCGATTTTTTTGAACGATCCTCGATCCCAGGCAACAATGCTGAGGAAAATTGGTTTAGTTGGGTTGCTGTACTGCTGTGATTCGGTACTTGGCTATTAGCTGCAGCAGCAGCAGCGGCTACAGCAGCGCTTAGTGCGCTCATATCAAATGATGATTGTTGCTGTTGGTGTTGAGATTGCTGCTGTTGATGTTGTTGAGACAATTGCTGCTGCTGTTGTTGCATATGTTGTAAATGCTGTTGCTGCAATTGTTGCAGTTGTAGTTGTTGTTGTTGTACTTGCAAATGAACAGAGTCATTAAGTCCAACCATAGATAGCTCAAGTGCCAATTGCAAGGCGCGAGGATCTTCCACAAGGGATGATGAGTTGACAGTACCATTGAGATCAGCATCTGAAACGCTCAAGCCATTTAAGAGCAGCTGGTGCGCTGAAGTGTTGGATGACACAGTAGGAGCATGTTGCTCTGTTGAAGGTGCGACAGATTCTAGCGAAGTTGTTGTTGCCGAAGAGGAGATCGGTGTATAAGATGAGGAGATCGGTGTATAAGATGACGATAATAACGGCAGCGACAATGACGTTGATGATAATGACATATTTGTATCTGCTGGCGGTGTTGAAGTAACGGAAACTGCTAACAGGGAGGCAGGAAGTATGGAAGCTGTCATCAATGTTGTTGATGCCGACGCGGTTGCTGCAGTTAAAGTTTTGACTGCTGCTGCATTAGCGATGAATGAAGATGTTGTGGATGTTGGTGAATTTGTCATAGAAGAGCATATTGAACTACCGCTAAGGACAACACCACTTTCACACGAAGACGACGTCGATGAGCACGAGGATGATGATGATGAAGACGCAGAAGAAGCTGATGATGTTAGCGATGGAGTACAATCTATTATTGTTGTCGGAGTGGTGGAAATTCCCACTGATGGAGCAGACGCTGCAGTTGTTGTTTCTACAGATATTTGTCGTTGTTGTTGCACAAAACTAGAGCCCGCTGCACTTGCGAGTGTTGCCATATTGCTAGAAATAGTTTGCTTTTCTTCGTTTTATTTCTTTTTGCTTTATTATGATTTTATATCTTCTTTGCTTTCGTTTTCAAGAGATTATAATAATTTTATTTTTTATTTTCTTTTCTATTTTAGTTATTTCTTCTTTGTTTATTTTATTTTTCGTAGATAAAAAAATACTATGTGTGGTTTAGTCTTTTGGCTTATTGTTTTGTTGTCCGTTCTTCGTTCTTGTATTCAGCTTTAATTCTTGTCAATGTTTATAAATTTGACCAAAACCGTTATAGCAGCTATATGTATTGCTTTGTATGTATGTGAATGTTAATGCAGCGCTGTCCTAAAAAAAAAAAAAACATAAAAATTGTGAACAAATGAAAGCAACAAAATGTATAAATTTATGTAAAAAAAAATAGGAAATTTTATAAAATATCAGGATCAACAATTTAGTTTGAAAAAAATCACACCACAGCGTTACGCCCCTACTTGACACTGTCATACTGCACAGCAAAAATGCTTCATAATTTGCGCCTAAAAGAACACAAACAAATTTTTAAATCTTCAGTTTCATCAGCACAGTTGAAGCAATCGCAGTAACCCGGAGCAGCCGGCAAATTTTTTTCTATGTTTTAAAACATTTTGTTACAGTAAACTATGAAACCAGCCGACGACCCTAACAAAACAAAACAAAAGAGTCTGTGTGTATAATGAGGTATCTGAAGAGAATGGTATTTGTGCGTATGCGCGCATATAAATGTGTATACCGGTAGCCAAGCAAAACAAATACTATTATTACGCTTACTTAAGGTGTTGCTTTGCTTTAACTAACCCTGTTTGATAAAAGAGTAAATTGTGTTCTTTTAACAAATATGTACGTAAAAATTTGAACACTTTAAAAAAGTTAACTTAAATAATATTAAAATGTATATTGAAATTAAAATCTTTTTAACGTTTACATTTCCATGCATATGAATTTTAAGATTAGACTGTCCGTTCTCAAGATTTTTTAATCGAAGAGTTTGGTACATTTCATATTTTATCCCACTACAGCTTGCTAAACTTAACGTTTATTTTTTTATTCTAACTGGGTTAGTTTTTGGCGTCAACAATTTTATGTTTTTAATGCCAAGCTCTTCGATTAAGGAAACCTGGGAACTAACGGGCAGTCTAATGTACATGTATTATTATTTATATTAGGGTGTGTACAAAACAAGATTACTATTTATACTCCCTTTGACTTAAAGAAATGCAGTCAAAATTGAAGACATGAGTTGATAAAGGTACCATGTTTAATTTTTCCCAATTCACCTTTTATGCCACTAACGTAGACATAATGCCTATGAGCAGCACCTTGAAAAATGTTCAAACAACGCACTTTTAAATTAAAATGTGGAGAAAAACGCGCACAAAAATGTTATAATTCAAGGAAGATATTTTGTTTGAAACGTATCGAACTGAAGCTGCATGTGCAAAAAAATAAAATCTTAGGACAAGAAGTAGATAGTTTCCAAGGGTTTTTTCTTCTTTTTTCAAGCTGCAGAGGGAATTCTATTTTTTTAATATTCCAAAGGGCATAAAATGAACCACATCAGATAATATAAACCGATTGAACTCACTTCTTGGACCGAAGGATTTTTGCACAGGAAGCTTTACGATATAATACCGGAATATTATTTTTATATTCAATTCCATTAAATGTATGAAAGATGAAAAATTTAAACTCATTCCAGTAAAATTTGTAGTTTGAATAAAAGTCAAATATAAAAATAAATTAAATAAAAAGCTTATTTATAAGCAAATGATGATACAAAAATTATGACTGTTGTTTTCTTATAACTTTTTTAACATTGTATCCACACACACACTCAGACCACTAGAACACACACACATGACCATATGAAAATAATTATATGTATAAATTCAAATGGTTTAAGGCATAAAATTTACCCTGAATACTGTATGGACAACAGAAACAAAAAATGCAAAGAACTATTAAGATACGAATTTAGCTGCAGTATTAGTCAGCTGCGGCTCTGTTCTGAATCAACTGAGTCAGATTTTTATCTAAGCAATCTAATGGAGAAAGCAATTTCTTCTAAGTTTTTGAAAATAATCATACAAACGCCCCATATTGAAAAGCTTCGAAGTTATCATCAAGTTCAGGTGTGCTGTTCTTTAAACTCTGACTGGTCGATAAATTGACTATTGGCATCTACAAGGACTCAGTAAATCATTTGATATTTTCTCAAGCTTTAGCAGCTGGATTGAATCATATACATACATCCGACTGTTCATATCAAATAAAATTTCGGAGAGTGTGGTCCTCTCTATTCAGCCGCTCCTTTAAATAATAAATGAACAGGAGCGTCGCTTGAGGGGGATGTGTACAAGATTGATCTGTCAGCAACATCGTAAGCGACTTTCTCAGCTAAGATCGCACAAGATCTGAATTTGTGGCACCGCAGAATGGGACACATCAGTTTTAAATTTGTCACAGAAAACAATTCATCATGTGTTGTGTGTGACAAAGGTAAGTAGACAAGGATGCGATTAAGTACACTGGTATCAGAGCAACAGAGATTTTAGAGTTGAAGCATTCCGATACATGCGGAACGATGTTCGTTCATTCTATTCGTGGATCGCGCTATTTTCCAATTTTGGTTGATGATGGTTCAACACGAAGGATTTGCAGATGGAACTTCGAATGTCTGCAGACTCAGAAAATCGCTTTATTACTTATAGCAGTGATCAGGTGCCCATATGGCCGCGGCCGAACAAAGACAATAAGCATTCGCTCTTGCTTCACGAATCGAAAGCTTCCGTTTCAAATGAAACGTTGAATGGAGTTAGTTCGCGCTGTGCATATTGTCAAGAGCACTGCAACAAATGTTTAACGTTATATAGGGAGAGATATATTTTCGCTGAACATGTTTTGATTTCTTATCCCAAAATGCAGAGGTCGTTTTTAGATTTTCTTGTCACATTTAATGAAAAGAAATAAATACATAGTTTTTCATAAAACTGCATTCTCTTATAACTTCAATATAAAAGTTTTGAATAAATTTTCTTTCAATAATAAGGAACACTTGGTTATAAATGCAAAATATTAAAAACGAAAAACTGCGAATGCAAATCGAAATTGTACGAATGTATGCAAACAAATTAAAACATGTTTTTTTTTTTTTTGAGCGTAAGGAAAAATTTGAGTTTCGCTCTTTGCCGACCACTGGTTTAAAGCAATCCAGCAGAATTTGGTATACAAAATTGGTTGTAGATTTCGTTGGAATAAATTTAATTCGAAATTTCCGAAAGGAAGAAACTATAAAGCAGTTTACGCAGATAATTTTTTTTTGTGTTATCAAACGACACTCAGATGAAGATGAAGTTGAAAAATAAACTAGCAAAACGTTTCAGATGTAGCATCTTGGACAAGCGTGTTTCATACTAGGTATGCATATAGAACGAGCTCGAGCTCTTGGTGATACAAAGGAAAGGAGATAACCTAAATGGCGCATATGCCATATCAAGAAGCTGTGGGCAGTATGATGTTTCTTGCTCAAGTGACCTGTCTAGCTTTTTCTAACAGCAACGTTATCAGATACAATCAGAATTCTGGCTAGTAACGTAAAAATGCTTTTAAACGTATTTATCGTCACTTAAAGGGTAGTGCAGATACAAAAGCTAGTCAACAGAGATCGTAATCCAAAACTGGAGGGATTTATGCGGTGTTTTTCAAATAGCATTAGACTTGAGTTTGTTCATCAAATTTTCAGTGGGAGTACTGAAATGAAAGCTTGAATTGTAATGACCTGGAAGCTCTGAGGTACGCCCAAACTAAGAAATGACATTATTAAATCTTTCTCTACTTCCTGTTTTTCTTAAATTTCTTGTTGCACCGCAATAACTTTCACATGTCTATAATAATCCAATGATATTTCACTGCCAATATATTAGTTTAGTGATAATGGAAGTTGTCCATTCCGAAAATTGGGCGTTTCCGCAAATAAAGCTTAAACTAATGAAAAGATACTTTCATTAATTAACTCTATTACAGTAGTGAGGACTACATGACTCCCGCAATACCACCTACATGACACCTCCACCTAATGCTCTATAGTCGACATACATCAAAAGGAAAAAAATTGCAATGCTGATGAGCTGCTAGGCAGGGGACTACTACACAAATTCCTCAGGACAAGAAAGAAGACATGTTAAAAAAGGATAACATAAGATAGATCCAAGAGTCCACTTGCAATATAGCAAGGCAAATCTGAAATCTAGAACTGATACCCCGTACTAGACATAGTATATTGTCCGTTGTTGCGTTGTCATAGGCAGACATACGGAGAGATTAGGTGCTCGGTGTTTTGAGTTCAGTAGAAGTTGTAGGGATATGGAGGAAAAGATCAAACGTTTTCTTCGCTCATACCCCACACTTGCTAGAAAATGACACAAAAGACTTGGTTCGTATTTATTTGATGACCTGGATGACCTTAGACATGTAAGTATAAGTCAGCATCCTATGGCTACTGCCACTCTTACCTATCCTAACATAGCCTAGTACGGAGGATGACAATGGACATGAAATTTTTTTTATTTATTCAATCAATACTAAGCAAATGCTTTTATAGTGCAACAAGTTAGCTAGTAGTTACCAAATTTATTGGATTCGAGCTTTTAAGACAGGTGTGGCACACCCACGGCCCGCCCTGAACATTATTACGCTCCGTGAGGTTCATCACACTTTTACAAATTATATTTATTTTAGAATGGCCAAGGTAGTGAAAACCAATAACTATATTAAAAAAATACAATATTTGTGCGTCCACATATTCAAAAATTAACTGTCCAAATTATGAGAACAAATTAACTTAGATTTTTGATTCATCAGCAAAATTTGTGTGCCCATGAATTATCGATAAGTAGCGTAATGGAATAAATTATAAAAACAATGAATTATTGTTAACAGCCAGTCTAAGTTTATGCCATATTTGGTTACATTACATAGAATAATTCTATCAGCATAGCGTTTTAAAAAATTTATTGTACTCTAACTCTATAGTTGAAATTCCTACAAATTTTGTCTAAAGGTTGTTCAAAAAATTTCTAAAATATGTAAGAAATTTGGTTGCAGTGCTAATATAACTCTTTCCGTACATGAATAGATACATATTTTGCTTATATGAAAGGTGCAGGCTCTCTTGTCGAAATATCCCACTTTTCTCTGGAGCTAAACCATTGTGTTTTAGTGAAATTTGGTTTCATTACCTCATAAAATTTTCTCAGTAAGTATAACGATTTGAAGTTTTGCTTGTATTGAAGGTGCCACGCCTTTTTTGCAAAATTTTTTCCGATTTAATCCTAATTTTTGTGAGAAATTTGGTTGCACTACATTTAATAATTCGCTGTCAACTAGCGTTTTAAAGGTTTATTTGTATACCCGGTAAGCGTCTCAATCCCACGAGCTACTTATGTTTGAAATCGTAGCAAATTGAATTCAATCCTCTCCATTGGTTTTCCTGTAATAATGATTTCCACAGTTAGACAGACGTACATGACTAAATCGACTCACAACTCCTTCTATGCGATTCAAACGGAATAACCGTGAGTGTAGGATCTCAGAAGGCAACTGGACTACTGCGATTATGAGGCCTTCTCAAAACTAAGTTTTGACGGAAATAAAAATATGCTCACAGATGACCTTAGAGAAGTCAGTATAGGTCAGCTATGTAGTTTCATAATGAAATCTGGCTGGTTCAAAAAGAGGGTATAGTCAAACACCCTGTGGTATCACAATGGATCACATTTGGTTAAGTGAGTCAGTTTTTCGTAACTGACTGCCACTCCTACCTAATCTAACCTAACCTATAGCATAGTGCCTTCCCACAGCAGACGGCCTGATATTAGAAGGCAAAGAAGGACGTCAGGTATTTTCTTATTTCATATATTGCAATGTTTTATGGTTCGACATTATTTATTTGTCATCTGCATTGTACACATACGACATCAAAAGTAGAGAAAGGGTTAGAAGTAAGGAACGGTGTGCATGTTGCTGGGCTGGTATTCTGTTTCATGTAATTTTAAGGTGGTAGGGTATTATGTATTCAAAGTTAAATAATAAATTAAGAAAACGTCGCAAAAAATAAACATTAAAATTATCAGAACAAGAGTGAGGTTGACGAAGCGTATAAAAAATACAATTAACTGAGTCTCACTACGTGTTAAAATTAATTTTTTCAAGTACTTCTGCGAGACCTGCTACAACAAGCAGCCTTAGAAGGCCTTATTATTTAAAAAAAAAAAAAATAAATCACTTTTGAAAGAAGGTGGGAAGGTCTGATACTTCCCAAGGAAGCCCTTTTAGAAGCGCTGCTAGCTCCTGCCCTTGCCTACTGGGATATTAAAACAACAACAATAGCAACAACAAGAACCACAACTAGAAAGACAACAACAACTATAACTACAAGTAATATCAACAACTACTACCACAACAACTACAACTACAACAGCCACTACCGCTACAACAACTACTACTACTACTATTACTACAATTACTGCTACAACAACAGCTGTTACAACAACAACTTCAACAGCAATTACTAATACTAAAACAATCAGAAAATATTACTGCTAATACAGCAAAAATTACCGCTGATACAGCAACAACAACTACTAATACAATTATTACACAACAACTTTTACTACAATAAATATTACAGCAACAGCTATCATTACAATAAATATGACAACAACAACTAAAAGCAACCCAACAACTACAAGAGACCCATCAACTACAAGAAACCCGACAACTACAATAAGCCCAACAACTGCAACAAACCTATCAACTGCAACAAACCCAACAACTACAACAGACCCCACAACTACAACATATCCAACAACTACAACAAATTCAACAACGACACAAAACCCAACTACAAAAAACCCTACAACTACAGCAGACCCAACAACTACAACAGACCCAACAGCTACAACAACAACAACAACAACAAAACAGGTGTACTGTGTCTTCTGTTGATTCTTAAACTCAACTTTTGCATCAAAAGAAAATGTCTATAAAAAGAATAACGTGCGCCAAGAGCAACAGCATATTCTCTCTGCACTTACATGGTCGGGAGCAATGGAAGATCGTTTAACGCAGTGGTCAACAACTACACACAATAATAAAAAAAAGAGACTAAAAGTGTGCAGTTATTTGTACTATGCATTGAAAAACTACGTTTTATAGAAATTTAAGGCGTGTTTTAGAAACAAACCAACTGTCTTTTTCGAGAAAAACACCTGCTCTATGTATGGTTGAAAAAGAGTTTATATTCGCTTACTCAATAGATGTAATACGCTTGAAACTGCTGTGAACAAAAAATGATGTCAATTTCTCCCACAAAATGCGGATCGATGTCCTATTGGAATATCCGTTCCCTTTAAGACCCAAGCTACATATCAAAAAAAGGGTTCGAATCTTGTTCTAGCATACTCATAAGAAAGTGTGTGTTCATTATACCATCAATTAAAACTTATGGCATCATTTGAAATTCGCATTTTATGTAACGCAACCCTGCGCTAAACGTTGAGGAACGCAATAATGTAGTGGAAGCTTCGGAATTTGGCATTTTGTAAAACGCAACGCTGCGATTTCGTTGATATAAACTGTCACTTTTATCACTTGCTCTTGAGCTACCGTTAGGCTTGCAGAAGCAAGCCGAAACAACAAATGAAATAGTTTAAAAAAAGGAAAGGAATGTTTAATAGTCCAGTCGCTTTAAACAAAAGCTTTTTTTCTTATTTTTAATTGAACTGTTTTTATTCTTATTTTACCTTGCACATTTGGGATCACTGACAACCATTCAACAATAAGCAAAACGAACAAATCGTTACCGGATTACAAAAATTAATTAATAATGCTTGAGATTTTCCCAAATTCACAAAAATTATCCTCATTTTATATTACATCTGACAACGCTCAACTGTAGCTAAATGACAGTTCATCGTAACAACGTAACATAACTAACGTAATTACGTAGTGATTTATAAAATACCGATTTTAAATCCAAGTGATTTGCTCCAACGCGTTGATTTACAAAATAGCGCCATTAATTTCCTTCGCAAGCTGCTCCAATCGGCGCAAGATCGGCATGCCATTTCAAACAACAAAATTTAATACTAAATTTGAATGGTAACCGCAGCGTGTAGGTTTTAAAATTAACGGATATTCCAATTGGACAGCGATCTCCTTTTTGTCCCAGACTGTATTCAAGATCCAAGGCTAAACATCTATTTGAGATTCTTATCGGTCGAAAACTAAATTATGTCAGACTAAAATTGTCGACTATTTAATTTTCTACAAAACGGTTTCGAATATTTTTTAAATATGACGCAGCGATTTATGCTATAAGGCCGATAACGGCAAAGAATTTTTATAAATACTGCTATAAATTTCAGATTTGGAATTTCTATAGAAATACAAAGCAGAAGATCTGTACCAGAACACAAGCTCGACTCCGACCGCAACACTTAGAATTGGTCATTGGAACTTTGTGTACATATTCTTGAAAGCCTTAGGTATTGATTTCAACAGTAAAAAATCAGATTTTTCGGCCCTAATAGTTAAGTATCCCATCTTAACAAAAGAATAAAAGACTTCCTGAACTATTAATCTTGAAGATCATGAAAACGATTGAACTAACGTCACTAAAGATCTCAACCTTGTTTGTGAGAAGTTATCTTATCTGTAACTTTTGTTCAGACTGAATATCGGTCCGGCTAATAGATTCCGATATATAAGTAAAAAACTGTTTTTTCTGATCTTTGATCTTGAGGTCTGCGTAAGGCAACCCTTGCTAGTTAACTTTGGTGTATATAATTACATCTCTCCACAAAATTTCATCAATGTATTTTATATAAACACAACTTTTCCGCAGCCGCAACTGCTCTAACTTTTCATTTTAGTTTTCAAAAATCAGACTCATACATATTTTCAAAATACAACTCATAATACTCATTCCTTAAAACAATTTATATTCAACGGGGTGACAACTCGTATCAACTGCAGAAGGGTATACACCGGCGAAAAGTGTAAGGGAGAAAAATAAAAATAACGTAATGCAGCTGCGTTGTATTATCATGCTACAACAAAAAAAGTGCACCTTGACAACAACAAAAAAGAGAAGTACTAGGATGCCTTCTTTGTCGAGACATATTAAAATGTGAAGGAATGTGTTGTTTTTCTTTTGTTTGTTTTTTCTTATATAAATTTTGGCAATACACGGCCTTATTAATGTAAATGCATATGAATGAATTGCGAGAAAAATAAGAGTAAAAACTACCGGCAAACAAAAAACTAGCTACAACTTAAAAGGAATTTAAGTATCAGAGAAAACTCCATTTGATTAAATAATGTGGACAATATCGTCATATCTACATATTAGTACGTTAAAATAAAAAATTATCGTAAATATAAACAATTTTTATCACGTTCATCGCTGTATGAGCCACATTCAAGTTTATTCGCGTTGCTAAAAAACTTAAATAAATTAAAAATTTGTCGGAAAAGTGCAAAATTATTTAACTGAGTTTTTGACGTAAAATTCCAAAGAACATTAAGTTGAGTAGTTTCTAATCTATATATTAATACGTGGAAATCGTTAATTGTAAATAATTTATTATAAAAAGAGGGAATTGTGTGTATGTCGCCGATAAAGCGACATACACATGATTTCCCGATACAAAACGCTGTAAACAATTAAATAATCTGTAATTCGTTTTTGGTTTCATTTCGTATTAATTGTAATAGGAAACAAACTGTTTGCGCAGTTCACAGGTTTGATCTAGGGAGATGAAATTTCTTCTTGAAACCGGATTCTATTATAAAAACATATGGTACCTCAACAAAAAAATGTTCGCAAAATTTCCAAATTAAGGTTAACGAAGCCGAAAAAAGTTGAAAAAGATATACAAAAATTTGAAAGGTTAAAAAATCTGAAAAAAAAATAAATCGGCATCCGATTCAGAAACGTTAAAAAAAGGACTAAAATGTTACGTCCACTTTATCCAATTCCGCCCACTTATGGACCAATAAATTATAATCGTGATCGGCATTCGCATGCCAAATTTTATCACAACAGCTTGTATGATTTCAAAGATATGCCATTATTAGTCTCAAGACTTAGAGCGGTGACACACCCACTGATACAATCAAGCACGATTTTGATCCAGAAATAGCATTTTATGAACATTCTTACACAAAATTTTAGCATGATTGCTCGCATAGTTTGCTCTGTATATGCCATTTGATATGTTTTATTTGTATGGGAGCTGTCACGACCACTGGTGCTATTTCGACCACCTTTGAATCAGATATACCTTATAGCAAGTGAATTGTTATAAATAATTCACTTAAAATAACGCTTTCAACCTTTTGTTAATATGGGAGGTGCCGCGTCCAATGATGCAATCCCGTCGAAATCCATATAATTTCAAAGCTTATATTTTAAGCTAATTTTAATGTAGCGCAGAAATTGGGAACATGGTTAGCGCTTAAATAATTTGACGACATCTACTAAAGCCTAACCTACCTGGACGCTTAGCTAAAAAAGTTGCTTTGCTGCGGGAAAAAAAAGTTTAGCATGAGGCTAAATTTTGCAAGGGATCACGGAAACTGGTCATGACCTGAATGGGATAAAAATTGACGAAATATCTTAAGAAGTAATGAAACTAAGATTAAGTTATTTGGCAATGATTCAGAAAGGAATGTGCGACAGCTATAAGGCGAAGAGTTTCATGTCAGATACACAAAAAAAAAAAAAAAAAAAAAACAAAAAGACGGAGGTGGAAATATTATGATGTGGTAGAGTTTTTCTTATTATGGCATAGGTCCTATATTTCGGACAACGAGCAAAAAGACAGCAACCGAAGACAAAAATATACTTGCAAATGGAGTGCTGCCCTATTCTGAGGAAAACATGGCCTTGCTTTGGATCTATCAGCAAAATGACGACCCAAAACACAACTATTTGCTTGTGAAGAAATGTTTTAAAGGCAATAAAACCAACGCGTTTAGCTGGCCTGTGGGGGGCCTTAAAAAAGAAAACAACGTTCATGTATAAGTAGCGATTGTTGGAATGTGCCCAAGAAATGTGGTGCCCAAAAAAACCTGACAGGCTCTAAACAACAGTATGCCGAGAAGAGCAGCGGAAGATATTCAAAACAAAGGTGGATACACTGAGTAATGAAAGTGTAATTAAAAAAGTTCATATCTTTAACATTTTGTTTTGTTTTGTTTTTCTTTATATCTTTCCAGTGTAAAATCTTAATGAAGTTCTACTTTTTTATTATTTGTGTTTTCTGAAATATTTTAAGCAAAAAGTTTTTCTGTTGAGTTGTACTATTATTTTGAGAAATTAATCCTTTAGGATATTATCGAACTTCCTGACATAACTTTATAAAATATCAAAAAATTCATACAATAGAAATTCATATTTTCCAAAGTTATGGCGGGAGTTATGATATGAAAGCAGATACATGGATTGAAGAATAACATAAAAAAACAGAAGACGCTACATCAAAAATATTTTGAGAAACATTTTTAAGAAAAAAAAAATAGTGTTTAACATATTAATTTAAAGTTTTGTTAGAATTGCTTTGACTAGCGAAACTGGTATTGTGTATGCGATTCGAAGCTGAAAAAAGGAACGATCCGAGCGCGCCCTATATATATAGATATATATATATGTACTTGCGCAGAATAATCCCAACAACACGTAGGGTTTTCCGAATAATTACCAAATTTCACCAGCATGAATTTTTAATGGTAAGCACGAGAAACTGCCGCGATAGTTGAAACAAGTTTTGGTGCCGGTTAAGGCTGGAGCCCCTTTTCTAAATATTTACCATTTTAATAATTCTCATAATGAATATGTCTGTATGACAATATTGTTGATGAACACCATCATATAAAAATAATATATAAAAATTGAAAACTTGATCAAAATGCTTGGATATTTCTCAAAATGGACTAGTAAGTGAAAATTTTGCACAAATCAGTTACACATTATTTAAAAGGGAAGGAACTGGGCTTTCTTGATATGTTTGTATTGTGTTTAAGAATTTTTTGGATAAATACAGGTTTTCCAAAGTGAAAAATATAGGCTTTCCAAAAACATCATATTTCCAAAACTGTAGGAAAAATTTTAAAAATATCTTTTTATCTTTCATTCCGCACCATTAGACATCAGTCCTGGAGTATACAGTGGATTCCTTTAAAAACTATATTCGAAACTTTCGATTACCATCAGCCTTAGAGGCTAAACACAACTTGGACGTGCGATTTAGTTTTTGTGTCAAATCGTCACAAAAAATAGAATTTGTACAATTTCTCTGCGATAAATTTTGTACTCACTATTAACGTATAGGAAAAATCTGGATGATATCGCACGTCCCAGTTGTGTCTCGCTTCTAAAGCTGTTGTCAGTTTCACCTGCATGAGATATCATATGGAATTCGCCATTTAAACAGAGAGCTTATTTTCGAAAACTCTCTTGTTTGTTGGCAAGAGGGAAAAACAGAATTTGTCGTACTCGGAAATTCTCTTTCGTCTTGCTCGTTCGCTGATATTATGCTTTGAGTTGACGTTTGTTTTTATATTTATTTATTAGTTTATATGGAATACAGAAGCTTATTGGCCAATTACAATTTACAAGCACAAGAAATTTAAATTTTCGTGTTAAATTCGAACTTTTGTTCGCACGTGAATATTTTAGTGGTGTGCAGCGTTGTATTTCTCCCGAAATAAATTCTGACAATAGAGAATTTTTTTCCAAAATGAATAGCGAATATTTTCGGGTGAAACGCGTTGTTTACGAGCAAATCAGAGTATGGCTGACTATACAGGGTAGGAATTGAGCTATCTTTACATGTTGAAAATAAATACCGGTTTTCAAAAACATCGCGATATCTCGAAAACTGTAGGGTAAACTTCGAAAATATATTAGCAAATACTGCAGCTTAATAAATTAGTTTTCAAAGAACACCTATATTTTGGATATCAACCGAGTTGTATTCAACTTTTAATGATTTTTATAAAATCTTCCATGCTTTATAAATATAACCCTAAACAAAATTCGCGAATGGGAGCTAAAGTAGACGGATTTTTATGTACATATACATATATATATGTATCCTCTACTTCAGATGTTATATCTCTGAATCTAGGTGCGTCCACAAATTTCTAATTCCATATTCGTTTTCAGTGTTAAAAGCTTTACGAAAATAGAGTTTACAAAAAATACAGAAAATCCTAAAGTGAACTTATGCCATAAAAATAGTCGATCGCTGGTCTGGGCCGTGAAAAAATTGGCAGCTCTATTTCTACTTGATATTTGAACATAATTTATAGGCACATTATAGCATGGAAGAGCATCATAACCCGAGCATGAGCTTCCAATTGTTAATTACCGAATTAATAATACAGACAGCATAATTATATTACACAAAACATAATTACGATGCGTGCGACATCCGTATTACCGGCTTTTATAGCTACCGGTAATCGCCCGCCATGCTCCGATTGAAAACTTGGGAAATAACTTACGACAGTTCATACATATTTGCTTAGGTAGAAATCCGAAGAAAAAAAATCTCTTTATTGTGCTCCCATTAACGCCCTAAATTACTATTCCAGAAAATATGTGAACATGCCTGTAAACAGAATCTGGGAATTTTCCTCGAAAAAACACCGACATGAAAACCTATCTCTGTCTTTCCATAGTAAATCATTTTGTTTATCATCCCCTTTGACCAAATTTCTAAGAGCAGTGTTCTCCATGTAACTGCTGTAAGTTCATCCTATGTTACGCGTCGTAATGTAACGCAAATAATTTTACCGGGACTTCATGCGTACTTACACTACACTGCAGTGGCTTGATTTTGCTCCTTTAATTTCTCTCACACGTTGAGATTTTTTTTAGCAAACTTCGTTTCTAAATTATATTGCGGCATGCAGCAGACTGCAAGCACAACAAACCATAAAAAAAGGCCGCCGCCTTTGTGTCGCAGCAAATTACAAGAGAAAAAACATATTTCTTCCAGTTGAATGCAGCGCTGAATGTTTCGCAAATTTTGCACGTTTTATTTTTAATAATATAAATATTTTTTATGAATTTCGAGAACAAATTATACCCTTATTTTTTCTTACTTTTATTTGAATTTTTAATGCTGGATTTTATTTTAAATTCTGCCTAGAAATTTTTCGTTTCCAATATTTGTGTGACCAGCCAACAATAAACACAAGTCACGAACACTACCTCACACGCACGTATATCAAGACAGACTGCGACTGCAAAAAGGAGCGTGCCAACTTCAACTTCGGGTTTTTTCAAATTTTGCAGAATTCGGGAAGCAGCTAAAACGTTTTTGTGCAGAACCAGCAAACGCATACACGTACACTCGCATAAGAACAAAAATATACGACATACCAGGGATGATATTTGAGTGTATAAGGACTTTCAGAATACTTTGAATACAGCAAAACTAAAAAAGTCATTTTGATCCCGAAAAAGTCCTTTCGTAACATATTAATATTTAAGCCCAAGAGCCCGCTGTAGAAAAGTCCAAGAGTGTACAAGATTACAGGATAAGAAATACGGGAAAGAAAGTAATGCATTTGCAGAGTTGCCTTGCCAAAGCCTGTCTGATTTTTGCCCAATTTTGCCATTTCGATAAAAGCTTTAGTATATAACAGCTCGAAATGTATGCCATATGAGAGAACTCAAAGAGGCCTATATGTATTTTTTGGCGTTGCATTGTTCGTTAATTTCACCAAAATGCTGTAATCTTATGCACTCGACTTTTCTACAGCGGACTCTCCCCTATTTAAGCAGACAGTTTCGAAAGTTAATATGACAACGATCATATAGACCTTATTGTACATTTTTTAAAAATAAATACTTATTCAAAATATATAAGCCGCTGAGAGGAAAAGCGCTGAAACTCAAAATTTCAAGAGATTTTTCGGTAAAGGTTAAGTGGATTCGTAAAATGGAGAGGACTACTTGAAACAAACTGCAAGCCTTATCCAAAGACGTAATCAGCATTGCAATACAATTCACATAAAAAATGTTTCACGAAAATGCGTTTTATTCGATTTGGTTAAACCAAAATTCCATACAAGTGCGTGAACCAGCTCCATTTCTAGTGATTGAACTTTTTTGTCTTTGCTAAATTTGAAGAGTAGATGTCGCACATTGCAAGTAGTTCTAGACACAAACCTAAAATAATTGCATATATATGGCAACTTTGCTTGAATTGTTGTAACTCACGCGAGACCCTTTGTCTGCAGTTGGTGGCCTGAACATTAAAATATAGTCAAATAAAACAAAGAAAGTCATTATCCCTGCTTTGGTTCCGCTTTTCCTTTTTTAATATAACGTCAAATAATTTTGTTCTTTACCTTCTAACGTTAATGTTCTGACGCGTAAGGCTCTTTAACGCGATAGGCCCCGTATGAGATTTTTAGGAAAATTAAATCGTAGCAAATGTCAATCATATGTAAAACCGCTGTAAGAGCCTACATATGTGCTAAAAACAATTATGGCTTTAGCAGAACTATAGCTCGGGAATGCTACTGTTTTGTTTCTTATTGGAGGAATTCTATAATAAAAAGTGCTCTAAACAACAAAAAAGCACTATTTATTTTAAAGAAAATTACATTCTTTCAAAATTGGTCCCACATCATCCCTGCGACACACTCCCTTATTTGAGAACAAACTCACACACATTCACTCAAACTGCAACTAATGGCAGCAATAACAACCCGATACAAGGAATTCAAACAAAGAAACAAAAACTTCAGGATACCGAAAGGAGTGATTCATTAGGCCATCTCACATGATCGCACATTTTCAGCGCAATGACTTGATATAAACAATGTTTGGACATGTGAACACTATCGGCAACTGCCTGACTTATAGTAAATTTTTAATTTCATATATCATTTCGTTTCGTTCCGATTCCAGCAACATGGGAAATAAAGCAAACATTATCCAAAAACATTAAAAATTAAAAGGTCTTCCTTCAAACGCGAAAGCTCGAAAAGCATTCATAATTCGAAAGTTGTCGAGTTTGTGCTCTAATGTTAACAGCGGATAACCGTACACGGATTTTCCGTTGTCCGCCGGATAGTGTAATGCGTTGAACAAAATACAAACGGGGTCCGGAAATCGGCAACGACTACACGCTGTCAAAAACCAAAGCAAATTGGACGTGTAAAATGGAACAATAAGCAAGATATTTTGGATTAGGACAGTTTACATGATCCCTTATGTTGTACAACTTGGCTTGATAACATCAATGTTTGATTAGGTGAACGCTAAGTTCCACTCCATGACACTGATGTACATATTTCAATTTATTTTTTTTTGCTGGCTAGTAAAACACTATAACTTGTGTGAACGTTGGTTGTCAAGCCTAACGCAAAATTTTCATTTGAAATAAGATTTCATGCAGTAAGTCAACGTTTATACGAGCAAATTCGGTCTGAGAAATTCTTGTCTATTCTCTTTTGTGAATTTCTTTTGCGTTTACACACGGAAACTAGAATTTGTTTGTGCAAGAAAATTTGAAAGCAATTACTGCGTCAACCCGCCACAACAAACGTAAAATCAAGCATAATATCAGCTAAAGAATAGAACGAAAGGGATTTCGCGTGTACGACAAATTCTGTACACCATCCTTTCGTTTTTCCCTTTTTGGCTACAGACAGGGAAACTTTCTTTGAAGAGTTTCCTCGTGTAAACGCTGTCTAAGCTCGATGGCGTGCGCTGCAAGTGATCAGTGGGCACGGTGGGCTTTAAATAAAAAGTTGAGTTACAACAAAAATTTTCATGGGGAATAATTTTCGATTATTATAGTAGATATACATACATCAAAAAAGAAAAACAGAGATTTTTTTTTAAATTGCTTATAACCAGTTTTTTAGCAATATTACATTTGTATGAAATAAGGAAAACATACGCATGAAATCTAACAAATATCTCATTTTTCTTAATGAAAATGACACATCAAAGAACCTTGAAAGATAGCTCAATAGAAGCTCAAGTCCAAATATGAAAGTATGTATCTGTGGATATAACAGTGTCCCCTCCAGCGGCGTGTTTTATTTAACTTGAGACTGCAGTATATATGTACATTTGAGTAAATAACTTCTACCTCTTCACATGCTCTTTCCCTTCCATAAACATTGATTTAAAATTCATAAACGCCTTCAATCTCTCCACGGTTTCTGATTATCAGTTTATTTTTAGTTAGCTTACTTAAGTTTTATATTTTTATGATCATAACATGTGGCAAGCAGATTATTGCAAAAAATATTTTTACTTGGCATCACCTGTAATGCCTAATTTCTTTTTAAGGGATTCGGGCATTTCTGGTGGTGGAGGTCTTGGCATATGTAAATAGACTTTGACAGCATCATAAATAAACCATTGGGCAGCAGTTAAAGTCCCGATCATCACAATTCTGGGCATAAGACCACCCCATAGACCTGTGTATGTATAAAAAGTATATAAATAGTTGGCATATCGGTTTGATCTAACAGCTATAGCTCAATTATATACATACCAGCCCAGCCCAACTGTTTGGCTACATCTAATGCCGAAGCACCCTTAGCTTGATTTAATTTGGAAACTACTGTATCTGCTGGATGCGACACAATGGCACAGAACACGCCCGCTATATAGCCAGCAGCGAATGTAACAATCAATTGTTCACCCTTGGTGCAATCTTGACGTGGTTTTGGAACAACGTATCTGCAAAAGAAAAAAAATGCATGATGTCGTTAAAGACAGTAAACAGCGCATTGAAAATTGTACTGAAAAATTATTATATGCTCCATCTTACTGGTAAGCATCGACAAAGTCTACCGAAATCGAAAAGTAGGCTTAAGTTTACTTTAGGGACAACCCTCCGATTTGATTTGTTTTTTTAGGAGAAGTAGCGTGCTATGAATAAATAATAAATCTGGAAAAACAAAATTGTCGGTCGGATCTGGTTTAGGTGATATAGCCATCCAAAGTTGCGGATATAGCTTTTTTAAAAAACGCTATAAGTTGGAAACCCCTGGATGAATTTTCAAAATATGCATATCATATTAAAGGTAATTTAATGAGGTATAAAATTGTGATATTGATAATTGAATTTTGATGGTTAGTTTTCGAGATATGAAGATTTTTGTAAAATGTTGACCTTTTTTTTTTAAAAACCGTTATTTTTTCCAAAAAATGCATTATTAACCTACAGTGATATATAAATATTTAGAAAGAAAAGTTTATTACCTTTAAAATGATGCGTCATTTGTACTATATTTTTTTTGTGTTAATCAAATTTTTACCGGAAAACATAAAAAAAATTAATAACCTTACTCTTATGTTAAAATACTGATACGCGGCCGAAGCTGCGGCCGTAGGCCGCCCACTTACCCTTACTCTTAAGCAAAAATACTGTGGTTAGCAAACCAGGTGTTGGATATACTATAGCAAGGTAAGTATTACTCACAGGGTTTCAAAGTCGTATAGAAGCAATTTCTGGGTTTTTCGAAACATTTTTTTTGCTTGTAAAATAAAAATTGTAAGTTAATACCCCAAAATTGGGATATTTCCGGTCACTTTAATTTAGGTTTTCGTTAAAAAAAGAGAGTAATGGTTTTAAAAGTAGCAACAAATAGCACATCATTTGAAAGGTAATGAATTTTACATTCTAAATCGCTATAAATCACTATAGGTCAATAATACATTTTTTGGAAAAAATAACGGTTTTTTAAAAAAAAAAAGGTCAACATTTTACAAAAATTTTCATATCTCGAAAACTAACCATCAAAATTCAATTATCAATGTCACAATTTTATACCTCATCAAATTACCTTTAATATGATATGCATATTTTGAAAATTCATCTAGGGGTTCCCAACTTATAGCGTTTTTTAAAAAAGCTATATCCGCAACTTTGGATGGCTATATCTTCTAAACCAGATTCGACCGACAATTTTTTTTTGCAGATTTATTATTTATTCATAACACGCTACTTCTCCAAAAATAATAAATAAAATCGGAGAATTGTCCCTAAAGTAAACCTGTTCCGAAAAGTATTGAGTGACATCGCAAGTCGCCGAGACAACCGATAAGATCCAAAGTATTGAAAAATTCAAAAATTAACGAAAAACATCAAAAACAGATGCAAAAAGTTGATAAAAGTCAAACAAATAATATTGAAATACGTATGAGTAAAAGTAGGAGCCGAAAGTCTACGATACTTTTTGACTTTTGGTGACCTCAAATCTAAAAAGTCAAATATTATAGAAAATCTGTTCAAATGTCGAATAGTTTTGAAACTATGCGAAAAATGTTCAAAATGTTGAAAAACGCGAAAAATGATGAAAAATGTTCAATAAATTGAAAATATTATGCTCGGAGAGTCTGAAAATGTAGAAACATGCTGAAAAACGTTGTAAAAATCGAAACATTTTGATAAGCTTGAAAAAGGTTGAAGAAAATTGAGCAAGTCAAATATCGTTGAAAAATGTTTAATAAGTTGAAAAATTTAGAAAAAATCAAATCACGTTGATAAATTTGAAAAAATATAAAAAAGAGTTGATATTGATAAAAAAATTGGAAAATAAAAAATTTTGATTACATCAAAAAATTTTCAAAAATTCCGATAGCTTTGAGCAATGCGAAAATAATTTAAAATGAGAAAAATGTTAATGAATTAAGAAATTTGAATTACAAAGAAAAAATCGGTAAACGTTTAAAAATGTCGTAAGTAGTCAAAAAATATTTATCCACATTCAGAACTTGAAAAATGTGGAAAAAATCATAATGAGTTTAAAAATATAGATGAAATCGATAAAAGCTGGAAGTAAGATCTTAAACTCGCTGAACATGTAACGATAAACCGTTATGATTTAAGTGTGTAACATCCCTACCACTTAGTACTCTTTACACAGTGGAGATGTGTAAGCGAAAACTTACTCTAAGACCACATTCAACGCAACTAAACTGCTACGAACGTGCTTCAAATTAGTAAATCATATGTATGTAATTTTAAAAAAATTCATTTACGCACTTGTATAGTAGCTCTAAGGTTCTTTCAAAACAGGCGAATTTCATCATTGTGTATGGAATTTGTCGCATCCATAATGGTACCAGACCCTTGTAGAATGCAGACATACCCTCTTGAGCTGACATCTTTGGTAAGGCTTCGCGTAATGTATTTGCAAAGCCAGGTGTTGTTTGAATTTTAACCTTGGCCGCTTCCATTGGTGACAACGCAATATCGGCAAAAAACTCAGCAGATGCGGACGCTGCCAGATACAAACTAGTTCTGTATAGATATGAATTCTCCTCGCCAATGGCATCCGAATAGAAAACTTTAAAAACTTCATATAATCCAAATTTGCAAAGTCCTTGCATCGAGTAGCCAAAGAATGTCGGTGCCCAACCCTTGGACAAACCTTTAACACCATCCTCAGCTAAGGTAACACGAAAACCATTGAATACACTTTTATACTTGGCTGGATCAACTTGAAGGCGGCATTTAACCAAATCAAGTGGTACGACCATTGTATGCGTGATACCACAAGATATTATGCCACCCAGACCACATAAGGCAAAGTAGGTATTTGAGCCAAATGCACAAGAGTCTAAAAAGAGAAGCGAAAAGTTTTGTTTAAAATTTTCAAGTGTAGGGTGTCCCAATAAGTGCACCGCTTGAAGCTCTTGAATTAAACACATTATTTATTTGTAAGAGTAATGTTCTATATTTACTAATCGCAACAGCGACAGATGCCGTACAACAAATTTTTAGAACTGCCAACGAGATGGTGTAAAATTCTAGTCTGGTGCTCTTATTGGGACAATTTCTTAAATAAAAAGTTTAAGTAAATATCTATATTCATACCTCCTTCTACAATGGTGGCCGCGGCCATAATGTTATGTTGTGGACACACCTCTTTTAATGCTCCATGTAGTTGCTTGCCATCCTCTATCGGACCCAACGTTTGACAATCCACCGTTGTAAATGGCGATTTAAAAGGAAAATTTTGTGATGCTTCAAATAGTGATCCAAATAACATATTTTTAATTGGGATGGTATATATGTTTCGTTGAACAGCAGCAACTACGTCACCGAATTTACACTAAAAGTAGGCTAAAAAAGTAAAATTAAACCAACTGTATCACACTGTTCTCGACAGTTGCCCTCGATACAAAACAAATGTTAAAAAATTTTCCAAAACATTGCTTCGTGTAGATTTGGTGGTGGCTACCATAGTATTTTTTTTTTAAATTAGGATTACAAATATGGTACGCGAAAGCCTTTTTTGCAAGCTTTTTTACATAATATGACTGTTTCTTTGAGCAGGTTCCCATAAAAAGTACTTTAAGTGAGAGAAAAGAATACGAAAATCTTCTACTGTTTCAAGATTTTCTTTCAACTTTATTCGACTTTTTCAAGTTTTTCAGCGTCATTCTACTCTTTTCAACATTTTCCATATTTTATCGTCTTTTTTCACCTTTTTCAACTGTTTAAGACTTTTCGACTTTATTCAAGGTTTTCAACAGCTATTCTTTTCAATGGGCTTGGTCATATTCTTGTTCGTTTTCTCTCACGAGATATAGACAAAATTGCTCCCCATGTATGTAATTCCTATAAAGAACTGAAAAGCCCGATGAGCCACCAATAAATATTAATATTATGAGCTTCCTTACACCAGAATATTTTTTTCCTGCAGCTCGTATTAAACCTATTTGAAATAAAAAAATTAATCACCTTAAAAGACATATACATACATTGGGTGAACCTAGGATTGTTCTTTTGGCATTTAGGACGATTAATAGAGGTTCTACCATCTGATTTCATGCTATTAATACATCACAACACATTTCTCTAAACATTGATACGGTAAAACAAGGAGGTGGAGTCTGTAGTGCATTTTCTTGGTATGGCGTGGGCCCGCTTTTAAAAATCAATGACAAAATGGAAAAGCTCATTAACTCTTCATTCCATGCCAATTGAGTGGACATTTATGCACGATAATGAGCGCAAACACTCCTCTAAAGTAGTCAAGGATTGGTTTTGAGTGGAAAAGATCGACGTTTTGGGGTGGCCAGCCCAGTGCCCTGACTTAAGTCCAATACAAAACCTGTGGAACGAAGTCAAGGTTGATATCGCAAAAAAAAAAAACTATAGAAATATGGATAATCATTGGTCTGGCACACAGAAATCTTGGTATGCCATTTTCAAAACAAAATGTCAAATTTTTCGCTAATAAATTGATTTCAAAATTAGAGCAATGCCATGAGTATTAAAATGCATATGATATATAAATATGAAGGACGTTAAGAACCCTTAGATGGTAAAGCATTACAGATAGACTGGAGCTAGACACGGCTACCGTTTTCAAATAAGGCAAAAGACATCACTGAGCTATCTCACAAATGCAAACAAGCGACTTCAGAAACGAATATCAGAGATCAGCTGCAGCCCAGAAGACCCATTCAGGGAAGTTTCCGAGTGTTCAACAAATATCCAATTGATATCCAAATTGAGACAAATTTAAATTTGTATAAAAAAAATATTTATATTTGAATAAAGCAAAAAGAAGCTAATGCATTTTTTAATGTTATATACACATGTAGAAACCTATAAGATTTATTACTAAATAAATTAAAGACTGAAAGTAAATTTGTAAGCTAAATATGTAAGTATATATAAGAAGTATTTCAAATATGCACAAATTTGTCATTTTTCAAAAATTTTGGAGCGAATTACTGCTCAACATACCTGGAACTTTAACCCTGTAACTCTGATGTAAAGCGATTGAGCCCTAGGGCAATGTGATTCACAGGCTTTTAAGTTTTTTAAAGCCACCTTACCAGCAGGTCTGACCTCTACAGGGATAAGACTGTTTTTCAAAAAATTCTTACTTACGTCGGCTTTAGTTTTGAAAATGAAGAAAAAATAACTACATGTTACGTAACACAGATTGAACTTGACATCAAGGACTTGTACTACAAAAATTAAACTTAGTTTAATTACGTAATGCTAATTTTCCGTAACCGAAATTTATGTTATAAGCATAACATAATTGAAGGACGTCGTAATTTTTCCAAAACTCTTGACAACACTGCACGCACAAGGGTATTGCATAATATTTCATATTAAAAAAAATATGTATTTTACGATTCACTGTTTTCATATATATTTTATCTTGCAAACTTATCAGAAACAAACATAATTTTAATTTATTCATCACTTTTTCCACAACTCACCTTAAAGGTAGACAACAATAATGACAACAAACAAGTTGTGTGTCTTATGAAAGGAACGTTTAGGTTTAAAAAAAAATTAAAACAAACACTAACTAAACGTTCGTTTCTCTCAAATTCAAAGCGTGTTATGTATGCGCTACAAAACCTCTTAGTTTACTTATTTATCGACAGCTTTTACATCAAAATCTTGAACTTTTTACTACAGGGTACTTTTCTATTAAATATCCTTCAAGAAATTAAGCGTTCACTTCTATACTTCTTCAACATATCTCGAACTTTTAACATTTTTTATTTAAAAAAAAATCGGATTCACTGTTTTCAAATATATCGCATCTTGAAACTTTATCGGAAACCAACATAATTTTGAATTATTTATCACTTTATTTATAACTCACTTTATAGATCGAACGTTAGGGTTTAAGTAAAATTAAAACAAATACATAACTAAACGTGCGTTTTTATACCCTACACAGAGGGTATATTCACTTTGTCATTCCGTTTGTAACGCATAGAAGGAGGCGTGGCAGGTATGGAAAAGTTGATCAGCGTCACCACCTGAGTCGATATAGCTGTGTCCGTCTGTCTGTCTGTTGAAATCACGTTTACGAGAAAATTAAGCAAGCTAACTCAATGAAATTTGGCACACAGGTCAAACCTTCTTGCAAGCTGCTAGCATATAAAAATTGGCGAAATCGGTTAACGGCCACGCCTTCCGCCCATACTCTATGTAAATATACCCATGTCCATTTTGAAAAAAAGATGCTGCGATTTTGATGAAATTTGGTGATTTGTTGAAGATGAGAATAAAATTAAGATTAGGCTAAGTGTGAAATTTGCAAAGACTCTTAAAGGGGCGTGGCACAGCCCTACATTTTAACTTTTATAACGTAATAGCTCGTAAATCGTGCAAGTTATTGTGATGAAATTTGGTACACAAATGCAGATCTTATAAATCTTGAATTGCGCATAAAGTGGGCGGAATTATAAAAGTGGGCGTGGCGCTTTTTAGCAATTGAAAATTTGGATTTCGTATAACTCCAAATTGGCACACACGATTTTCATTAAAATTTTAGGGATGATACCAATGAAAGTAGTCATCAATACAAGTTTATTCAATATTCTGGAAAATTTTGTTGAAGGGCGTGGCATAGCCTACAATATTTATAAACGTTATAAAAAGAGAACTAACAACGCAATCGTTATAGAAATGTAATATGGCGGATACACTTGCTAAAAGGTGTCTGCTTGCAAAATTTTGGCACAATTGCGCCGGTGGGTGTGGCACCTCCCATATAAGCGAAATACGTCTAATACTATAGTTAGTGTGCTATGAGAGTAATCTTCATGAAATTTTGTGTAGAGGGGCCGGTTACTATAAGCTTTTAAATTCAATGAATTTTGACAAGATTGCATCAGTGGGCGTGGCACCTCCCTCATTAACATAAAGTTGTAAGTGCTATTTTAAGTGAACTATTGGAGCAATTGATCTGAAATTTGATGTAAGTTGTTTAATGGGTATTAGGTACATATGAATCAAAAGCTGGCGAAATAGCTACAGTGGGCGTGGCACCTCCCATACAATTAAAATATCTTAAGTGGCATAACTATCGAAATATATGAGCAATCATACTGAAATTTGGTGTAAGAAGTTTGTTTATGGAAGGCTATTTTTGGATCAAAATCGGTTGTGGGTTGCATCAGTGGGTGTGTCACCGCCGTAAATTTTAGGAATAATTACGGCACATTACGCAAACTATACAAGCTATTATGCTAATTCAACCTCTTCAACATTTTTTTAACATTTATTTAAAAAGTACTTTCAATGCAGTGTAGGGTATGTGAGTTTCGGCCTGGCCGAAGATAACACCTTTACTAGTTCATAAATTAAAAGCGTGTTATGCGCTACAAAACCTCTTGGTTTACTCACTTACCGACAGCTTTTACATTTGCCAAAATCTTGAACTTTTTCGTACAGGGTAATTCTTTTATTAAATATCTTTCAAAAAAATTAAGCATTCACTTCTATGCCTTTTTTAACATATCTCGAACCTTTCAACATTTTTCAGTTAAGAAAAACATTATTCTTCTCTGGAGATTCCATTTTGGTATTTTAGCTGAACGAATCGAAATAATTACCGATGCGTGATTTCAACATCGACCACGCTAGTGATGGAATTTGAAATTCTCTATATTGTAGTACTATAGATTTTTGGTGTGACTTTAGTTTAGTTTTTGGAACTCAGCCTTTTTGTTAAAATATTTGTTCACACTATTCTTTTACCACGGAAATAAAATTTTCATACTATTTTTCCTTTCTCTTTTTCTAAATTAGTAGTACCATGCAGGAAGGAATAAGCTAGGCTGAAGCGTCAGCTCGACATAACCCTCATATGGGTTGCAGGCCACTGGAATATTGAGGGTAGCGAGAGGGCTGATGAATTAGCTAGGTTCCTCCCTTGATGAAACCGGAGCCTCAAATTTTAATTCCGAGGCAGCAAAGAGCAAGAGGTCCCTAAAAATCTATAAGCCAACCGAACATTTATGTGCGTGAACTTTTTTTAATGAGATTTCGTATTTTTTATTTATAAGTATTGCCTTATCCTCAGTCATGAGGAGAAGATTCAGTGAACAAAATTACCCTGTATTATTTAATGGCAGTTGCACAAAATGCAGATGTTTTAAAGATTGCACGCTTCTTTGCTTTTAGCTTTATTTCTAAAATTTGTCTACAAGAACAAATTCATTAACATTGCATGGCAAAGAAGGTCATTTACGCGAAATAATTCTGAGGAAAATATTAAGCAAATAACACCGGTCTACAGTGAATTTGTCAATCGAACGATTCATATAAATTTCGATTAGTTCGCGTGCCCTGAAGAAAAAAAACTTTTTTTGCACAATGAGACATTGTTTTAATTGAAAATTGACGTTTCTTGAGGTGCGATTACTCTTAAACTGACTTTTCGAGGGAACGACTAGCCATGTTCCAACAAGAAAGACATTGCTGAATATGCAAATTTGTATTGCAAATTTCGATGACTTTCTTGAACACTATCGTTTATATTTTCGAAACGAAAAATTTGAAAAAAAATCCAGTTTTAAAATTTTTATCAATGCCCCATTTGATTAAAAAAAATTGCAGCCTCATTGATTCCCGTCGAAAACATTCAATTTAATTTTGTGAAATCATGAATTTCTACTTCAGATAATGCATCGCTGGTGCATCTGACCGAGCATATTATACAAGGACGGAAGAATGATTTTGTAGCGCGTTAATTCGACATCCACGATTTATAGCCGCAAACCCAAAGTATTGAGTATAGATTTTAAATTCCACAGAATCATTCATTTATCAGAAACCACCTATGTCCTCTCTTTATGAAAAATTTTCCACATACAACAAAAATTATTAAGTGATGTGGTGTACATTTTCATTTTCCAATTTATTTTTTCTCATAGATGTATGATGTGCTTACAGTTATGAAGTCATATAAAAACCTTTGCTTTGCAACATAAAAGGAAAATACTGGAAGAGCTTACACTACTCGATGGTGGGCGTAGTTGAAAATATCTTGATGATAAAAATAGCCTGATGATGAAAATATCATTTGATGCTACCTTAGTTTGCATTCACAAAAGCAAACTGCTTTGTTACCTACGACGAGTTGTATCCAATAGTTTAGTCCGGCTTCGCATTTATTGGATCGGCCATGTGAAGCGCGCACTCGACCTAGGTGAAGCGATAGTAGAATTTTATGTACCTAGAAATCCAATTAGGTAAAAAAGAGAAAGCATAGTACAACCTATATTTTGTTTTGAAGGCTCGTGTGAAATGAAGCCAGCAAACCCGGTACAAAATTTGAAAGTTTGATATCTAATAATATAATATATATAAAATAATATTTTGCTTAATCTAGAGCCAGGGCTAAAAATTTTCGTTATCAAATAGTCTGTTGTTAAAAATTATGAAATTAGAGCGTCAGGCCAGTGTTTGAAAGTCATTGAAATTTGCGTAAGACTTGGTCCACTATAACTCAGCAATTATTCATTTGATTCTTACAAGAGATACATCATTGAATTACCTATAAAACGATATATTATTTGTGGGAATCGGTCAAGTCGTTCTCCTTATAGGTACGTACACATCTCGAACGACAAAAATTTTCGTCTAAAAAAATATCTGATGGTGTAAAAAGAGCACATCTAAGTTGATCGAAAAAAGTATGATTCGTTCGATAAACAAAAATAAATTTTCATTTTGTAGACCAGTGTAATACACTTTTAGATGAGTAGGATGTTGAAAAGCTTTTTCCTTCAACTTTACCTAGGCTATTTTACATAACTTTTTATAGTGCCGGTATGAAAGTATGGCCATTGACTTACGTACATTGCAAACTGCATTTCCGATATGTCACAGATGCTGTACGATTGGAATTTACTTTTTCAATGCCATGGCAAAAAGAATTGAGTTTTTTGTCGATTCAAAAAAAAAAAACTTTTTTTTTATTTCCAATTCCAAGGAATTGGAGTCGAAAAGTATTCAATCTATTTCAGACCTGGAACTAGGTTCCAATCAGTAGCGTACCTAAGGGGGAAGGAGCAAGGTTGCGGTCGCTCCGAGCGCAAGACTTGGGGGACGGCAAAGAGATCGTCAAAATATCTTATTTTGTTATTTTGCTAGGGTTTTTGAAAGTTAAAAATGAGGACCTTTTGTTTTAGGTAGTAAATTTGTAGATGGAAATTTTCAAAATTTAAGTGAAATATATCTCATTTTGCTAGAGTTTTTCAATGTCAAAAGTGAGGACCTTTTTTTTTGGTGAAGTAAATGAAATTTTTTGTCAAGAAACACAAAAATTTCTTTCAGTAGGGGCGGTAAATAACTTTTATGCCCCGGGCGTCCGATGTGCACCAATGCCCCAGCAGTAAGTATAAGGCCTTGCCACCTCCTTTTCTTTTTTATACGAAATGGCTCGATAAAATAGGCCTTCTAAGACAGACAGTGCTCTCATGACGCTTAATTTTGCAATTGAATTGAACTGCTATGAATGTCAAAGTTAAAACAAATAGGCGATCTACTCTCCCACTCTTAAAATGGCTTCCACTTTTACTAAAACACTATGGTTGGAAGCAGGCGCTCTGCAAATCAAACAACATGGATAATGTGTATCACATACCAGCAAACATAAATATAATTTTTGTAATTTTTTCAACACATCAGCAGCATCGGTTGTGAATTACAAAAAAAAGAATGCACACATTCCTTAGGATTTTTTCAACTGAATTCAGTTCAATAAAAAACTCAACAGCGATGCAAATAACGTGGGATCGGTTACAAATTTGTCAGTCTGGGAGTAGTCGAAATAAATAATTTTGAATGTGAATTCACTCAAAGTTCAGCTTTAAAGAATTACCCAGGTAATATAAAAACAATGATATGCGTATATGGAATGACACAACATACAGAAAATAGCTTGTATTTAAGTTTTTTAATATATTTACTAAATTTACTTTTTATAATTAAAATTAAGTACTAATTTAAACATTTTGTTGTAAGTGACTGCAATATGGGTCACAGACTCTTATAAAATGGAAGAATGAGAATGCCAGCAAATAAATCGGTTGCTTCCATTACGTATTACAGCTATGATTTCATTTGGTATGTAATTCGGAAATCATTATTGTTCATTACAGTTAAGTACATACACATGTCAAAGTTCTAAAGCAAAGTTTTGTGTTCGTTGCTAAGGTATGAGCTTGGGCAAATGTGTTTACAGTAAAAAAATTTTTTGTGAAAATATTAAAATGATGTTTTTAGCTATACGAAAAAAAAAACCAAATAAACATATAAGTTATGTGAGATAATACTTCAAAATGTTCACGATTAATCTTTGGAAATAGCAATGGTTATTTTGTTTGCTTCATCGTTGAAGAAAAGATTAAAGGTGAAACCTTCATAGTTTACATTAAATCATTAAAAATCACATCAACAAAACGAATTTCATTTTATCAAAATATCAACACAGAGACTTAAGAAGATCGGTGACTCGTAACTGCTGAAGGAAAATATTACCTTCCACTCAATTCTTTCAATTACACTTGCAGCGACAAAAAGCTTCCCCTGTTAGTTACTCTCTCAACGAAAAATCAGCAGTTTTTGTGACTGAGGGCAAGTCACATGTAAAAACAAAAGTCAGATGTACGGTCGGAAGAAAATCCGATTTTATTTTCTTTCAAATTGGACCTATACTTTTGGAAATGTGATGATTTTTCGAAATTTTTGCAAATTTTTTTAAAGAAAACCGTTATTTTTTCAACAAATGTGTTTATAGCTTATACATTTTTTAAAAAGTCTAAAAAGCTCAGCTCTTTAGCTTTAAAATCTAAATCTGCTCTAAACTTGTGATGACTGATAAATTATTATGTTCATGGAAGGAGATATGTTGATGCAAAAGAAATTTAATTTTCAAAATAATGAAGGAATGCCAACATACACATACAGATTAAAATTAGTCTTTTTGAATACTATCAGAACAATTAAACAAAGCGATAAATTTTTAAATCTATTCATTTCAATTTTACATTTGAAATAACTGAAACCTCTCTGATAATCGAAATAATTATAAGTAAATTGTTCAGTTCTCACTGACAGTATAAAAATAATTTTAATTATAATTTACATCCTTTAATATTGACAGCAATCGCTCCTCTAAACACAGTTAATAACAAAACAATAAAAACACCTTTCTATAATGTAAAGTAAATAAGATTTGCCTACCATTTTCTTACTGTCGCAATGTGCACTCGTTGAAATCTTTTTTCAAGTGACAAAAATTAACTAGATAGTTTGACGAGTGTACACACCATCAAATTGTTGGCCAAGCACAAAATCAAAATTTTTTGTTTTGTATCATGTTCAAATCTTCATCAAATTGTTTTGTTGGTCAAATCGTTTGACAAAAAATTGGATTATTTGTACGCTCCTATAAGTATATAACATGATTTACCATGTCTCTTGAATTCGACGCAAAAACATTCTTTTGTGCGAGTTTTCAACCAAAGCCAAGTAAATACTTTCTGGCAAGATAAAGTTTTATTACACAGATCGTATGGCAAATAGTTATAATTGCAACACAACATAATGTTTGCCCGCATGTGGCTTAAACTGGTTTTTACAATTAATTACGTCTAGCACGTGCTATTTTAAACGAAAAAAATAAAAAAAAAGTTCGTACAATTAATCTTAAACTAAACATGAGTTGTATGTATAATTCATAATTTACCTTTGATAGCTATATTTAGACTCTGTAGAACTAATAAACCTTAAATGCTTACATGTAGTTAAACTACATATTTTAAATGTATATCTTACAGCTTTTGCAATAAAAATTAAATAAATATTCAATACCCGAAATCAACAATTGTAAATTGAAGTTATGATCCACTGGTTTCCATATGTCTATGCACAGTTACAGGTGCTAGTATGTTATTCATACGCAAATGATCATCTGTGGAACTACTTTTTAACTTCGTTTGCTCATGACTCATAATAGAATTCAAGGAATTGGCCTCTTTTGACACAGGCACGTGAACCAAAGTATTTTCTTTTGCAACTCCTTGTGACATATGCATATACGGATTGTGATAATGTTGGTACCGATTTGTAGGACTGGAAATAGAGGTGGAAATCGACATTGTATCAGATTTGCTATGTCGTTTATCATTAAGTAGCAATGGCTCGGCTAACGTAAAGCTTTGATGATCCGTAAAATCTTCGTGTGGTGTCATCGTTGAATATCCATGATCTGATTCACCGTTTGGCGGACGATGATAACTACTTGCTGATGACATATGATATGGCGATATGCTACTCGTGTGTATGACATTTTGCTGCATGGTAGGCCCAACATCGTCATTGCCATCACAACCACCAGCTAGTTCATCATTATCTTGACAGTTATCAAAATTGAAACGTGATAGTGAAACACCATAGTTGTCTTCTTGCAAAGAGTCTACATAAAATTGTTCTTGAGAATGCGAGTCCAAGTTATATCTATAGCAATAAATAGCAAATCCAATAATCAAACTAAGCACAATAATTGCACCGCCAACGGGTCCAAAGGCAGAATATGAATTTTGTTTTTGGCCTGCATTGTAAATATTTACAGCAAGCACATCGGAATCATCATCAATGTCACCATATGGGCTGAGTGATGATAAGACACCTATAAAAAAATTTAAATAAATATTAAACTCAGACTTAATAACACATTCTTTATTTGAAACGAGCTATTTTATTTTGAAAAGAAATTCTTAAAATTAATCTTTCAAGCAAATTCGCATTTTTAAGACAAACAGTTTTTTTAAGTCCCTAATGATACGTCTTAAAATTTTAATGATTCTCGATTTGAACGTTTTGCCAAATAAAATATGCTTCTATTCCTTATATCAAATCCCCATTTCAACACAGCTAAAAAAAAATTTGTTACATCAATGAAGTTTTGGACAGAATATAAGTAAATCTTGCTTGAAAGTAGTGGAATCGACAATAATTTTGAATCGGTCGCCGCTTCCGGCATAGTTACCTGCTGGGCGATAGGTTCACTACTGAATCGGGCGTCCAAAGAATCGTATTATTATTTTCGAACATTAGAACCAACAAATCGAACGTCTAAGTGGAGTTCTTTAAGGCTGTCTTTGAGAAAATTAATTTTAATTTCTAACAGACAACCAGCAAATCTAATAGCTTACATATTTTGAATTATTTTTTCTTCAGAAAAATTTAGTTGAAAATATGCGTAATTTCTTTGTAGATACAAGCGAGTATTTATACTGTACAAAAAATTATATTTATGTCTGCTGTCTTCATATTGTTTGATTTTGTGAGCGCCTGCTTTCGGCGAAAGATGTTTTTTCCATACAGTTTGATTTAAATTTATTTTACATTCACAATTCAGTTTCTAAATTTTTCAACGTGATCAAAACAATAAAGGCCCAACTAAAGACTTAACAAAAATAGACGTGACGATATCAGCTGAACGAACGTTTGCACTCGTTACGTCTGTTTTGACATTTAACCCAAAATGTTACGTTAGGAAATGAATTGAAATAGATCAGCTGTTTTGCAATCCCATAGATACAAAATATTTTAGCAAACCAAATACTTTTTGCCAAAAGCGAAAAGTGAGTGAAATTACTGAGAATTTAATAAACTTGACTAAAATAATAGACATGTGCATACATAAAGTATTTAGATTATACAAAAATTTTAAATTTTTTTATTATTTTTTATACTTTGCCAGAAGCCACTGCTGCAAGAATCATTTTCATAGAAGTAGCTATGAGGGGCAGTTTTCAGAATACGATGTAAGCCTGATTAAATTGAATCGTCATTTGTGTGATTTTACTTCGTATGTGTTGCGGCTCCAGAGAAAATGGCCAGGAGACAGGATGCAATTTGGAGTACCCTGACGATTTCGAATTTGAAGGTGAATATGGTGAAGACAGCAGCGGATTTGAGCTTTTTAACAAGAAAAACGAAAGCTCTGCTTGCGCATAGATCATGGATTTTTTTCCTTATTTATAGGATTAAAAATGAGCGGTAAAGTATTTTCGGTACTCTTTGAGTGTACAACAGAACATAAAAATGGAAAGAAGTAAAGCGAAGAGATAAAGTTAACTTATTCGTAGGCTATATTTTGTTTCGATAAAAATAAGGGCATGGCATCTTCTATGGAACAAAAACACTCTAAACGCTATATCTTCAACCTTATGAAATATTAACGAAATTAGACCACGGAGCGTTGCACATGCCATACAACAAAAACATTTAAAACGCTTTATCTCGATAGTTTGTTTAACTTGAATATACAACGCCAAAATAGTAAAGCCAGAAACAGTGTATGGAGTACCTAACGTATGGTAGAATGATCAGTTTTATTTGTGATCGTTTTGAGTTTTTTTAACAACACTCACTAACAAAATTAATAAGCTGTCTTTTTTTAATTTTTCATAATTTTGTTGTCAAAGCATTTAGTCAATACTATTTGAATATATTATTTTCGCTCGAATCGAGTTTAGAACCAAATACTGTCGATATTTTTTTCGCTTTCAATAAACAATGCATATAGCAATTATTTTCGTTTTTATCAAGTTTATGTGTAATGACACTAAACTGATTCACTAGTAATCACCACATTTAATAATAAAATATAAAAATTGCTACATGATATTAAAAACATAAAATCTTACCATTAAAGCAAGATAGCTGTGAAGTACAGAACGATGTTGTAAACTGATTTCCATCCTGATCAAGTTGACACCATTCACAACCGATTATGGCTAAACATTCCGATTGTGTTCCATAAATATCACAATTGATATTTACACAGGAATGTAGTAAATTAAAATTATTGGCGAGTGGCAGTTTTATTGTCTCATCATTTGTTGGTTCACAAAAAGAATACTGGGTTGTAAAATTACTAAAAATACTAGTATATTCTAGCGTATGGTTCGTATCCAAAAACGCTGGTTGCTCTTGCAAATCCATTGGGCATTCGCATGGGCATTCGCAATCTGTTTGATCCATACGATTACAGTTTAAACATATACGATCGATTGTGCTACATGGGCAAAAGGCTCCACCATCGCAGGTAGAATTTAAAATTGCTGCAAAAATATTACTTCCATGAATTAGAGTGATGGCATATTTGGTGCGTTCGCCATGAACAACATTCGTCAGAATTTCAGTAAGTGATGTATTAAATACGTAGTACCGTTGAATAGTGCGATTTTGGTAATTTGCGCATGCCACTTTTTTGACAAGGGTTTTATGGTATAAAATATCATTAGCTAAAAACGATTCCTTGTGCGTTAAATGTTCATGTGGACGTCTGTGGTTATATGCAACCGTACTTGGCTCTAGCATTGATGGATGAGCTACCAAGTAGCCTCGATTTTCAAATAATAAACATTTTACATTGCTTGGACGGCATAGCGGTGTGGAGTCAACAATTAACTTATAAAAAAAGGCATATGGCAAATCTAAGGCAACTATGGCAACAGGTATATCACGTTCACGAGAATGCAAAGCATTTGATTTGCCTTCAAATATTGTATGGGCTAAGGTGATAACATATCCAGCTCCACCTTAAAATCAGTTATAAGTCAGTTCCTGTATAGACAAATTATACGATTTAAAGCAAAAAATATACCTGCATCTAAATACGGTTCAGTGGCCACTATTTTTCCAGGATGTTGCATTGCTTTCCGAAACCAGGATCTAGTTGTTGGATCAAAATTGTTTGATATCAAACAGCCAGGATAAACTTGCATTACACCGTTAACAGTTGCGATATAACGGCGTATTATATAATTTTTGAGTGTCCCTCGCGTGTCTTGATGTCTTTTCTTCAAATAACGCATTGCCTTGTAAAGCACTCTAACATCATTTCGTACTTGAGAGCGTAGACCAGGATTAGCCAACAATCCAGTTGTATCTTTTAAATATGCCATTATGCTTTCAACTGTGCGTATTTGAAAATTTGGAAAACTATTCTGGTTACTTTGCAAGTACGCAAACGGTGAATCAAAGGCCAAAGTACTTAAATATATGGTTCCAGCATCTAAAATAATTGATTTTATTGATCAAAACGAAATAACATTACCTTCATAAGTTATAATGAAGAAACAAATTATATTACCAAATGTAGCAATTTGACGGAAATATCGACATACAGGGGTGCTTTGCGGTGGAATAAGGTCCAAGCGGTGATATAACAAGTCATTTAATGGGATATACTTGTTATGTTGAATACTTTCGTCGTCACTGTTTTCACCCGCAACATGCTTTGCAATAGGAACGGAGGTTGAAAGCTTCAGCGGCATAAAATTTCCGACGTTTCCCGACGTCGAAATATTAACGAAGGGTGGTTTTTTCGAGGTTGTTACCAAACACATGGTATAAATATCCATAACTCTACGCCAAACATAGCTACGTTTCATTTGCTAAATGTGTAGAAGGATAAATTCATAAATAACCAACTGTATAAGTGATGTTAGATTAAATAATTACAGGTGAATACAATAAAACATATCTCAAGCCTTAATATTATTTTCAACGTCGTTATATATAACAGAATCTAACCCAATAAAGATACCAACAAAACATTCTTTTGCGATTGCATGAAAAAAAAACTAACATCACTAATATGATTCTTCAAAATAGCTTTTAATTGTGTAAAAAATAATTATGTATCTGATGCTGGGTAATTTCAATGTTTTTTTAGTACTGACTTAACTAATGTAAAAAAATATTAGGCAACACTTTGCGTTATTTGGCAACAAAAAAAAAAACAGAGAAAATCACTCTGCTAAATTTGATGGTCAGGTTTTAGAAATGAATTTGTAGCTCAGTACATTTTACCGAAATTTGTAACGTTCACCATCATTCTAAATCTCGAATTAGTCACTCATTCGCTCTGGAATTTACTGCAATTTTGCTAAAAATTAACAAAAATTGCAGCTTCAAACATTTGAATTAATTTTTCTATTTGCTATATTTTATACCGATAGGATACACTACGCCAAACTTCAGTGTAGAGTTACCCTTGACTATTACGAAAGATGTATCTAATACGAATATTTTCCTACACGACCTGAATTTCATACATGGAAAGAGAACTATTCGTTGAAATTACGGACATAAATTAAAAAAGCAAACTGTCGCATTTCAGATAGCATGCAACCATTCAATATTGCTTATTTTAAGAACAACAAAATTATTTGTTTTTTTTATTCCGTATTTAAATAGTTCCATTTGTTTGAATACCGTTTTCTCAATATTCAGTTAGTTTAGAAATTTGAAATAAAACTTCATACAAAACTTAGGCTGGATGTTGAGCAAACGGTCCAGGTAATATTTTTCTAGAAGAGCAAAAATCTTTTCTGCTTGGAATTGATGTTTACTTGTTAGGGATGTGGCGACTAAGATCTAAGAAGTTTCCATAACAAAGATGTAGGGAGCATGGCTATAACGTGCTTATAGCGAACTATGAAGTTACTCAATTGTAATTTTCTGGAAAACAACTTTTCGGCTCTTTGTAGAAATGAGTATGCAAACAAACATTTAATTTATAAAGTTTAAGGATTTCAATGTAATGAGATTATTAATATACATGTATCTACCTTAACGAAATTTTATAGATATACACGTGTACCAAAATTTTGTTTTTCGTATTTTTTAATTTCTAAATTACCTAAATTTTAAGTTTAGTTAAGGTAATAACTAATAAAAAAAACTGTTAGAGTCATTTCATGACGGGATGTGCTTGAACAAAAGAACAGTTTTATAAGCCCGGAAATATTCGCCAAGTAATCCCCAATACTTAAAACTAAAGTTTATATTAAGATTACAAGTAAAATTTTAATGGATTTATGTTATTTTAAATTTATGTTACCTCAGGCTTTGCATTGTTCCATGTATACAATATAGAAGTTGAAAAATTTCCAATATTTTTGTTTAAAATCTGATATCGTATTGTAGCAAAGTCAGTTGAATTTTCTAAGAAACCTATATCTACAGGAAATGGAGTTTCATTTTGCGTATTCGGGTTAGGAATTGCCGGATGTGCAATAGTGTGTCCATTACGGTCAATTAAAAATGCATACGAATGCTTGAATTTATTTTCTTGTACAATGTAATTGACTACATCCTCCACAAGGTCTGAGAGATACAAATCAACTCCAACAACACCGAACGGTGGAACAGCTTGTGTGAAAGACACAATTAAATCTAATAAGAGCAAGATAATATTTGACGTTAGCTTACTTATGTACATATATGTTAAATTGAACGTATTATTTACATACCAGAGCTACTTCTGCCCACAACAGGTTCATGTACCACAAGATTATGTGTTAAAAACGGCTCCTTAAATAAATGTTCAAAAATTGCTGTGCTAGTACGTAAAATTGTGTCAGAACGCTTTTTTGATATGACGAAAAAATTGCCTGCTAAGTCCTGTGGATTTTGCTGTCCATACCAAGTGCTAATATTAACATCGTATTTGCTGTAATTTTGCTGTGCAATATCACGTAAGAACTGCTTTTCATACATTATACGTTTTTCATCTGAATAAAATAGGTTTTTTAGTAGTTGACAAAACTTAAGGTCAAAAATTTAATGCATACCCGAGACAACAGCACAAGTATTTATAATAATTGGCTTCTGAAGTTGACGCTGTCCATTTGATATAACTGACAGAACATGCTTTGCATCAGAAAGATTTGTTATGAAACCCCGTGTTATGTATACAAATTCAATCGGAGTTTGAGCGTTAATTAGCTTAGATTTTTCCAAAACTTCTAGTAATTTAAACGAGTAGTCAAATCCTTGTGTGTGATTTGTGAATTTTTTGCTGACATGCAAGTCATTAATATATTTTAGCATTTCTTTCTTGTAATCACGCGTAGCGGCATAAACATTGTTTGAATTTGATTCGGTGCTATGTTGCTTTGTCTTTAACTGCACACATTTGGCTTCATTAGACACAGTAACAATTTTTATTAGGTCCACATCAGAAAGCAAGTTTATAACGTTCAAAACTATAAAATATGAATAAATTTATAACGAATATTTCCACAAATGTGCGAAGAAAATTTATAGCTAATGTTAAGGTAAGCAGTCAGAGTACTAAATTACTAAATAGAAAATATCAACTTTAAAGGTTAGCAGATTTTTTCTTCACAGCGTTTTATATTTTGGTACAAGTCTACTTTAGCTACAGTCGTCAAATTTTTTTCCGTTTTAAATAACTTTCTAAAAAGCTGTATAAGTTGGGAACCCTTGGAATGATTTTCACAAAATCGGTGTCATATGAAAGGTAAGAAAAGACAAGAGGGACAAGGGGCTTCCATGTAGCCCCCTGCTACAAGGAAGTTTCTATTAAAGAATGATATGGTAAATTAGACACATAACAAGACAAATCTGACCGAAAGGCGATGCAAAGCGTTCTCTAGAATTGATATTTCGCATTAGACATAGCTTGCCATCAGTTGTTGCAGACATAACTAGCCACTGCCTTGTGTTCGGTCTTTAGACTTCTGTAAAAGCTGTGGGGATGTGGAGGAGAAAAACACTTGCTAGAAAACGAAATAAACCACTTGGTTCGTTTTTATTTAATGACCTGGATTACACTAGTACAGATCAGCTACATAGCATTATTACGAGTTCTTGTTGGTTCAATGAGAGGGTACATTTAACTACTCTGTGCTATCACAATTGATCTACATTGATTTTAATCTGGCAGCCACTCCTACCTAGCCTAACTTATTGTGACCTTTTATAATTTGTAATTGAAAATTATATAGATTATAATAACATGAAAATGTCCAGCCTGGCAACACTGACACTGATCTTTGCTTCTCACTGTATGTATATTTACATTAGATCGAATTATAATACATTGAAATATATAATATTTCAAAAATACTCTTAATGTCTATTTAAGTCTTCTAACAGAGTTATAAAATCATCGCATGCAAGCTGAATTAATCTTATGGACGAGTTTATAAATAATCGCATGAAGCAGTTCAAAACCATTTATTTTTATTATTTATCTTCCTGAAGTGATGAGAGTTGCTCATACCTCGCGCTAAGGTTTGATCACGGAAAACTATTTTAGAAAAGTTATTAACTTTTCGCCATGAATGTGGAATATTTCCATATCTTCCATGGGTGCGCTGTGTATTATTCACCATAAATCTTTTTAGTAGTACATTTTAAAACCAAATATATCTTCCTTCTGGGGTATTTTTGTAGCAATTAGCAAGAAAGTGTTGATATTTTACACAACTTATTAAGTAATAAAATAATTCGGTAGGTTAATGTTTAAGATATTAAAAAATTTTATTTTTCTTTAAACTCGTATTATATAAGATAAGCCAAGCGGATAATTGTTCTCTAATATATATTTTTGGCTTATCTATTTCCTATTTAAAACTAAACGATATCTAATTTTTTCTCTAATTGGGCGATATTTTTTTTGTGATATGTCCATGGGCGGTATTTCCTGTCGCTACGTAGCTTTAAAAAGTTATGTAACACAATCACAAAAAAATACATGCAGCTGTAGATAAATATTAGCCTTTATAAGATGAAATTAATAAATTAGTCTAAGGGCTGTTTTCACAGCGTTTGGTTAACCTAACCAATGTCTGTTAGCTGTTATGTTGTTCAGTTTCACACTCCATTGGTGAACTTATGATAATTTTATGTACAAAATATGGCATCACTGCGCAAATCATATGTTTTTTATATGACATTTCATTGCAGGGGTCGGAAAAGCAATACTACTTTCTCTTTCTCTCTTGTTGTATACGTATGCAAGAAAATTTGCTCGGCTACTCATGATTAGCAGCGCGCCGATGGCTGTTTCATATTTTGCGAAATGGAGTCAACAGCAAAAAGTCCTAATTATGACAGCAAGCAGCTGTTAATTAAACATTAGTTAACCTGCCAAATTTGGTTGGTTAACTAATTGCTAAGTTGTATTAAGAAACTGAAATTGGATAGCTAACCTCAAATCTTTAGTTAACTAAATACTGTGAAACCGCACCTAAGAAATCTTCCCAAAAAAGTATCGTCGTATTTACGTAAAGAGTAGGGACGACAATTTTGAATGCAGACGACAACCGTTAAAGGGAAATTCTCAAGTGATTTTGGCGCTCGACTTTTCTATTTCTTCACGTCGAATCGTGTTAGGTGTAAAGGCTTTTAACTATCACCAACTCCGGTCAAGGATGTAAGTACACAATCCTTTGCCTTTTGCTCTAAAATAGAGCATATTTCTACTAATGCAATTGTTCAAATTCGTTTTTAGTCGGGCGTCATTGCTTACCAATATATTTTTGTTGATGGGAATACAAATTACTCACCAAATGCTTTAGTTACATCTAATTGTTCCGTACTAAGTGCAGCGCCAATGTCAATCAATAGAAATACAAACTTATTTGCAATTGCAGAGACATACAATTGCCGAAAATGAATATCATTGAAAAACAGTTGTAAGCCATTTGAGCCAGCATGATCACTTCGTGATAAAAAGTATATATGTTTGAAATTATTTTTAGGAACCCTTGACGTTTTCGAAGTAGAATTTTTATTATTTAATGATTCCAATGGAGTGACATCATTTTTATTTAAACTTGAGTGCAAGCTGCGGATTTTATTGACAATTAAGCAATTTGCGTGATGAGAATTATCAGTAACATTTTCAACATTCACTTCTTCCGGAGTCTCTCGGGTCTTAAAATAATTTAATATTTGTATTTGCTCTTTATTGTAATTTGGCGATAATTCTTCAAACGAAGTTTCGTTCTGCAGTTGGTCAATGTAAGTATTTAAAAACAGCTGCTGGCTAGAAATATTACACGAAACGTTTACTTTACTGCTTTTTTCTGCTTGATTTACTTCTATGTTATCAACAGAGATTTTATGGCTATCGCCGCTCTGGTAACAATTTTTAGATGCATACTCTGAAACATTGCTTCGAAAAAAATCACTCAGTTCCATAACAATTTTTGTTGCTGTATTAATTTTTTTTGACAAGCGTGTGCAAAATGTTTGTAATAGTTGCCCACTTGTTATTGTTGAATCGGAGATGTTATGGCTACCGTTATCATCAATATTGCTCAAGGTGCTAGCACTTGAAAAACCTATCGAATCGAAGATTTCCTGAAAAACAAAAATAGTGCAATTTAGAACAGCGAATGTAAGTTATTTTTTTATTCTTTATTTTAAGCTTATAGTGAATATTATTGAATATAGTAGCTTACTAAATTATTTTTCTAATTGCCCATATATTGGCAATCGACTTAGCCGTTACTAAGCCGTAATCTTCGATAATTTTTGATTGTTAGTTTTACTCTCAAAACACTATTTCTTCTAAAAAAATGTACAGTAAAAGCCAAGCAAGGTAGTAAAAAATTTAATAGCATTTTTTTCTCAAGGCAACAGGTTCTTTTTATTAGAATAAAAACTTCGCGTTTTGAGTTAGTTTTCTATAATTTTGTTTATTTGGGATGATTCTGGTCGCTCTCTTACTTCGAATAAGAAACAAACAAATAAAAATTACTTACCTGTACAGTTGTAATGCTCAATTCCACATTGCGCATTGTAATCAAACGTGCATCTAAATTACGCACTAAGTGCAATAAATTTTGATTTGTATTGCTGTGATAACTATTAGATGAGCTTTTATAAAAACTGCCAGGTCCATTTTCAAGTTTTTGAATTTGTTGTAGAAGTGTAGCGGTTAAGGAAAATGTAGCATTGCTGCTGTCGTTTCCAGCTGGTAATTGGGAACTATCATGCTTTATTTTAAGTTCCTTATAAAATGTTGAAGAAATTAAAGTAGCCTTAAGGGAAAATGTTGCTAGGAGCAGCAGCAGCAGCGGCAGTGGCATGGATGACATCTGACAGCAGCAAATTGAGAACATTCTTTTCTAAATACAAATTTCACTGCCGTTGTGTTAATTTGTGCTGGCCGTTGAGGCAAAAACATAGCAAATAAATTAATCCTTAGATACGCCTATATGAAGTGAGTGCTGCTGCAAAATATTAAATCGCGCAAGTTGCGGAACGTCAATTTTATACTGGTGCTGAAAGTGCCATATCTGCCTTGGAATATATAAAAACAATATATACATGTGTATAAACGAATTACAGCATTTATTTTGCATAGGTACCCAATGTTCCGTAAACGTAAAAACAAGTTTTTTCCGATTATCTGTCATTCAGTTTGAGACAGCTTTTAATTATTTAAAGATATTTATTAAAAATAAAAGACATAAAACTATAAAAAACATTGCTATAAAATATTTCCTAGATTAAAAAATGTAATTGCTTGAGAAGATGCACGCACATGAGAATGTGTATACAAAACAAAGTGAAGTCATATTTCGATAGTTAAAGTATCGATTTTTTAACTCATATGCTTCAAACACAGCCAGGGATGTAAGCAGCAAACCCTGACCGCCGCTAACTGTGCTGCCATTAAGCTTTTAGTGAAAATGGTACCTGATTCACACGATCGATTTTTCAACATGCTTCAGCGTAACACAAAATTATATGCAATGAGCCACACCATCTACAAAGGTTGTTCCGGCGAGCGTTGTAAAAACCGCTGGTTTTATTAACAGTAGGGTTATGCTGAAACGCATATTGTGCAAGTTCCTCGTTGAAAAATGCTCGTGTGAAGGATACGTATAGAGTGTTATCTCGTTGATTTTCGAGCGGCCCAACAAGCGTGGCAATACGCATCAATATCAATTTTGCATTAAAAATTTTAGTTTCAACCAGTTTCGGGGGGTGGTAAGAAGGTGCTAGGTGGAAATGGAATCATGATTCATATAATTTCCGGTTCCAGCCTCCCAAAAACATAGAAATGTACATCCATCTCAATTTTGTATGAAATTTAAGTTTCAACCACTTTCCAGTGGTGTTTAAGGGGCGCTAGGGGGTGATGGAAGGATCGAACTTATTATTTGTTATTATTTGCGGTTTTAGCATGCCAAGAAACATAGAAATACACATCCATTTCAACTTTGTATGCAAATTTAAATATCTTGAAATGAAAAATTTGCACCATTTCAAACTAATTTACCATTTTCAACCGTTATAGCTACGAAGATACTCATTGACCATTCATGTACGATATATAATATTGCGAGAAAGACGCTCTAGCTATTAGCTTGAATATGTGATGTGGTAGATCTTGGTTAAATTGACTTGCGAACGTATGGAAGACAAATAAATACTTACTTTTTGTATGCGGTGATCGGACTAAGACACTGTTCTCACGAGCGATTTTTCAACGCGCGTTTTCCACAAAGTGCTTTTAAGCTTAACTTAAGCGTTAATACAACCAACGTGCGTTGAAAAAAGGCACGTATGAGCCGAACCTTAGTCGTATTCGCAAGGTAAAATTCGTTTGTAGGCTACAATATAAATGTGAAAGAAAACGCATTGAGTTTAGTTATAGTTTTGACATTTTTATTTAGATATGATGTTGAAACATTGATATTAGACGAGGAAAATCATATCGGCCCAATAGCCGTCACGATCAGCATCGTCCTTTTCCGGCATAAGTCCTGCGATAGACCACGAATAACGAACGCAGGACGTTCTTAAATTTTTTGAAAATTCAGAAAAATAGAAGGCATTGAGGCCTTATTTTGGTTTTGAAACATTTTTTCTGTTTTTAAATGCAGATTTGGAAAAAAATGTAAGCAAAAATAACGAAAAGTGGGTTATGGCCAATTTTCAAGCTTAACTCAAAGTATGTTTCTACTACTTTATACATAGGAGAAAAAAGTTGGAGTTTTATTTTGAAATGATCAGCTAATAACTAAATTTCTATTTATATAATCCTCAAATAGAAAAATATTCCTTGGCCACGGTTGCAGAGACGATGAAAAATATCAATGACCTGGAATTTTTCAATAAAAAATAAATTTTTCGAGCAAAAAACTTATTTTGAAGAAAAATTAAGTTCTCCGAAGAAAAATTAAGTTCTCAGAATATTAACTGGTTTTCAATAAAGACTGAATGTCTTGCTATAATTAATAATTGTGCTCGAAAAAGTAGTTTTTATTGGAAATTCTAAAATGATGTAAGGTGCTTCAAGTTTTATTGAACTTCGTACTCATCATCGTCATCTACATCTACAACTATTTTTGAACAGCAAACAAAAAATTTAACAAAAACCCTTTTCGGCCTCTTTAAGTCCTCATATCTTGGTATTGTCCCACGGATGACCCAGTAGCATTTGATTTTCATTGTTTACAAAATCCATTTAGTCAAATAGACATGCTTTCAGGTAGTATGAAATATAGCTGACGGAGTGCGATACTCCCGCTGGCTCTAATGCTTATAATATCCACAAGGAACCCTTCTCGATATTTTAGTTAATGAGCTTGAGTGTGCTGAGTATGAGCCTTCGCAAATAGCTGACGTGACTTTCATACGAGTATTTCTCGAAAAAGTTACAGAAGAGGGATATATGCCTACAAAAACAGGAGCATGTATGAGAAAACACTATCGGCTCAATGTTTGCAATACGACTTTTCATAAATTTTGGCCACTGATATTTTTCTAGCAATAAAAATTTGTCTGCATTTCCTTACCAGTTTCGATTATGTGATGTTCGACATTATACACGAGCCGACCTTAATCTGGAGAGCCCAATTTCAAATCGACTTTGATTTTTTTCTTATATGAAAGAAATAAAATTTTGCATCAGCGATTTTTGAAAAAAAGTTTGAAAAAATTTTTACTTGAGGTAAAATTTCTTCCTTAGAATTTACATTCATTTTAGGAAAAAGTTTTTAGAATATTTTTGATTTTATTTAATCGCCTAAAGCTTACTGCCTAAATCGTATCTCTCTCTTTCTCTCTCTCTCTCTCTCATACAATATGCCAGTCATTCCGAAAGGCATATATATTAAACCTAGGAAAGGACACAGAAACACGAGGTTTTTATTGAGTCCTTCTTATCGTTGTGATTGTTAATCACTAAATTACACGATCGCATTTTTAAAGGCTAACAAGGATATCCTACTGGGATTGAAATCGTACTTAACCTATACGTTTCACCGCTTTGAAAAAAGCATGTGGAACGGGTCAGACGCTAAGACCCACGCGAGCGAAAACCCACGAAAACACGTCTGTACTCGTTAACGGACAAAAGTCAACGTTTACACGAGCAAATTCAGTCTGAGAAATTCTTGTCTATTCTCTTTTGTGAATTTCTTTTGCGTTTACACACGGAAACTAGAATTTGTTTGTGCAAGAAAATTTCAAAGCAATTACTGCGTCAACCCGCCACAATAAACGTAAATTCAAAGCATAATATCAGCTAAAGAATAGAACGAAAGGGATTTCGCGTGTACGACAAATTATGTACACCACCCTTTCGTTTTTCCCTTCTTGCCTACAGACAGGGAAACTTTCTTTGAAGAGTTTTCTCGTGTAAACGCAGTCAAACGAAATCGTAGCTGTTTACCCAAAATTTTGTCAGACGAGAGAAATAAACAGCCGTTCACTCTCTCTCTCTCTCTCTCTGCACAATAATTAACAAAAGAATTTCCTCAGTTCATTTTTAAAGTGCCAAGTGACAAAAGCGAGATCAGCTGATAAAAAAAATATAAAATAAATAAAAAGTGAATTTGAATTTTAGTTAAAAAAAAGTTAAGTTTTTTGAAAAAGTTAACAAAAGAAACACCAATGGAAATCAAAAGCCAACAGCTAACACTTACCTGTCACCTCGGTCTTTCCAAAAGATTCAAAATGGTAAGTAAAAAATGTTGGCCAAAATTTGCTCTATGTTCCACACGGAAGACAAAATTAAACGCTGTATGCGTCACTGCAGCTTGTCCCAAAAACAACGTCACCTGCATTGGCACCCAGAAGCCAATCGGAGCACTTAGCGAAGTGCTGGGTGACAAGCATGAGTTGCTTGCTTGTTTTGCTCAAGCGTTTTAAAACGTAGCTAATTTATCTAAGTCCGGAGCCAATTCTTGCCCGTTTACTTCTTTTAGTTAAACCTCCTTTTGAGAACAATTCCGCTGTTACTCTTTTAGATTTGTTTCTGCTCAAATCTGAATGCGATTTAAGTTCTCGCTGAGCTCAGCAACGCAGGAATCGGGGCATCTGAGCTTACTACACAAGTAGGCCTGAAAGACATTTGATAGGTCATTGACACACATGATGTGCCCTAGCACAGTCGCTTGAGGTACACCATTAGCTACTGTCAGGAAATTAGAGATAAGTAAAACCTCCAACACTAACTGCTTGGGTTCTGTGATTTTGTGATATGACTTTAAGAGATCAATCGCTGTTTTTGAAAAATTAAATTGATTTTTAAGCTTAGAAAATAAAACAGCATGAATTGTATTGAAAAGAGAAAAGCTCGTTCCGATTTTCTACAAGCACCTAAAGTTTTTTTTATACTTGGCAATTTGTTAAAATATAAAGCAGCTATAAGATTTTGAAAATCGAGCCCTACAATGCCGCCTTTTTCGCATCATAAAAAGAGTTGAGTGTTGTCTTTTGATCAAGGGAAACCAATATGCATATATGCAATATGTCACACAAGTGGAACAAGCCGTGCCGAGTTGAAACTATTTTCCTAACAGGCCTTAACTTGATAAGTCGTTGAAGAATAAAGTGTCCAGACCACATTTCCCTTGACGTGAAATGGGCGCAATGTGAATTACTTTTGAATCCCAGTTAACAGTTGATATATCGCTCGTTTGCTACAAGACTGTCATAGCTCAAAAAACTTAAAGTTGAGGAAAAATAAACTTAAAGTTTTCACTAAATTATCTTTTATATGAAATTTGAAAAAAATTACAAGCGCGAAATGCAGTCAAGGGAGAAACAATGGGCTACTAGTTGCTCACGCTAGTTCCAAGCACTGCAACATGGCATCATCAGTAAGCTTTGTTAGCCTACTTTTAAAAATCTGCAACAAATTTTGTAAAAGACGTTAATGTTATATTGAAAATTGATTTTTTTTTTTTGAAAATACCTTTAAACACCTATTTTTTGAAGTTTTTTGGGCTTTCTTAATGGGGTGAAAATATGCGAAAAAAACTTTATATTCCTCAAATAAATGTAAAAACCAAAATAAATGTAGCAAAAAATGACTGTAGCTTGATGCGAAATTTCTACCTTTGATTTAAAAAAATCATAAGCTAAAACCGGTTTCAAATTAGGCTTTCCAAATGATTTTGTTCACGTGCGTGTTCTTTGCACCAGTGTGCACCGGGCCGTAGCATAAGCTTGGCCGCCATATTTAGGTATAAAACTATTTATTACTGTGCTCTAACCAAACACTTTAATATTTAATAGACATTTCAAAAAAAAAAAAAAAAATAAACAATTGTCATTAGCTTTTTGAAACAACTTTCTATACTTACTTTAAATACATCACTAACTGCAAAAGAAAAAAAGTTTTCGTTAGGTGGTTCTCTTTGGGCTGCCATATTAGTTTCCCCATATTGAATTTTTCAAAAAGCTATTTTTCGTTCGAAAATGAATATAATAACGAATCTTTTGTGCTCTCGTCTATGGTTTTTTCATTGCACTGAATTTTGGCTAGAGAGCTGATCCGGTTGACGTGAAACGTCCCATGTATAATTAGCGGCAGTAATGATATTAAAAACTTTATAATATAAAGGAAACCCTATTTTATATATAGTTTATATGTAGTGTATTTTTTCTTACATATACTTATGTATATATGTATGTATATAATTTCTTTTCTATATAATATTTTTTTACCTTACACAGGTATATAACAAATATGTAATTATAAGGTGGGTTGATTTTTCGATTTTTCATGTTTCATCATACAAGCCTCTCTTAAATACTACTTGTTCTTCTTTTACAATTTTTGGTTTTCTGTTATTATTTTTGCTTCATAAACATTTTGTTATTTGCAATATTTTGTAACAATATTTAATAGAATTTTTTTTGCTTTGTAATAATTCCATACACCTTTCTATAAATCGAACGTACATATGTACGCCTTTTGTTACTGTCGCATACAAGAATTATATAAATTTGCTTCTTATTAAGTTAGATAAATTTATTCACATTTTTAGTTTTTAATAATTTTTAACAGGTAATGGTACTTTTAACCAGTACAAAAGCTGTTTTTTTTTTTTTTGTTTGTTTTTTTAAATCTTAGTTGTGTATTTTTTTTCTATTTTCGAATCAATTGCAAAACTTTATTTTTTGTTCATTTATTCTTTTCTCGAATAGGTATGGCTGGAGCTTTGCTGCCTTATTATTTTTATGCTCCTTTTGATATTGACAAAATTTCCCAAACTGGATCTAAAATTTCCCAATATGCGAGTTTTCAACTTCTAATGAAATTAAAAATATAAACAAATTTAAAAAAAAAACGTTTTTTTTGAAGATTATTTTTATAAAAAATCATCACTAAGAATATAAACAAACCAAAAACTATTTGACCCGTCAACGCTTTTGCCGAGAAAATCATTAACCATAATACTTTTTTCATGGTATCATAGCTACTTACGAATGTTGTGTGAAAGTCCAATTTTAATGTAAATACAATGAAGATTGCCGTGGCCGACAGCAAATTGGTTCGGGTAACCAATTTATGAGCAAGTTCAATTTTCAAAAAAAAAAGGCATAAAAGCTTACTACCAACTATTCGCCAAATGATTTTTATATCGCAATAAAAAAATATAGTCTTCCAATTTTAACTAATCAATTGACGTGACCATTTGCAGTGATATTACTGGCCAAACTTTTGACCACAAGCACAATTTAATTTAATGCAAACGCTTTCCAGCTCAGCTATTAAGATGAAAAGGCAATTTAGTTTACAATTTTTCAATTGTCTAATGATTGTAATATTTCCATTTTCACATCAGTGGCGTCACTTCAGCAAACTCTTGGGGGAAGGGTAGAGAATTATAATGCCACCACTATTGGATGGTTTTAGTGAATTGATGTATTAAATAATAACTAGCATCAGATCCTTGGGGAGGGGCCAATGCCCTCCGCAGACCTACCGAATCGACGATTTCTAACTTATCCACGCTATTATTACAGCTTATGACTAACTTTCATATGACTTCAATTTTGTGAAAATCGCTGCAGCGCTTTCCAACCTATGCTGCTTTCTAGAAAAGCTATGTGCGAAATTAGACTATATTTTTGAGACGCCGCTGTCTCTGAAAAAAAAAAAAACCCCATTGTCGCTAAACTTTGCTTGTGCTTTGAGTAGTCATACATGCCACACATTGCCGAGAAAAATTATGAAATAAAAAGTTGTTGATCGCGTATATATTTTTTCATTATAAATTTTTTTTATGTGAACGTCTATGCTACGCGCGCTTTTTCAATAACAACTTTTGTGCTGCTTCGAGCCAGTAGCGTTTTTAGGGAGGGGGAAGGGCGTCCCCTGGGCACAAGGCTTGGGGGCGGCAGAATGGTCTTGAAATATAACTCATTTTGGTAGGGTTTCTTTGAAAATCAGAAATGAGTGCCTTTCTGTTTTTTTAGTGAATGAAACTAAATCGATGTAGTAAATTTGAATGTGAAATAGATCTCAGTTTGGTAGAGGAATGTGAAAAAAGTGAGAACGTTTTTTTTTTTTTTTTTGATGAGGTACATTAAATTTCTGTTAAAAACAGTGGCGTCAATTTAGTAGGGCTGGGGATGGCATTGGCCCCTCCAAGGATCTGATACCAGTTATTTACATTAATTCAATAAACCCATCTAATAGTGGTGCTATTAAAATTCTCGCCCCCTCCCTCCCAAGATTTGGTGAAGTGACGCCACTGGTAGAAAAGCATGAAAGTTTTTTCGGTACGGGCAGCAAATAAGGTTTTTAGCCCAGGCGCCCGATATGCACGGTACGTCTCTGCTTTGAGTAAGATCATAGTAGTTGTGGTTGTTATTGAACAAGTGCACTTTAGTATTGTACGCATGACAACATGGACGTTCACACAAATGTTGTTACATCAAGTACACGCCATTGTGCGTATTATAGCTTGAACTTTTATATAACATTGTAAGTAATATGCATAATGTACATATGAAGGGCCTAGAATGATATTGGAGCAATTCTCATTTTTTTCGAAACTTCGTTAAACCTAAGGATATGTACCTCATTGATGCAACTATGCATTGAGAATAATAATGAGACAATTCATTGTTTCTTGCTGTGCGTCATAACATAAGGAGGAAGAAACAAAAATTGGACATTTTGTATTAATTTGTATTTCTTAGGCTCAATCTTATAAAACACTTTGTTTTAAAAATTTTAGCCGCTTGACTTATTCCATTCCATTCCATTATTCATTCCAAGCGCCGCATATATAAAACATTTTTTTATAAATTATGGTTTTTATAAACATATGCAAACATAAGTGTATGTTTTATGTGCAATGAAATTTATGTATGCATATTTTATTATTATGTAACTGATTTTCATGATTTTGGCAACACGCAATTAATTTTCGTTACTTCAGTCAAGAGAGTGTTTTTCTATTTTGGGAACTTCCATTTCTTTACATTTGTACATGTCCACTTCCAAGAAAATATTCGTATTCGCACACTTAGAGGTCGCCCAAGGCTGATTAGGCTTTTTCAGTCAAAAATGTGTCTCTTTATCTGTACCCTGTGCACCTAGAGAGCTGAAATTAGGATAGTGATGCTATCTTACTGGTACTTTAACGTGTCAATTTTGAGCAAAATTGGTTAATTTTTATCTTTCATATGTATATTATATATACATACATAGGTATGTATGTATACCATATATAGGTATGTATGTATACTATACATATACATATATTATATATACATAGGTATGTATGTAATACCATTAAAAAACAGTTAACATGAAATTGAAAAAAATATTGGGAATCTCTTTAGTTTTGGCATATATCGAGGTATTTGTTGTATCTCGAACTTTTATTGAAACCCGTTTAAAGCCCAGCGTGGAGACTTAAAAATGAATAAGATGCTGGGATTTGCATAAAGATATGCTTTAGAACTATTGTTACGACAGTTGGATTCTAAAATTTCTTTGTGATCACTTAATGCAGATTCGTGTTCAAAAAGCTTTTTGAGCATATATACTTATGTATATATAAGCAAATAACTTATATATAGAATGTATACATCACTGCGTTGATGCAATTCGTCTCTAGACATATCTAAAGAACATTAAATGATCTATATAAATAATGTTGCCAACTATAGGCTTACAACTGAAAGTTTGGCTCAGATCTTCTTGCTTCCATACACTCTTAAGTATATGAAAAAGCTCATCGGCCTTGTGCGACCTCTAAATATTCCAAATCGTAAATTTCTCTGTGGATGTGCACACTAAAAAGATAACTTACGTTTCAAAAAAAAAAAAATAGTTTAGATATAAGAACATGCTAATGGAAAAATGAATGAAAATAAAATGTACAAAGGCTTTAATTGACCATAACTTTTTTAAATTTATTTAGTGTTTTTTTTTTTTAAATTCAATATATTTTTAATTTCACTAGAAAAGCGCTCAAAATTGAACTTTTAGCTGAATGTGCGTATGTCCTGATGTTTCCGGATCAGTTGAAAAATTTTGTCTCTCTATAAAATTGTTACTTTTTTTTTCTTTGCGCTCCTAAATCTTCCTTTAATGTAGGTAGTTTTAATTCTTATTCTTATTATTGTTAATATGAATTATTTAATTCTTAAACCAATTTCAATGTAACGGACTTAACTTTTAAAAACAACAATTTTCCAACAAATTTTCTTAATGTATGTGTAACTGTTTTTAATTTGTAACTGTTTCTTATTGTATTTTCTTTAAATTTAACATATACACACACAGACACAAGTAAGCAGTCTGTTGTTCAATATAAATTATACAAGTAGGTCAAAAATTGTAAGTGTATGTGTAAGTGCTCGCGTATGCAATTACCCAGCAAATATATGGAAGATTTTTAGGCCTTCCACATCTATGGCGATTAGTTTCCAACTCTTCTAGAAGAGTTTAACGCGTTCAAATTTTAGCGCGATTAATAAGCGAACCTTTTAACATTCTTCAGGAAGATTAACAACAACATATACAAAAATATTTGATTTTGAATCATCCTTGCGATTATTTGGCGACTCTTCTATAAGATTATTTGATTCTCTTTTGCAGAGTTTAATTGGCATTTTATGTATGTTTTTTTTTTTTAAATTCATACATTTCAATTCATTATGAATCGATATTACTTTTTTGTTATTTGCATTTTACATAAACGACATCAAATGTACAGAGATGCATACATACACATGTAGGTACATGTATGTATGGTGAAAAAAGAAAAATAAATAAAAAAACGGTGTCAATGCTTCCAGGCTGGTCCGCTGTTTTCATTTCATGTTAAGCTATATCACTATGGACCAAAGTATCAATGACAACCTCACAAAAAAAACAAACAATGACTTAGTACATATCCCACCCAAGATTTTTTTCAAGATATTTTTGAATGATCTATTAATTTTGCTTCATTTTGGGAATCGTAATGAAATTTGAAAGAAAAGCGAATTCTGGTGTGTTGTTCTCGAAAATGTTTGAATTGACACCACCTTCTTTTCGCGTAGGCTTTCGAAGTTCGAAATAAATAAAAAATATCTGTTGACAATATATGAAAAAAAAAATGAAATTTGGCGCATTGGGCATATTATGCCGAATTTCATTTTTTTTTTCTAATTTTCCAAATGTTGTGATGTGTACGCCAAAATTGTAAAATTTTCTAAGCATATTTTTTTTCTACTTCGTACATTAGACATGCTCAAAATAATATCGGGAAAGCTTAGATGGATTCATTTTCGAAAAAAAAAATAATTAAAAAAATTACTGGGACTGCAAAATATTCATTTTTCGAAATTGAAAAAAAAAAAAAAAGTTAAGAAAACAAAATTTTTTCTTATGTAAGAAAACCTTTAAACTTTTCTGTAAAATTGAGCTATGGCCGTAGTAATAAAACAAAAATGGTTTTTTTTACAGAAAAGTTTAAAGGTTTTCTTACATAAGAAAAAATTTTGTTTTCTTAACTTAGCTGAATTTTACAGAAAAGTTCAAACTTAAGAAGGCCGATTTCAGCAATACAAAACTTTTAAACTTTTTTGCATTTTGTAACTTTTGAAAAATTAAAATTAAATTACCGGATTTTAAGCGTTCCCGGAAATTTCCAGAACATAAAGTTATTTTGAACATGTCTTATGTACACACAAACATAGGTACACAGGTACATATGTACCTACGTATTGACGATATGCATTTACATAATTTAATAGTTTCACATTTTCGTATTGCATAGTAAGTCAACGTTTACACGAGGAAACTTTGAGAAAAAGTTTTCCAATTTGTTGGCAAAATGAGAAAAATGAAAGGTTGGTGTACAGAATTTGTCGTACCCGCGAATTCCCTTTCGTTCTATCCGTTAGCTGATATTATGCTTTGAATTTACGTTTGTTGTGGCGGGTCGACGCAGTAATTGCTTTGATATTTTCTTGCACAAAGAAATTCTAGTTTTCGTGTGTAAACGCAAAACAAATTCACAAAAGAGACAAGAATTTGCCTGACCGAATTTTCTCGTGTAAACGTTGACTAACAAAATACTTTTAAAATATTGAGTGCATATGAAATGTTTCAAAAAAAACTCTTCATGTAACGTAACGCCAGAGGAGGGTCTGTAATTTTTGTTACGGTGAGTTAGGTAAGGTTAGAGTGGTGGCTAGAAGCCTTAAGTAGCACTAAAAGTGCCATTTTAATACCACATTACGTGACCCGGCGAAATGATGGCTGCTATATCCAGTTAGCCTTATTTAGTTAGTGGTGCAAAGTTTCGATTTCAACTTCAGCAAATTCACTGAGTTTGTTGAAGAAAGGTTTTCCAAGGCATATTAGCCTGATTCTGGCTAAGTCTGAAGAGCTGCAAAGGAAGTGCTCGGTGTGCGTTACTATGAGGGAAAATTTCCGTGACGTAATTTGCTAATGTTCCTTACGAAAATTATCCGAAAAATCGTTACAAAATGAATAGCACCATAAAATATTAACAAGTCAGAATAAAATCGGAAAACTTAAGAAAATCGACTAGAAGCAAAGGGCCTTGGAACACATAAAAAAAAGTCAGTCAAACTCAAAAAGCATCGCAAGACATCGAAAAAGACATCGATAAAAGTCAAAAGGTGGATAATTGGAGCAATTTTGACTAGAGGACGTGGCTTCTCCTATATGAGCAAACAATGCAAACGATATACTAAGAGAGTTATTGGAACCAAATTGCACACAAATAAATATAAGCAATGATTCCTGTCTAGCAACAGAGCGTGGCAACTCAACTAAGCATAAGCTTCAAAACTAAGTATGTATATAGCGAGAGCTAAAGTAAATGTTGCCGGATTCAATGTGGAAAGCATTACCCCGGGTTTCTCAAAACGAATTTTCTGATCCCAGCTTATTTTGACATGTTTTGGCGAAGCAAAACGAGTAGACAAAAATCTTTGATCGATCGATAGCTTTCAAGTTCGCGTTCGTTGTGAGCGTTCAATGTTTGTCAAATTTCATGTGGAAATTTGACGCGTAGTGTGTTAGCTTCGAAATCGGGTACAGCAGAGTGGGAAAGCCATTTTAATTATTAATGAAAATGTTCTGAAACAAGTGTTTTTTGTCTTTGAACTTCATTGCACTTCAATTATTGATGCTTTGCCAACATTGTGTACTGGAAACCTCTTTACGGTGCTTATTTGGTAAGAGCGTGAAAATAGCTTCAGAAAATTTAGAAGAGAAGTGGGAATTAATATTGAAGAAAAAAAAGTCTAAGCCGGGAAACGAACCCGGGAACCACTGGGCCATCTGCCACAGGGCAGGATAGTTTGAGCGCTTAAAATGAATAAATTCTTAAGTTAAGCAACGTTCAAGTAAACTTAAGCTGCGTTTAAGACTCCAGCTAATTTTGATATTTTTTTTTTTTCAAAGAAAGACGCTTTTTTAAGCAAACCATAGGTTAAAGTTAAAAAACGTTCAAGTAAACTGAGTTTGAACGCTTAAGTTCTTTTGAATGATGATTTTGACGGTTGTTTTCTCGCGTAAAATTCTGTCTTGAGTAAAACTTAGGAGGTAGTCTAACGACGTTGAAGAAAACTTGGTTTGAGCTTTAAAATTAATTTTAAGATACCATCTATTACTGGCAGCTGTTTTTCCAAGTAAAATTTCGTCCAAATTGAAACATAGCCTAAGGCTTAGCGACGTAAAGGAAGGAACTAAAATACTGCGCTAAAGTGTCAAAATGTGTTTCTCCAAACCTACTACGGTTATCGTTTGGCGCTGGCTCTATGTATATATTCTTGCTTATTGAACTCTATTAATCCGCAATTTTAATAACGACCTCTTTTAATTTATTATTTAATTACGATCGGTGTTTTTCGTTATGTGTATAGAAAATGGTGTATACGTTTAATAATACTTGTGAAAAATTTTTAAGTTTCTTTTTAAATTGCGCTATTTTTTTTTTTTTGTTTTTTTTTTTATGTTGTTTAAAGTTGCAATTTTATTTAAAGTTCTGTCTTAGATTTGGCACATTAATTTGTTGTTGTTTTTTTGTGTGTCCTTTTTTAACTTAAACTATGTTTTTTTTTTATTAAGTTTGTATATTTTTGCATTGAAATTTAACTGCATAAAGTTTTTTAAGCTTAATATTATTAGGGTTTTGTTTTCTAGATGCTTTCGTTTTGTCAATGTTTGGATTATTTGTGTTCATACGTATAAATATGTGATGCAATCCTTGAAAAGGGTGTGAGTGACCATATCTTGCCAGTGCTGAATTTGAGTAATTTTGCTATTTTCCTTATAAAAGACAATATAAGCACTTTATTTACACATGTAAATAAAAAAAAAAAAAAATTAAAAAGTGAAGATCTGACTTCAAAATTTTCGAACTTATGAAACTTGATAGAGTAATGTCGTTTCAAATATAATAATATATAATATATAAACGTAAAAAAAAATTGATTTTGAGCTTCAAACATATGCATGTAAATTGATATACCTTGTGTCTAATCGACTATCAACTAAAACCGCATGGCTGTAGTATATTGTAGCCAGATATTCAATTCGACAATATTTTGACACTTAACGATATATTTCGCTCACTTCTAAATATTTTGCTCTGACTAGATAAATTCTCTTTTCCTTTTCTCAGATCGCATAATATATATATTGTATGTTTGTTATAATTTTGCATTCGCTTTTTGTATGTGTGGAAGATATTGTCAAGATTTTGTTGTAAGTCGGTGTGCAAAGTATGTGTTTGGAAGTAATAATAGGGGTCTTCACACATAGTTTTGCTTATGTGTGAAAGTGTTACATTTTGCATTAAACCACAGCATATTGCACGAGCACATTGAGCACATGATTAATACGCAATTTAACATTTTTACACAAAAACACAACAAGCTGTGAAGTACTCTAATATGTAGTGTTGACGATATCCCTGGCATGTGGCATGAATTGTAAATTTGTAGCATGTATACAGCTTTATTATTGTATCTTATAAATTCATGTATCCATGTGTACGTTGAGGCGGTTCTTAGTAATCAAAGCCTTAAGCAGAAATTAATTTCAGTGTAGTTACAAGACCCTCCCCAAGGTAGAGCCTTGATTACGATCAATAATTTATAACAAGCCATCCCAATAAACGGCTCAAACTGCTTACACAATGAAAGTTATCTTGTAGTTTCTTAGGCTTATTTATCTGGAGGTTTTTAACGAGTTTAATGAGGGTACAGACAAGTGGTGATTTATCTATTTGACTGAGAAAGCTGTAAACTTTTTCTGTCTGATTCCGATTGCAAAAACCTGCCAACTAGTTAGCGGTTAGATATGACCGGTTAGCGTGTACGGGAAAAGTGCTTTTTCTCAATGCCTGAAAAGTAAGCCTTTAACAAAAAAAAATTTTAAAGTTGTAGCGGAGATAGAAAAACATCTTGCTCGTACGTTATATGTAAGTACGATTGAATTTTGAATCCAGTTTACATCGTTTTGAGAAAACTGAAAAGTGCGGCTTTTAGATTTGATCTACTAGTGGTGGAAGTAGCGTCATAAACAATTGGCTCATTATTCACTTAGTTAGTTCATGATCGTCTGAGAACAAACCTGCCACTCAGAAATCATAATCTTCTCAAAGCACACCCCAAGTGGCCTGATTACAATTTCCGTTGCGTCGCAATCTAACGATGACAACTTCAGAACGAATCGAAAATGTGAAATAAATAAATCAATATCTCGCTTGATTTTCCAGACATCGATACTTAAAAATGATCACCGAATATGCCAGTGTACGTACACATTATCTTGACGCACGATTTTGTCGTGCCCATTAAAATTTCAGTTCAAGATCTTTCGCTCTAGCTGTCTGAAGCTCTTTGGAAAAAAATTTGAGCATTTGATTGAAACCAATTTCTCTTACAAATTCTGCACGAATCTTTCATGGAGTTATGATGCTTTGAAGTTACGAGCAACAAATCGCCATTGAACGCAGCAAAAATTTGAAATTGGTTCGTTGATTTCATATTCAGCAATCAAAAAACTTTTGGAGCGCCAAATTTCAACTAGAGCAATATCTTTAAAACTGGAGAATGGATATTGTTCGAGGATACTTAATACGACCCTGTTCCCTGTACATGATTTGTGACGCTATCTCCCGATCTTCAAACAAAGTTTTCGTACACATTTCAAATACTTTTTTATAAATATTTATTTATTTAATTTACAAGGCTCTCACAAATAATGTTCATATAATAAAATTTACAAGAATTATATAGCCCAGAAAAACAATCTAGCAGAAAAACATCGTTTAAGGTATTCCTAGCATTGAAGTTAGTAAGAATAACAAGGAAAATATTCCAGAGAGAAATCAATGAACAAAGGTACTCTGCGATTGCAGTAGAACAAATTCAGCCGGGAAGATGCCTGCCAGATAATTTCAAGTGATGAAAGTGGAGCCCACTACGGAAAGTAGTATTCTGCAAATTAAAACAACAAAAAAAAAAAAAGTGGAAACTATTTTGAGATGGAAATAAAAACGGCAAAAATTTAGTGAACATTATTTGCTCCAATGCTCTTACGCTTTCCGAGATATTGTAAAAGAAAAGGCTAAACTTTATAGAAGACCATCATACTTGGCATACAATTTACTCCAAGATCAACGAAAGTGTAAAAGTGCAGGTGCTAATATATGGAGTAAGATCAGAAATTTAGCTTTTCAAGCCAAAGTGCATGGCAATATAAACATGTCTTCAGTTCGGTCACTTTGGTGGTATTTTATTAGCTTTTTAAAAACCGAATGCCGACAGACGATTTTCAAACAATATTCTTATTAAAATTTGAGCAAGATCAGAATCAGAATGGCGGGAAAAAAGCGTAAATAATAATAATAGAATTTAGCTACGTCAGCTATTAGCTTTTTTAGCTATTAATTTTATGTTCGTCGAAGTCCGCATCGCTGACAAAGACAGAAATTCAATTTCTGAACTCGAGCCAATACAAATATCCATCGAACGCTAAAATGCATGTGTGGTGAATGCGCCATCTGTTAAGACTCTTTCAAAGTTTTTTAAAGATTTCAGAAATATAGAAGATCTAAGATTGATCTGAATGAGAATTATTTTCCACGGCGGATCTAACAATTTAAGAACTGTATTGAAATTAATGAAAATTAATTATAAGACCATGACATGGCGTACTTTGAAACAAGGTCGTAATTTATGTTTAAAAACTGTACCATAAAATTACTGAGTAACTCAGAATCTACTGAAAATATTTTGATTAACGCTAGATAAATTTATTTGCAAAGGAATCAGAGTTACGGATCCACCCCGAAATGTTTCGACTGACAAAGTGAGAACCTCTAGTAACGTGTTACCTTGTTGAAGGCTCTGTAAAATCTATCATGCAACATGTAAACATGTGGTTTTTCGAACGTAATTTTCAATTTGAAGCCCAGCACACTATCAATTTTTCTTTAAGCTTTGCTTTGCAATTTTGCATATAAGCAAATTGAAAAAAAATAAAAAAAAACCAAGCGCATGATAACAATTAAATATATAAAATAAAATTCGAGTACTCAGAAGAAAAATTTTATAATTTTTTAAAATTTTTGAGTTAAAAAAAAGTAATTTTTCATAATTTACGGCGGGCCTTGAGTTACAAAAAAGTTTAAAAGGGAAATTATTCGGCTTGCAAAAAAGCTTGAAAGGGAAGTTATTTGGGGTGTTATTTAGAGCTGATATACATCAAAAGCTACCAGAGCTTTTTTTATTGCAAATTAACTGCTTTTTAACGATATATATATGTGTATAACATACACATAAATTTAGAAAAAAAATTCGATTGTGCTGAAATATTGAGACATTAAAGTACATTGAAGGATAACATTTAGTGGGCCGGGTCCTGTATGAGAGAATCATAATCAAAACAAAAATTTCTCATAGTGCTTTGAACACTTAATTACATTTCTACATTAGGGAGTACATAAGTTCATATATTTCTGAAATAAGCACTTCTTAAAAAAATGCAGCTTTGAAATTTTCATTTTAAGTTCTGTTCGAGATCTGTAAGTCTGAAATATGCATCGTAGGCAAAAAAAAAAGTTTCGACAAAACTTTTTGTAATTATAAAAAGATACAATTAGTTCGCAATTAGTGCGCTACATTCTCTCAATTTAAGCAGCTAAATTTATATATGATGAATATCCTTTTCATTGTTGCACAATTGGAAGTGTCTTAAAAAAACTAGAAAAGTAAGCTGCCTTAAACATTTTTGTGCAAAGAAAACTACTCTCCAAAGTCCTTACGGTCTCACAATGAAGTAAAAAATTATTAGGTGCGCAACTAAGTTCCTGCTGTTTGTCAATAGATGGCGCTAGCGGTAAGAGCTGGTCGATTTGGTTCATATCAAAACGTTTTGAATCTAGCCCAAACATATGGTAAACAAACCGATTTGACACTTTAAAGATTTAGTGTTTTCATAGTCTGTTTGTGGTTGCTCAAAAATGACTGATTTTGTGCCAAATAATCGTCATTTGCGGGAGGTGTCGATTTTCGGCTGATGCGCATCGAGAGCTCCAAAAAGTTTACGGAGATGGTGTTCTAAGCGAAACAATGTGCCGAGATTGGTTTTGTCGCTTTAAAGACCATGATTTCGACATCGACGATCGACCACGTGAAGGTAGGCCAAAAGCCTTCAATGATACGGTATTGGAGACATTGCTCGATGAGGATTCGGCTCAAACGCAAGAAGAGCTTGCTTCAGTATTGGAAGTTACTCGTCAAGCCATTTCCAAGCGTTTGCATACGTGAAAAACGGCCCCAATACGAACAGAGGCACGATAAAGTAATCCCATTGCATGACAACGCTAGGCCTCACGTTGCTAACCCAGTGAAAATATACTTGGAAACTCTCAAATGGGAAGTCCTACTCCACCCGCCGTATTCCCCAGATATTGCCCTGTCAGACTACTACTTGTTCCGTTCAATGGCACATGGTTTGGCTGATCAGCAGTTCAACTCCTATGAAGACCTCAAAAAATGGCTTGATTCGTGGAATAGCCTCAAGAGACGAACACTTCTACCGTGATCGCATTCGAGCTCTACCAGAAAGATGGGGAAAGTGGTATCTAGCAATGTGCAATACTTTGATTGATTCATCTTCATACATTCATTTTTTGACAATAAAGTTGCATTTTCTAACAAAAAAACAGCGAGAACTTAGTTGCACACCTAATACTTTAAAAATTTATTGTTTTAATGTTCATAAGTTTTGATATTTTTATGATAATCCATCCACTAGTCAAATACTCACAAAAAAAGAAAAAGAAAAATGTTACAGCAAAACCGAAGGCCGCAAAGATCAGCTCCTTACGTTTTGACTTGTAATGCCGCATTTCACGAGATGCAGACAAAGCTGTCAAATAAAGCATTCTTTTCCATGTAATTCTTATAGAAAACTATAAAGTTCAATGTTTCAACAATAAATATAAATATTATGAGCTCTCTTTACGCCAGAACTTTTTTTTTGTGTACCTGCAACTATTGAAACAAAACGAAAAAAAAAAAATATTGAATCACCCTAATGCATACGTAATTATTGAATATTTAGTTTTTTCAAGTCGATACATTTGGAAAAATTTGGTATTAATATGCGCGTATAGCGTCTGTCTAGTAATGAATAATGAGTATGAACGTCCCCTGACATTGCTATTGAAAACATTTTATAAAAATAAGAATTTCATATTAATTTTATAAAAAATGAAGTAACATTTGAAATTTTATAATGTTTTTCAATTATATAAACTATGATATGACAAACTCTACAGTTAATTATATATATATGTTTTGTTTTCTTCTTTTATTCTAAGGCAAATTTAAAGTTGACGTTTAAACAAACTACATAAATATCTATGTATGTATGTAAGTATTGATACTACTAACTTTACCACTTGCTTGTAAAAATCCCAAATTGATATACAAAAAATTCAGCAAAAAATTGCAATTTTTTAGTGTGTAGCAGGCTATGAAGTAAATAGTATTTTAATACGAAACGAATCATATGTAGTATTTAACAAATTTTAAAAAACATAATGTATGTGTTTATGAATGCACACATGTGTATAAGAGGTCTGCGTAAGTGCACTCGCTATGATGTCAGCCTACTGTCGGCTATATGTCAAGCATTGACATTCTGCGAGGCATCAGTAGCACCAAACAGAACAATACAACGACATGCCTTAGCTTCGTTTGAACTTTAAATCGTATTCCACTGTGTACGTTGTTCAACTCGAACGAGACATGTACAACAAAAAACGTTGTTTTTGTTACGAAAGAAAGTAAACGATCACGCAAGCAAACAACAAAGTGCACATTGACGCCAGCTTCTTTTGTTTCGTTTGATCAGTGTACTTTAATTTCTACATTCTTGGAATTGGCTTGGATTGATTATTTGTATTAAAAAAAAATGGATAAGTGCGCAAAAATTTAGAACAAACGATACATCATTTTAAAGCCAAGCAATTAGACTTTTCAAAAAAAATATAGGTTATTAACACATTTTTTTAAAAAAATTTTTGAAAATATTTCAGAAAAATCATCACATTTTCAAAACTTTAGGTCAAATTTGAAGTAAAACCATTTTCACAACAGACAAAATGCGAATAAATACTGAAAGCAGTAACGCATCGCACTAAGCAACACGGCTTAGCAAAACTGTTGTCCATGCTCTTTTGCTTAGTGTTGCTTTTTGTTTTGATTTGATTGTGATTTGCGCACACAAGGGCTCAGTAGACTTGCAATCGTGGCAAGTGACTTGATGGCCGTTTCAAGTGCACTTACGCAGACATCTCCCTGTATATGCCAGCGATCAGCCTTTTTCTTTGGTACGCTGGTTTACTTTCGCATGCCTCCAAGTATATTGGAATATATTAAATCAGTTGCCATTCCCTCACAAGTGCATACTGAACTCATTTTTGAATTTTTCTACAAAATGTACTTGCCTATTTTGAGGCAAACAAAAGCAATCCATGTCTTGCTGATGACCAAAGTAGTTTTATGAGAAAAAAATAGTTTTCCTAGACCGAATTAGTTAATTCGAAGCACGTAAGGTCAAACTAGTTTCAACTTGAGGATGATATGAAACGTTTAGAATTTGAAGCCTGAAAGTATGCTTTAAATTTTTCAAGATATTTTATGCAAAAATGCAGGGCTAACTTTCTATATTATGCCCGACACCGGCTTCGTATTGGATTAAAGTTTGGGTAAGTGGCGGCTCAGTGCTTACTTAGCTTCTGTAGCACGGACTTTGCCAGCCACAGTATTTCCACTTAAAAGTTTTAAAAATTCCAAGCATATTTTCTGGCTCCAAGAAATTTTTATTTCTAAAATTATGTTTGAGAAGTTCTATTAAAGTTTTACTTGAAAACTTTTTGTAAATTCAGTTTATCCTGACACGTTTTGAATTAACTAATTTGGCCTAGGAAAAACTAGTTTTTCCTTCAAGCTAATTCGGAAGGTACATGACATACATTAATCTCAGAAAAAAAAAACTAGTTAAAACGATAACAAAAGTATAAACTTGGCATGCAATGTATTAGTATAACTTACTTACGGTCTATACCGATAATAAATAAAAGTTTTTTACCCAAAACTGCGCCACAATTATTGCCGACAACTTTGTGCACATATATATATATAGTATATATATATTCGGTAGGCAGGCAGAGCCTATTGTCTTCATCAGTATCTGAACTTTGCGTTTAAATGGATTTACTTCTGCATGCTTAAAAGTATGCTACGACATTTTGTAAGAGCGTAATTATCATCACACAAAATATGCTAGCAAATTTTTAGGCATGGTATAATATCAAGCACATCCTTTATACCTAATATTTTTTTTCACTTAAGTTTCGAAGTATGTATGCTTTCAGGCTGATAAGTAATCATATGTTCAAGTTGTTATTGAAATTTCAAGCTCTTTACAGGAGGTTTTAGTTACAATTTATAGTAATATATAATAATGGTATCATTACATGGACTTATTCGAACTCATGCAAGCTTATTAAATACTTTAGTTTTAAGGCATGTAATACAATAAAAAAGCTGATTATGAATAAAAAAAATTTACAATTAATTAAGATTTTAAAAAGATTGAATTCTCAACTTTGCAGTTATATAAATAGGTTGAGTAACGCTAATAGAGTATGAAATAACATATTGTACACAAAATCAATTGCATATTCATATAAACGCACATAAGTATATTAAAAGGTGATTAAAAATGTGCACACATTTATGCTAAACCTACCTTTCGTAGCTAAGATGCTGTTAACCTGCATAGCAGCGCTCGGTATTATGTTTAAAAACGGTAAATTTTGCATGCCTAAAAGTGTGCTAGCATATTTTGTGCGAAAATCCGAAAAAAAGGAATACATTTTATACGCGTTATCTTATACAAAATAAAATACTACTAGGCTTGCAAAAATAACTAGGCAATTCACAAGGTGTTCATAGTGTCTTAGTCTTTTAAAATCTTATGACTGTCTTAAATATTTTATTGTTGTCTTTCATATGAAAATAAAATAACTCTGAGCTCAATGTTTTTTGAGAGTAGTTTACGTTTTTCTATTTTGATGAGAAAATTGTATGAGAAAAGAGAGTGACAAAGAGAACGAAATATAACTACTCTTTACTTTGTTCATTTGACAGTTTCATGGAGCAAATAACTAGAGAAAGTGATCACATGCTTAGTGTTTTTGTAGAACATTAACTTATGACATATGCCTTTATGAGACCTTATGAAATGCCTAAATGTGTTTTTTACTATAATGACGAGCACTGCTATTTTAGATTGTTTCAATACTGAACAATAGTTTTCGAATAATGAATATACGAGTTATGTCGCTAAATTTTTATAATAAATTAATTGTGAACAGAGAACTGATATAGATTCACGAATTGTATGGGCTATGCAAGGAATTCGGTCTATTCATTTAAGCGATGCTAAATAATTCAATACGTTCGATGCAGCCACCTCCAGCAGCCGTGCGGTGTGGCTCAATAAATAATGAAGAGGTGTCAAATGAGAATTTTGCACGGGAAACGCTTCCTGTCGTTGTGTATTTACTCAACCACTTAGCGAGCATATGAAAAGGCAATAGCGAAGAGAAATAAGGGTACAAGACGCCGCTGAAACTGGAAAGTGTCAGCACAGCACATCGTCTCCAACAGTAAGAAAACTGCCTCAGTTGGTATCTATGCTATATTTTTACAGTAAACATTATGAATCTTTAGTGATTGACTATCTTAAGAGAAAATGAGGAAAACGCAAAATGAGCCATGCCCAATGTATCACCAATTTTTGTGGAACTTCATCACATATTGGCGAGAAAGAGCGGTGAAGTCTTGGAACTTTGCTTAGAGTTAAATCAAAATCCTGCTTAGGCAAACGTGGTTTCGAATGAAAAGTCTCAAAGTGTCATTACTCTTCGCTTCAATTTTGAGCGTCAGCGATCCTCGAAGTGACATGGCAAGAAATTGGCGTCATGTAAATGCCACAAAAGTTGTTTCCTCAATTATAGATTCCAAAACGTTGAAATGAAATAACTCTGGTAGTAGTAACGCCACTGTGTAAGTCTCATGTTTAGCTAAAGTGGATTCAACCATAACAAAATACCGTAAACTTAAGACTTGAAAAAAGCATTTCCTTGATGAAACACCACAGACTTATTGACACTTGGAATGCTCTCTCAACTCAACGGCATTGTAAAGCTCAAATGAGTTATAGAGACTAATCATCGAAATATTGGAGAAACCTGAATGCAGATTAGGATTCCTCCTCAGCGCACGTGTCGCAAAATCTCTAAGGAATTTGCTACATTTCAGGGAAAAATATTGTGGGGTTGCTGCAAGAGCACAGCTGGGAATGTGGAAATTATATAGTTGCATGCTCTAAACGAGGTCGCTGATATTACAATAAAAGAAGCCAACTAATGGTTACGACAGACGCACGCAACAAGTAAAAAGTTCATCCTATATGAACTCAAGAATGACCATCCATTCTTCGACAACGTAAAAAAGCTCAGTGACATAATACCACAAAGCTTAATCGAATCAGAATGAGAAACCCTTAACATTTATAACAGTTAGTGGGATGCCTCGCTTAACCACAAGGAACAAAAAACTCTAGGTGTGTTGTGACTTTGGACATTGTAGAAAGCAGGAGAGGAGAGCTGCAAAGCGCGCAAGAGCTAAAGAGGGAACAAAAGATCGAGTGCCTCATAGGCATACAACATCCTTAACAAAGAATTAAAAGCTTTCTTCAAAAAGGACAAAAGGACCTTGTGGCTAAAGCTCAACAAGGAATCGCACCGAATACGAAACAGCACGCAAGATGGCAGGCAACAAATTCAGATCTCCGCCTGTTAGCACGCACCATATGCCTCTTCCTAATGCAAAACCACAACGATTGGCCTCGTGTCTGGCTCCCTTAACGAAGACAACAAACGCTATAAAATCTCTTAAAAGCAACAAAGCTGCGGTGCCAGATTGTATATGTTGCTGTTGAAATGTTGAAAGCTTCCCTGAAGCCAATCGTTGAACTTCTCTACCTTATTCTTATCCAAATTTGCAGAGAAGAACGAACACTTGAGGAGAGACCTAGGTGAATGTTCCAAAAAGACCCACTTATCGTTATTCCAGAGCTGCAGTTGCATCATGTTGCTGTTATTCCATTCAAAGTCTTGACGAAAGTCCTCCTCAAAAGAGTCAATGAAAAAATATAGCCATTTATCTGGAAATAAAAGGAAGGTTTTCATCCGAATAGATCATACATTTACTAAATCAAAACCCTTCAAATCAACGTGGAGCAGATTAATGAGTGGCAGGCTTTGTTAGACTTAAGCTTCATCGAACGCAATTGCATCTGGGATCATCAGGGCTCAATACAAAGCTTTCAAAAGTAAACAATTACATAATGGGAAACTTTTTGGTCCGTGTCGGGTCCGCTGTCACCACTCTTGTTTCTGATAGTATTGTACGGTGTTTGCAGCAGAGCAGTAGACTCTACAAATCGTAGCACTCAATGGACTACGTTTTCATACTTTCAAAGATTACGTTATCGTAATAAGACGTAAGAGAATATGTTCTTAAAGTTTGAAGTAATCTGTGAAAAGGGACCAGATTTGAAAATTAAGTTTTTCCAATATTCTTGTAGAAATGCTCTTAATTTATAAAAAAAGTTATGATTTTGAGTAAATACAGTATTTTGTAGAATACAGGGTCTCGTAATTGTGAATTTAGGCGCTGTATGATATTTTTCGCATTCCTAAAAGTTTTGCTCTGGTCAGCTTTCTTTAATATCGGAATATTTGTATGCATTATTCATTATGGTTCAGTATTCAAATAGATCCAGCTATATTAAGCTTTCACACTGGCATTAAAATCAGCGCGAATTTCATTTATCTCGGCTTTCTGTAAAAATCTAGGCAAAAACAGCTTCATATCTGTTTGACATTAACTCTACTGAATGAATATTCAGGACTGTTCAATTTTTCCAACTTGTGTTGTTGTTCATTATTATAGTATTTAATTCTTTAGGTGCAAGAAAAACCTTTGCTATTATATTCTTTTTTCACTTCATGACAAGAAAACAATTTATATTTTAGCTGCTAAGCGTCAAATATAAAGGTGTCTGCTAAAGTCAAACAAAAACTAGTCAGTTAATATCAGCAAAACCACGTTAATGCCAGTGTGAAAGCTATTTCTAAAAACATGATGATTTTAACGAAAGCTTTAATAGCTCTCTATTTATTTACACACACATTTATGACGGTTCTATGTTCAAGTTTGCTTAACAGTACTTAGTTACTCTTGTATGTACAAATCTTACATTATATGCAAAGCCTATGTACAATGTACATTCTACATACATGTATGTGTATGTCTATACATATACTCATACATACTTTTTTTTGCATATCTAGTCTAAATCTTTTCGAACAGTGGCGAATTGGGCACACTACATTTGACCATGAATATCTTGAAAACGGTTTAAGTTACGCAATTATGCACGTAATCCATTTTATATAAATTATCCTTTTCATAACTTTTGTTTTAATTGACTTTCTCTACGGTCACTAGGAATCGAGGAAGCGCAAAACTGTTTTATGTAAAACTTAAGTTTGAATATTCGGTCATTCCTTAAATATCTTGCTTTTATTTTGAACATTTTTTGAAACGAAATATCTCAAATATCTCATGAAACGAAATATCTCAAAAACTATGGAGAATAGGATAAAAAACAAACAATGATTTGAGTTAAAAATGCTTTCATTTTATAATAAAGAAACCTTTAAAGTAATACGTTTGAACACTAATTCCTTAGCTTATTAAAATATAATTTTTTAAAATTTTTTTTCATGCCTACATGCATATGTAGGGGAAGGCGGGGCAAAGTGTTTAACCAAGTTTCCACAAAAAAAAAAAAAAAAAAATGATTTCGCACAATTAAACATGTAGTTCATTATATCGATCTATATTGAATCTATTAAGTTTAGTAGGCTCATTATTTTCTTAAGAGAAGATGTTTATAAAAGCGATGCAAGAAAAAAGTACGTTTCTAGCGCTTTGCCTCTTGGATGGGGTAAAGCGGCGAAGCGCAATGCATAAAAAGAGATAATAATACCTTTCTTTTAATAAGCAGGACTTTTCTGGAAAACTGGATAAAAGACGGCACCAAGTAATGAACAATGCCGCTTTGCCCCTAGCACACTGCCCCCATGTCCTATGTAAACATACAGACGCGAAACAGAAATGAATGTCACTAAAATATACTACGACGTGATACTTTGATTGTTTTTTTTAAATGATGCGTATGAAATTAATTTTTTTTTAAGTCGAAAATCTTCGAATTTCATAACGACCGCACTCATTTTGATGAACCTCGTGGTTCTCGACAACAGTAGGTCCAAATGTCACTATAATCTGGCAGCTGCATGAGCACTACTCAAATACAAATTCCTTATAATTATATTAGATGGCGTTGTAATGCTTTGCCCCACCTTCCCCTATCAAACAATATTAGATTGCATCTGCTTTCAAACTGAAACTCCGAACATAACTTTTGAAAATATATTTTTGCTATTGAAGGCGTGCACCATAGGTTTCTCAAAATATGTTCAATATAAATTTTTTTTTGTTTGATTTTTTTACATGTTATTCTACAATTAGTTAACTCTAAATGCGTATTTCAAATCGAAATTCCCGACACAACTTTGGAAACTAATATACAATTGATGGGCGCCTTCGAATGCTCTGAGTTAAATATTTTAAGCTGGAATTTTCTTTTCGTCGTGTGATATTTAAAGAATGACTGATATATACTGTACAGATATGTAAATATTAATATTGTTTTGTGTAAATAGTTATTTAAGATTGAATATGGAAACTTTTATTTTATCAATTTGCTTTGCAAGTTGGGGTCTTGCAAAAAAATCTAAAAATATGTAAATCTTTTTGGAAAAGAGAACCGAATTCGCCACGGTACCGAAAACAACTGAATCTCTAATGTACATAGTAAATGCACTGTATTTTCGGTGTTTGTATGCATGAACTCTTTGAGGCAAATAATTGTAAATTTAGCATAATTTAGCGAATAAAAGTGCATACTCCATTATTTTGCATATGCACACATACATATGTATGTGTTATTGTATATAAAATGTACGTGTATGGTATTTTTTGTATACTTTTTTTTTATATACTATTTTTTTTTAAATTAAAATTTATTGTATTGTGGTTTTTTCGTGTATATTTTTTTTTTTAAATTATATTTTAGTTCGTCTCTTGTAGCGGTTATTTGGTTTTTGTTTCTTTTTTTAATAAAAATTTAAAAAATATTTTAGTTTTTATTTTGTTACATTTTTTACATGTTACTTTGTGGTTGTTGTAGTTGCTGTCTGTACGGATTTTGTGTAGTTGTTGTTGTGTTTTTATTTTTTTTTAAATTTGTTTTTGTGTTCTTTTTAATTTTAAAATTAATTTTATAATTTATATATACTTCTTGGTTTTTTTACTCCGGCTTCAAGCGATGCCACTGCACTATGCTCTGTCTTGGTTTTGAAATCATATCCTGCCAATGTTTAGTTTCAGATGCGCCAGAACCATTTTTACCTATTCATTTGTCGAATCGTTAAATCAGTTCAATTATGTTGAAATTAAGTTGAATTGGGGTGATGGTGAATTATTATGGTGCAATTATGAAGAAATGCAGTAGAAGTAGCGTTGACCACGGGCGAAATGGAATTTAATATGAAAATGGATTTAAAAGTGAATTAAAAAATTACGTACAGTAAGTAGTAGTAATAGTAGTAGTAGTAGTAGTAGTAGTAGTATTAGTAGTAGTAGTAGTAGTAGTAGTAGTAGTAGTAGTAGTAGTAGTAGTAGTAGTAGTAGTAGTATTAGTAGTAGTAGTAGTAGTAGTAGTAGTAGTAGTAGTAGTAGTAGTAGTAGTAGTAGTAGTAGTAGTAGTAGTAGTAGTAGTAGTAGTAGTAGTAGTAGTAGTAGTAGTAGTAGTAGTAGTAGTAGTAGTAGTAGTAGTAGTAGTAGTAGTAGTAGTAGTAGTAGTAGTAGTAGTAGTAGTAGTAGTAGTAGTAGTAGTAGTAGTAGTAGTAGTAGTAGTAGTAGTAGTAGTAATAGTAGTAGTAGTAGTAGTAGTAGTAGTAGTAGTAGTAGTAGTAGTAGTAGTAGTAGTAGTAGTAGTAGTAGTAGTAGTAGTAGTAGTAGTAGTTGTAGTAGTAGTAGTAGTAGTAGTAGTAGTAGTAGTAGTAGTAGTTGTAGTAGTAGTAGTAGTAGTAGTAGTAGTAGTAGTAGTAGTAGTAGTAGTAGTATTAGTATTAGTAGCAGTAATAGTAGTAGTAGTAGTAGTAGAAGTAGTAGAAGTTAAGAGTAGTAGGTGGAGAGAATCACATATCGTTATGTGTGAAAGCAACAGTTACATAATACATATAAATATAAAGTTACTTAATACATATATAAATTTAATTTGTCATTATGTTTGCTGTATAAATATTAACTCCGATTTAGTAATTAATTAACATGAATTAAATGTAACGATAATGCAAAAATCATGAGAAATTAATGTTTAAAGCAACATCTGTAGGATAAAGCTTTAAAATTTAAAAAAATAAATTCAAATTTAGAAAGTATATAATTTTACTTATATATATATATTTTTAAACAAATCATTATTATTATATATGAAACTATAAAGTTATTTGCAAATGAAAAAAAAAGGGTAACAACATTTTGGAGCTGATTAGCAGAACCGTTTTTTTGTTTTATTTCAAATCTGACAGCAAAAACTTCTAATAAAATTCATGAGGGCCTAGCAGTACTTTTTTTTTTAAAATCGGAACATAGCGTTTCAACCGCAGCTGAAAATGACAGTTCAGTGTGTCCAAAAAGTGGCATTGAAAATTTAATTTTTGACTTAAGACCGAAAATTTTAAAGTTCAAAATAGTAAAAATAACATTTTTTCCATTTAATTTTAACACATATTCATTTTGAATTTGAAAAGTATTGAAAATAACATTTTTTAACTTTATTTCAATCGTAAAAAACTTTAATTTTGAAGTTGCAAAGTATTTGAAACAATTCTTATTATTATCTACCATTAAATTTTTTATTTTACTTTTTAATTTTAAAACAATCACTTTTAATCCAAATCAAAAATGCTTCAATTCAATTTCAACATTTTCGGCTTTGACGCTGAATCATAAGCTAAGTTCCAAAATAAAATCATTGATTTTTTCACCCCAAGTGTAGGTTTATTAAAACGTCGCAAAAATATTTTACTCCTTTTAATTCTCAAACTGTCTATTTCACCTATATCTACGCTAAAGCCTTAACCAAAATAGACATGACGAGACGATAGCAACTAAACGAACGTTTGCACTCGTTACGTCTGTTTTGACATTTAACCAAAAATGTTACGCTAGCCAACAAATCGAAGCAGCTGTTATGACGAGTCGTGGCGGTTTCAAGTTCAGTTCTTACGGCACAAAACGTCTCGTTAAAATGTTTCGTTCACTTTCGTTTAGCTAAGTACGTTCGTTTTGGTTGGGAACATTGGTTTCCATATACTCGAACTTACTGGTTACGTCTCGTCACGTCTATTTTGGTTTAGGCTTAAGTCGTCAGATATCGTCTACTCTGTTGATGCTCTTGAGAGCCGTCGCAAAGTTTGATGCTATTCAATGTTTATTATAATGAGTTGTAGACTAAATCAATGCATCAACTAATTCCACCAGTTTGGGTAATCTCTCGCAACAGTCAGCTGACTCAGACAGTGCGCGTTACGTTGATTCATCGGTACATTGAAATAAAATATTCACCGACACTTCTCATCTTGCTGCTTACTAAGCTAATTCATTTATTTTCAAATCAACACATTTATAGGAAAGAGTTAAAAGTAGTTGCTTTAAAAATATTGACCCAAGATAGTTGCCAATTTTTTGAAGTAGTTTCAATATTCCTATTGGGACTGCTCGAACTGATCAGCATAAGTGAACGAACTTTCGGAAAACTGTGGGACAAAATCTCATAACATGATTTATGACCACCAAATAAAACTTTCACAGTTTGTCTCATATATTTCAAGACATTTTTCCTAGATCAGCTGTTTCGAGCCATGATGTTTCCCGTATAATTCGCATATTAACTTTGTATGTAACTTAATAAATATCAATGATAAAAGCTCAAAAACAAAAAATAACATTAATGATAAAGCTAAATATTGTAACTGTTGCTTTCTATATTTGCTTTCATTGTAGCTCATTTATGGTTGACATAGACTTAGTGACAATCTTGCGACAATATGAGAACATAAGAAAATTTTCATTACTTAAGCATGAACAATAAAAACAAATTTTTAATTACATATCAGGTTGTCCAGCGCCTGTACGCAACGTCTTTTACGAGCGGTTCTTTGGATCAATAACTCATATTTATATTTCATTAAGTTGGTTTGTTATCAACTGCGTTGATGATCTACAAAACAGATCGATGATAACCCATCACTGACCCATTGGTGAATATGCCAATGCATTGCTTTCAATGAACACTCTCTTAAAATTCTTGCACTAATGCAATAGTACTATAATTCATCTAGACTAAGGTTAGTGCTATATTCGATAGTCACAATGTTAGGTCTTTAAAAAAGCCTAATGGATCCTGGACTACTTCTAGCAAATAGCCTCTTACCAAACACACATGCCACTGGTAATTCCTTACATGAAGCAGTGTAGTAAAATGCATATTTAAGACCAGGTGTTCTTAAGTTATCCCGGAGACTTCTCCTACAAAAATACACTAATCAATCACTAATCTGCTTATGGTCACTAATGGCAAAGAATCAATCATTCAATAGCGCTAATTTCCAGTAGTCAGCTAGGGGAAGAGCGGGGACATAGGAGGTCGAAGCCCTGAGCGCGCAAAGGCTTGAAGAGCAGAAAACTGATACTCGCAATATTAAATTAAAATTTGCTCAATTACTTAAAAATTTTATTTAATTTGTTGGTGGACCATTTTTTTTTTTTAGTAAATTGAAATGTATTTTGGTAAAAATTTACAAAAGAAGAGAGTTTGAGTTAAGTTTGAAGTCAAAAATATTTCAAGAGATATTATCATCGAAATTTACAGCTGCCCCCAAAACAAGTAGGTTCTTATGCAGGGGAATGACGCAACGTGTAGCGTTGTCCCACTTACTGTAGAATTTGGCAAGATGTGTATGTTGATGAAGAGTCATCGTCTATCCAGATGATTTAGAAAATGTCGCTGCACATTATGCGAAATTCTTAAGGACAATGCAAATTCCTCTCACTTGACTTAGGTGTAAGTCCAAAATTGAGCTAAGTCTTCTTATTAGGTATCACATGGAAGCGAGTATTAAGAACACCACTGTTGCCTTGTACTCATGTGCACAAGTTTTAAAGGACCGCTTTCATGCACATCATTCGTTCTCTCAGAGCTACACCTACTCATGTTTTGGATATCTTCTTTCATGTTGTTCCTCTCGAACTAATTGGTAAGCAAGTGGCAACTTGCTTTGCTCTTAAACTTAAGGAAACTTTTCGCAAGTCTGAGGAACCACCATGCTGAAAAGTTTGAGCTTTGTTTTCTTCAATTTGAACTATAGTTTTGTCTTAAGATGACTAGAAGGGAGAATTATCGTGGGAAAGGGGCTGCCAGTTTTGACTTAAAAGTTATGTTAGAAAACGCTAACAAGAAATGGGTGCAATAGTTAATATGCCATATGACAACGAAAGTTTGATATGCCAAGTATTATATGCCACACTAGATGGAATACTTCTTCAGTTATTGCCGTATTAAGTGCCCACTGTCTTATATGTAAACATATATGCGACTGATTGACTTCTGTAAAAGATAGGTTGAGGAGGAGGAAAATATTCAACTGTCAACTGGATGATCTTAGACATGTTAGTTTAGAACAGCTTCTTAGTTTCATTACGAAATCACGTTGGTTCTACAATAGGGCTAAACTAAATATCTAAGTGAGTTGGTTCTTGAGCTGACTCTTATTATTACCTAACCTTAACTAGCACAACTACCACTAGTGCTATTAGTAACGCTAATGCTTTTAGAAACGCAATCCTTAGTAATAAATTGCGCTGGTGCACTGATTACTATTAAGCAGCTACTAGTAAATATTATTGAAAGACTTATTGTTTTTGCACCAGTAGCCATAAGTGTAAGGAGTAGTCACTTAAGTTCACTAATGGTTAGTGCTCATTAGTGTTCATTAAAACTTTTTTCTAAGTCGCGTCTATTGAAATAGGGTGGCAAAGTAGCACTTATTCGGCAGCAGCCAGTTTTTAGTAAACTCTTCCCTTGAAAGTCTCAAACACTAACTACGCAAATTAATAGCTTAATTTGATGGCACTGAGTTAAAATAAGACCGTGGCATAATGTTTAGGAATAGTATGAAAGCGGTTACACTCTTTAAATATAGGCAGACTTAACTCAGTCACTCACTCACCCCCGTATAATAGGGTAAAGCATATCTTAACAAATAAAAACTTTGCTAAGACCATGTGTGCCTAATAAATCGAAGAGAAACTACTCAGACATCTGTTTGGTCGAATAATTTACTGGATATAGCTAATGCTGAAAGGGTCCTTATTTTCATATAATTTCAAGCTGATGTTAACCAGCTGTAACCCAGGCATGGATTTGTGATTGATAATGGTATTTGTGCCGGTATTTGCTTGGAACAGTTCAAAGTCCTCAGAGAGAGCACATTTCCCTAAGAAGGTATTGAACTATAAGGCTTCCATCAATATTTGATATTATGCAAGCTTTAATAAAAGACCTCTGGCTGGCTCATTTCTGAGCAGCTTCATAATATTTTATAAAGACATTAGCACAGCCTTAATTTAGCACAGGATTACATCGGTGCAGATATACTGCTGGTATGCAGGAGTAAGCTGGAGGAGTTGTTCCAAGCAATAAATTTGCACGCGATATACAAATATCACATGACACTGCTTTGGAACATGCCATAGAGGAGTCAATTTAGGAATCAATATCTAGCTCAAGGCAAACTTGTTTGTTTTTGGATAAGCTTAACCTTGAGATTAATTTGCTCCCAAAGCAATTGCTTACAGACTCACCGAAATTGTGAGATTGGCAGTTGGAATACCAGCCAAACATGGTTGTGGTCAAGTCCAAAGATTACTATGAATGTGAAGCGAAGGAAACTATGGCGAGCTGTCTTAGGTTTTTCTTACTTTATCTACTGGAGTAGGGCGGACTTAACTAAGCGCATGAGCGTGGTACTACAGAGTGTTTTTTTAGAGGTTTGTTTTTCGAATAGAGATAAAACTGGCATTTTATGGTCAAATCTGGCAACTCTAATGTCACTTATGTTCAATTTGGTTTGCCATTTCATCATGAACAGGTTGACAAAAGAACAACGCTTGCAAATCGTGCAAATTTATTTCGAAAATAATGGTTCAGTTCGCGAAGTTTACCGCAAGCTCCGTCCATTTTATGGTCGACATAATCGTCCATCAGAGCAATTAATTCGGTTAACCATGGATCGTTTTCGCACTACGTTTACTCTATGTGATAATACGCATCCGCAGAGACGTCGAACAGTGCGCACCGAAGAAACAATTGCCGCTGTAGAGCAAAATGTTGAAGAGGACCCGAATGAATCGATTCGCCACCGTGCACAGCAATTGGAGCTTTGTCCATCAACTTTATGGAAGATTTTGCGCAAAGATCTTGGCTTGCGACCTTACAAGATCCAGCTTGTGCAAGAATTAAAGCCGCGAGACCATGCAATGCGTCGTGATTTTGGTGTATGGGCCGAAAATGAGATTGATCTCGATGCTGATTTTCATCGCAAAATTTTGTTCAGTGATGAGGCTCATTTTTGGTTGAATGGCTACGTCAACAAGCAAAATTGCCGCATTTGGAGTGAAGAGAATCCACATGAGACCCTTGAAACGCCATTACATCCACAAAAACTGACTGTTTGGTGTGCTCTATGGGCTGGTGGAGTCATTGGGCCATACTTCTTCCGAAATAATGCTGGAGAGTCAGTTACCGTTAATGGAGACCGGTATAGAGCCATGATAACCGACTATTTTGTTCCCGAATTGGATGGCATGAATGTGGATGAGTTGTGGCGCTACATGCCACACAGCGCACGTCACAATCGATTTATTGAAGGAAACATTCGATGAGCGCATAATTTCGAGGAATGGACCTATCAATTGGCCACCAAGATCGTGTGATTTGACACCATTGGTTAATTTTCTTTGGGGATATGTGAAGTCGCTCGTCTACGCCAACAAACCAGAAACGTTAGGGGACTTGGAAGCCAACTTTCGTGGCGTTATTGCCGACATACGGCCCCATATGCTCGAAAAAGTGGTTCAAAATTGGACCTGTAGAATTGGCTTTATTGGAGCCAGTCGCGGCGGCCACATGCCCGAAATCATATTTAAACATTAATGGCATAAAATTATCCTTCCAATAAAGCCAAATTGATGGACACTAAAACGATTTTCTTGTGTTTTATTTCAATTCGAAGCTCTATACCTCTAAAAAAAACACCCTTTACTTCTACGCATAGTACGCTTGACACGCGCCTTATTCAGAATCTTCAGAATCAGGATTCAAAGTTTTGGCATGGACGAAAACTTACAAAGTGGCTGGTCCGAGGCATAGGCATAAAGGTGGAAACACGTTTTGCTTATGTAATAACACGGTACTTGATCAGAAGGCGACGTTTGTCAAATTTCGTACCGTTAGGTGCGTCTAGTAGGTGCGTCGTGTCACTTAAGCTGTAGTATGTTTCTAATTATAAGTAGCTTTTGACGCATAAGAGGTAAAAACTAACATTGCGACAGTTCACAGGCAGCCCAATATTTGTACTTTTATGTCACACGGCGGTCCAATGGAGGAGTTAAATGAATATCGCAACTGGTCAAAAATGCCGATTTTCACCATATTCTTGTACTTTTGATAAGAACATTTGTTCGAGAACGTTGCAAATTCGAGGTGAAAGAACAACTGATAAATAAAAACGAAATTTAGGTCAGTGAATCGAAAAATTCGACCACAGATGAAACTTGATAGAAAGTTGACTTGCTGTCAGGAAGTAAAATATGTTTTGAATATTGCACTTTACGACTTCTTTATCACTTGTCAACTTTTTCATTATTTTTCGGCTTTCTTTTCAACATTTTTTCAAACTTTCGGCTCCGATTTTTTTAACATTTTTCCACTTTTTCATGATTTTTTGACATCTTCAGAACTTGCCAACTGTTTCAACAATTTTCGATTTATTAATTTTTTTGAACTTTTCAACATTTTTCTGTTTTGTAAAAATTTTCTATTTTTTAACATTTTTCGACAGTGATTTTTGTGGTATAAAGTCGTGGTGATTTTTGTACAACAGATACATATACACTTCGAGTAAACTCAACCACTATAGACAGCCAACAGTGGGATACACTGGTGACTGGTGAAATCCGCAACGGAATTTCCTTCCTGAAAGTAAATGCAACATTTTCAACAAGTTAAAGTTTTTATTAAATTTTTCCAATCGAAAAACATTAATTAGTAGCGGCTATTCAGGAATAGGTCAAGAATATGGTGAAATTGGCGCAAAAGTATTTGAAACAGTACATTCTCGTCCAACTTAAATGAAATTATGTTATTATAAAAGTGTGCGAGAGCCTTTATGTTTTCAGTAAATTGCTCGCGCTGAACAATTTTTCGAACATATTTTACCATTTAAAATTCAAAGCGAAAGTAGCTGAACCTCCGATTTGATTGTTTTTTAGTGGGTTCTTTTTGACTTGGTGTTATTGTAGCATAAGTCATTTTAGCATAAATCGAACCATTGCTTAAGTTTAACTCAAAATATCATTTCAATTTTCATTTTTTCATTTCGGATTTAGAAGAAACTTGATGCAAGTAACGGGTGATTTTTCGCTAATTGTTTTTTTAGTGTAAGATTTTTGACACTTTACGCATATTTTGCAACATCTGTTAACGCCAAAAATGCTCATTAAAATTTGCCATTTTACCATAAATAAACAAACAAACGAACAGCACTTGCAAATCATTGAATTTTATTATCAAAATGCGTGCTCTGTGAGAAATGTGTTTCTCAAATTACGTCCATTTTATGGTCGTCAGCGACGAAGCGCACTTTTGGCTCAATGGGTGCGTCAACAAACAGCATTGCCAAATTTGGTCTGAAGTGCAGCTAGTGTCAGTTCAAGAGCTGCAAATGCACCCTGAAAAATGCGCTGTTTGGTGCGATTTGTGGGCCGGTGGCATCATTGGAGCGTAGTTTTTCCAAAATAATGAAAATCGCAACGTTACAGTCAATGGAGCAAGGTACCGTGCGATGATTAGCCACTTTTTTTTCCCAAAAATCGAAGAACTGGACTTGGTTGACATGTGATTTCAACAAGATGGTGCCACATGCCACAAGGCATGGACCTATTGTGAGGCGAGTTTGATGAGCAATCAATCTCACATTTTGTAGCAGTCCATTGGCCGCCAAGATCATGCGATTTGACACCACAACGTGAAGTCTCTCGTGTGCAGGGACAAGCCAGCTACAATTGTAGCCTTGAAAGACAACATTACAGCAGCTATAGGTGAGATACCGGCCGAAATGCTGGACTTGACCACACTAGACTATTTTTTGTGGGGCTACGTGAAGTCTCTCGTGTACAAGCCAACCAAAATTGCAGCCCTCAAAGGCAATATATAGGTGCAATTGGTGAGATACCGGCCAAAATGCTGGAAAAAGTATGCTCAGGCGTAGCCGCAAAAACATTTAAATAATCTTTTTAAAAGTAAATGAAAGGAATTGATGCATCTCGTCAAATCAATATTTCATTCACTTTTGCAAATTGTCTATTCTTTTTACAATTTTCAAAAACCAAACGCTTAAAGAATCACCCTTTACATGTATGCATGTAGTGGCTTAGAATATGAGCTATTCTAATACCGAAAAACTCATAGTTTTTTAATGTACAAATTGCTTGCGCAAATAGAAACAAACATAGTGAATCAATGTTGTTGCTGTTTTCTGTATTAAAAGCTGCCATGGCAAGATAGTCGCTTTCAAACACAAAAACCGGTTTTTCGAAAGTTTTATTTTTGTCTTTCAAAGAATTCGGTTTGGGTAAAACAGCAGAATTGCTGTAGAATATTTATATGGGCGAAATGCATCCCAATTTCTAAGTTCCACACGGGCCTTGCCGCGGGTTACAGTTGGTAACAAATATTTCAAAAAATATTTTTTTTTAATATTCATAAATTTTTATCTCCGTTAATATCACAAAAAAAAAAAAAAAAAATTATTTAATCTTTTATAGGGTAAATGATATTTCGTGCTTAAATTGGGCAAAGCTCATTGATATTATACATTTTTTTTTGTTTGCCTTAAAATCTGTTAAGACTGTGATAGATTCAGAATGATATCTTCTTTTTCTAAGTTCTTCAAAAAAAATATTTTTACTGAAAACTTTAAGAAATTCAAAAAAAAAAAAACCAAAGATTTAGGGTACCCATCTTGGTTTTGTTACACTTGTGGATATTTTAAAATAAACAATTTCAATATTCCAATTTCGTAATATCATTAACCCTATTGAAGATAGAAATTTAAAAATATCATACCATAAAAAGTTCTTATTCGACTTATGCCAAAATGAATAATGGTACATCATAAATGAGATTGAGCTTCTTTCGGTTTTGACTTGTAATGACCCATGAGTACATAAAATAATATTTGTAGGACTGAAGTTTTCATTTAACTCTTCCATTTGACCGCTGTGGTACAGATTTTAGATTTGTTTTTTTTTTTGTACAAAAATTTGTTTCGTTAGTTACACTGATTTTTAATTTATTTTTTTTTTTGCAATTTTCTTGTTATATTCCGTTTATTCGTTTTTTTTTTCATATTTATTTTTAAATATTATCAACCAGATTTACTCACCAGCTAATAATATTCTTCCAATTAACTCATTTCGTCCAATATTATCAAAATCCATTACCATAACATCTAAGGAGCATTCACGTATCTTCTCCCATGGCACATTGAAACTAAAGGATTCATTAAAAACAGGATTAAGAGTGCAATTAAATATCGGAGTCTTTCGTTTTTCGACACGTTTGTCGCCGAATTGAAGCCAGACTTTTACGTAGGGATCTGAAAGGATTATTGAGATGGTATATTAATATTGTTGATGTTAGCTAACAATACTTGAGCATTCAGTGACGCACAAATGTTTGTTGTGTGGTTGGTTTTAGTTGTTTGTTTGTTTTATTTAAGCTCGTGTTTGTGTTATGTTGCTATGCAAAAGGGATTTTGATTTGTTTTGATAACTAAATTACCTATGTAGGTACGTAAGCGATGGAGCCCTTATTGGGCAATACACGCTCAAGCATTCGTGACGAACTTAAAACTAACAATTTGCAGCGCTTGGTTGACCAAAGCGTTTGAATTTTACATGCATGTATAGGGTGGGCCAGTTGGTAGGATTGGTGAATAAAATCTAAATGTAAAAAAACAAAAATGTTTCATATTGACATATGTCATCTGCAGTCATTAACGTTTTAAAATGATCGTGGCTTTTAGGAAAATGGCCGTTCCAAATAAAATGCATGTTGCGTGTATTCAGAGAAAATTACTTCGGCGTCATCATCACGGGACCATTGCCAGAAACTTGTTTAAGGGGGGCTCTGGACATGCATACGTAATTTGAAATCAGTGTGGAAGAAGCAGCGGTAGCTATGTTGGTCTCTCACAATTTCGGAAGGCGGTGTGGGGGGGGAAGTGGTGTTGGGATAGTAAAAAAAAATTATAAGTTATAAATAGCTAACCATGGCATAAATTTTTCAAAAAAACAGAATAAATTGAAGAGAAAATGGTATTTTATGGGATTTAATTTTTCGAAAACAGGAAAACAGGACACAATCGTAAAGTCTAGGTGTCTAGAACACTGCAGGGAATCACTACGTTCAATCCGACAGCATGCTATAGCGCTCTGCTGGGTGCCCCGTCATAAGGGTATTTCCGGAAATGAGAAATACTGACGAATGTGCGAGAATAAGAACAGAACAACCGGAGAATCAACAAGTGGTTGACCTTAAGATACCATTGGCGGAACTACACTATCGGATGGTGGGCAGAACAGAAGGTTGAACCTTACCGCCGGATGCAGAACGTCTCGAATCATGTGGCCTTAACTGAATCTAGGAAGAACGCAAACTCTCTTAAGATTCAGAAGAGGAGAGCTAAGCACTGTTGTTGGAGTACTAACAGGGCATTGTGTTATTGGCCCTATGGCCGCCATAATGGTGCTCCTGTCAGAGATTTCTGAATATTTCTGAATTTCTTTCATATTTATATGTTCTTGGCTCAAAATTTCCTCCTTCTCAACATATAGCTCGTTTGCTGGATGACTGTCATAGCTCAAAAAAAAAAAAAATTCCAGGGCATACATGTGGCGAAGGGGGCGCAACGACAAGTGAGTAAAAAATGCCAAAAGAGTTGAACGACAAAAAAGTTGAACGACAATAAGATTGGATATAAAAACTTAAGTCGTAAAAAAGTTGAACGAAATAAATTTTTGCATGACGAAAAAAAAAAGTTAAACACCGAATAAGTTGTATGACAAAAAAGTTTTATGAAAAAAGTTTTTGCGACAAGAAAGTTGAACGGGAAAAAGTTGGAAGACAGAAAAGTTAAGCAAAGTAGAACGATAAAATTGAATGGCAACGAAAAGTAAGTTGAATGACAAAAGAGGTGAACGACAATAAAATTGAACGATGAAAGGCTGTACGACTTAAAAAGTTGAATGGCAAATAGTCTGGGAAGAACCAAATTTTCAACGGCCATAAAGCTGAAAGACAAAAAAATTAAGCAATGCAAATTATAATAAGGCGACAACAAAAAAGTCAGGCGACAAAAAAAATGATGCATTACAAATTATAATGTACGACAAAAAAGTTGAAAGTAAGCAAGTTCGAAAGCAAAAGTGTTGAACAATGAAAAAGTTGGACGATAGAGATTCTTGAACCAAAAATAAATCGTCAGGAAAAAAATAAGTTAGATGGAAGGATATTGCAAAAGTTCAATAAAAAAAAAAAAATTGGATAGACACACTAATATTTTATTTATGTGCGCTGTTGTTTAGAGAACGAGCATTCGCTCAAAGAGCGTAAAAATGAGAACGAGCAGGCGCTCAGAGAGCGTAAAAAAGCGTTGGAGCGTCAGCAAGCATGCACGTATACAGAATTTATAAACAAATCATCAACACATGCATATCGTGAGCGCATTTGCTTGTGGTAGTGGGCACCACTGTTTATGTGTAAGCATGTCTATGTATGCGTGTGCTATTGTGCAGCCTTTTGGATCTGTAACTACAAAGAAGTTCATCATGAATGCTTTTGCATGTATTTTGCCTTGGTTTTGTCTGTAAACCAATCATATTTATCTATTAATTACTATACTCTAAGTGTGTTTCATATGATTTTGTTGTAAAAAATGAAAAATGTGTTGAAGAGAGTAAAAGCTAAAAGAGAGTAAAAGCCAAAAGTGACAAGTAAAAACAGCTGTTTTGTGCATAGCAATAAGCGGTTAAGAAAGTATATATTGCGTGAGTGTTGCATATGGGTCATTCTTTTACAAGCTCAATGGTTTTCAGAAAAAAAAAGCATTTGACCTCATTAAATGCGATAAAAAATTTTTTCCTGTATTTTTTATCCAATTCAGCTAACAGGAATATTAGGATTTTGCTGTAAAACTTTTTTTTTTGTTTTGAAAATTTACACTCACGAATTTTCGATAATTTGCTAGTTTTTTCTTGATTTCTCTCACTTGAAATTTATTAAGGGTATTCCTCTAAGCTCGAAAACTCAAACAGCTTACAAGACTTGTAAGTTTGTGAACTTGTTTACGGGAACACAGCTATCTATGCAAGCAAGAGCAACAGCAATATGACAATTTAAACAGTGTTGTCGCAGCCATGAAAAAAGAGTTTTAAGCAAATAAATAGCAGCACAACAATCGGAAAAAAAAAACAAAAATTTTTAAAATATTTCAATGTTAAATTTATAAGCAAAATTCAAAGAAATTTTAGATTGGTGCAAAATTTATTTGACCAACGACAACGCTGGTTCATGTTATAATTTTTTTAAAGCTGAAAATTGCTGTCAGCTTACGCTGTTTTCGAGAAAAAGCGTTTAGGGAAATACCCTCATTATAACTAAAGTATGCAAAGAGTATGGACAGTAGAAGAAAAGAGTATGGAGAAAATACAGCAAATTATCGAAAATTCGTGTTAGGACACTTTGCAAAAAATTGTTTTTTTCAAGTTATTTTATGTATATAATTTATAAAAAAATCTTCCTAAGATTCTAAGTTGTCAAGCTCAAATCGGCGTGCGGCTTATAAAAGAATGACCGATACTTTATAAAAAGTTATTTTTAATAGAATTTTTTTTAAAAAAAATATGCACGAACAAATGAGAGCTTTTTTACCAACAAAAAATTAGATTGAATTTTGACAATTCCTGATAAGGGCAAAAAAGGACTCCAGAAGTATTTAGTTTTAGAGCAAGGTCACTTTAACGATGCTTCTAATTTTTAGGTTTCTCCCAGAATGGGATATTTTTAATGAAAAAAAAAAAAAACATATGATACGAGTATATGGATATAGCTAAAGTTACGAATGAACTTTTCTAAGAACTACACTAAGCTGTGAACCTTTACACTGATTTCAACATAATGAGTGTAATTGAAAAGTATATAAGTAAGCTTTTCAGTGCATCAATTGTTATAGTTTTTCTCTTTTTCCTGTTGCTTTCTATGAGTTCTTATAGAATCTTTCTTATTTTTCTATTTCTCTATTAAAGTTGGTTAAGTTTGGGACTTTTAGCAAAAAAAAAAAAAAAACAAGGCATAAAATGGTATATATTGCAAAACAAAAGTTAAGCAAACATATCGGGCTTTCTAAATTTTTTCATAAAAATACTGCTTAATACATTTTTCTAACATGAAAACGATTTTTGAGAAAGAAAAAAAATTTTGAAACTATGACATACTGAAATTACTTGATCCATTTTTATGCATAGGTTTTATATACGTTAATTATCTTCCAATTTATAACCTTTTTGTTGAAACCAGTGCAAGGACTCGATAGCTACTTAGGTATCTAAAATCAGTTCCAAGTGAGCATTTTTCTTTTCAGTTGTGACCATTTGTCAAAAAAAAAATCCCTTGCTGTAAGACTATGTGCTGTGTTGTTTCTTCTGAACGCGACATTACGAGAAATAAAAAAAAATTGAAGTGCTGAAAAATATTTTATAAGACCAGACACTATAGAGACCGCAAAATTTTTCTCACGCTTGTCAAAATGAGCTTCCAGTCTCATTGTCTATGGTTTTTCAAGTTTTATCCAAAACAAATTTATCTGGGTAAAAACTGCTATCTTTTTTTGGGGCGCAATAATCAGCTGTTTTTCTCTCTCATTTTTTCTCTCTCAATCACCACATTTATTTTGAAAGAAACACATTTTTTTTGTAAGGATTTATCAATTTTTTTCTGAAAGAAACCGTCTTATAATTCGTAGGTATGTGTATGTGTATGGGCTTTTGCGTCGGTTTTTCAAAATCTTACCATATCGTTTAACCTTGTTATTATTGCATTTATTTCTTAAATTGTAGGTGTAGATGGTAAGTTACAAGCAAAAAAAAAAAATTTGAGAAAAAGTCTTTTTCTCAATGTACCTATAGCTTACCTGACTTTCCATTTATGTCTTTAGCCTTAAGATTACGCGCCTTAATTAATGTCAATGTTAAAACTGAATTTGATGGATGATAACATAGTGATGAAAGTAACTCGCCGCATTTGTCCTTTGCTGGTGGCTTAAGTGCTTTCCAAAATGATTGCTTGCCAGCAAAATCAACCTAAGACAAAATTGGTTGGCAGCAGATAGAATAATTTATAGTTACTTTTTACAATACATGAAGTGTTAATAAAATGAAAAGAAATTTTATTATACTGAAATTTAGACCACTGACGAGCAATGCTGTAACATGGAAAGTATGCTCTCATTTCAACAGGGTCTGCCTTATAAATTTTGTTATAAAGCGGCATTGTCTGCTTTGCTGTTTTGTTGCTGGGTTTAATTTCTCTTCCTATAATTAATACTTGATTACAACAAAATATGTCCTTACAACAAAATGCAGAAAAAAATTGAAAGGTTGCAGTCTGGCACTCTTTGCACATGAATTGTTTTACCCATAAAAAACAAAACATCTTAAATATTTAGTCCAGATTCATTTGACGTCCTTAATGCAATTTGGTATACTGGTTGTGCATTTTCGAATAAAATTAGTCAGAATTATTTTATAAAAATTTTTCAATACGCTCACATAGCTCATGAATACCCTTTCGTGGGCAAGACTCATATCACTTTTTTTCTGCATTTTGTTGTAAGGACATTTTTTGTTGTAATCAGGCGACCTAAAGTAATTCTAGGTAGAGATATTAAGCTCACCAACAAAACAGCAAACGCCACTTTATTAGGAAATTAAAAAGGTAGAGCCTATTGAAGTGAGAGTATGCCTTCCATGTGACAGTATTGCTCGTCAGCTATATCAGTTATGGCCAAATCAAATCAAATTATTATATATATTATATATACAAGAACGGTACTCGCGCATGACGACAGTTATTTAATTAATTTTAACAACAGCTATTGTACACAGTTGTTGGTGTGTTCCGAAAAATTAAATTGTGAACACAAATGGGGCATTCCAGCTTAGCCGGGTCACAGCTCTGGAAAAACGTTTTTAAGCTCTCAGCAAATTGTTCGTAGGCTAAGAGCCTTCGGATGAGCATGATATCCGTTGTAAATTTCAGTTACATAAACGAAATCTGTTTTACTTTTATTTCATTGAATCAAGTCAACATAAATCGTCATACCAATTAAAAATTAATTTTCCCGAATTCAGCTCAAAAGATTCCAAATAAAAACGTCTTTGGCTGATTTTTTTTTTACTACAGCCAGTTTGTTTTCCTTTGAACAAAGCAGCAGAACTCTTAAGCTATTCAGGGTAAAAGCTTAGACCAAATTAACTGCCGCGCAATTTTAATTCTAAGCTGCTTAACAAAATATATGCGAGATACGATTGCGAGAAAAAGCAAAACGAGACAACATGATTTTTCCTATATGTTAGAGCAAAATAAGCGTAGAGCTTTTTTAAGGCTTCCATTGCATTTTGCTCTGACATATAAAAAAAAAACATGTTATCTCATTTTGTGTTTTTCTCGCACTCGCATCCATTGTGTTTCGTAGTCAAGTTAAAAGTGAACAGAGCGAGTACCGTATCTAGATATACTATAATTCTTTGTGTAGAGATATCGTCGCAGCTTTTCCAAGGCTCGCTTCGAATTACCATGCCCCACGCTTCAACCAACGTCACTAAAGAAAATTGTTAGTTTTAGATGGTTGAAATGTTTGTGTACACGCGCAATTTTGCCAAGCACACTTTTGACAATTGATTTTGTTATGCCGAAATATAACATAACTTAAATAAAAATAACTTTTCACCAACTTATTTGATTGAAATTATTTAACAAAATTATACACCAATAAGGCGACGTTCAATAAAAATGCTTGACCTGCGGCGCTATCAACAAGTCCTTAAAAAAGTTATGAAAGTGTTGGCATTATCTTATTAAGGAGGAAAAAGTCCGTAGCTTTCCGGACTAACAACTTAAATTCCAAATTGTTGATTCTGAGATATAAAGGGAATTCACAAGATGTCAAAAGTTATACCTTCCAAGTCCCATTTCGTAGAAAATGTGCAAAAATTTATTGCTCTTTCCTTAAGTGATTCTCTCAGTAAAATTTTAAAATTAGTACAACAATTAGAAAACCCTGCCATACTTTAATGCTTCTACGCCTTTTTTTGTTAGTAATAAATTTTAAAAAAAATGTGAAGTTATGTGGCGCTAATGAAACAGCTATAAAATATTTGTACCTTCTGAACGCTGATTTTGTCTATATGTCGTCGTTTTATGTTTCTTTGAAAATAAAACAATTTATTCTGTTGCTAACATGGACAAACAAGTTATAAAACTAACAGAATGTTAATAGTAAATGATAATTATATATCTGTTATCGGCCAAACTAGTTTTTAGGATGAACTAGTTTTTCCTAGGCCAAACTAGTTCATCTGAGAAGTTAGGATGAGCCAGTTTTGCCTTGGATATGCTAGGGGTTTTGTTAACTTTAATGGTCTCACTCCCGACGTTCTTGAAAATTTAGTATGTTTGAGTATGTGTGCGGCCTTTGGCCGCGGCTCAGGGTTGGGATCCTCCACTATGTTCAATAACGGCTTTGCGGCGGGTTTTGGCCGACGTTCACTTTAGTATGTCTAGCATGGGCTTGGCTAACACACCGGCGTTGGATATACCACAGTGAACCGCGGTCGGAGGCCGCCGCAAGGCCTATATTTGCTATATAGGAAGGTGTTAGCCCTGAAACGCAGCGGAAGGCCGCCCAGTTACCCTAAAATTTTCCTAAGCTAAACAGGTTCATCCTTGCACGCTTTGTATGAACTAGTTTGGCCTAGGAAAACCTAGTTTATCCTAAAAACTAGTTTATCATGTCTAATAATATTATAGGGCAGGTTCACAAAGGAAAAAAATAAAATTGAGTACCTTAAACTTTTTCGAAACGAGAGCTGTGGTGCAGAATTGTATTGTCTTATTCTATTTTCACATGAGGAACAATAACAACATTTTACAACCATTGCAAATTTATATGCGATACGACTAATACGACATGTTATGACATCTTGTGAATACTTTAAAGGTTGTTTTCTAGGTTTTGAGGTTTTTAATTCCAAAAAAATGTGAATTGGGTCAATTAAAAGCGCCGGATTTCAATTTCACACATTTTTTTTTTTGGATAGGGTTGGTAACTCTATTACTATACATGAAAGTTTAACCAAAGAGTGCAAAATTAAAATCAAGCGCTCTCATTAGGCCTGATGTATTTAAGTCCTAATATTTCCAATTTCTTAAAATTTTTTTCTAATTTTTATGCATTTTGATTTTTCAACTTTGGAAACGTGATCTAATGTGATAAAATTATTCCTAGTCCTCGGAGTTTTCTTGCTTAAAAACGTTTTTATAAATTATTAAGAGAAGGAATATGCAGCTTTGAAATTGAGAATACACTAATCTGCAAATCTTAATTTTCGGTCTGCTAATGGAAAGTGATGAAGTGTTTTCGATTTTTTTTGCGCGCTTTAACTGAATCTGCGCTTAAAAATTGTCCATCACGTATAGTTTCTCAGAAAATGGGGGTTAAAATCCCAAAAGAAAAAGTGTTTTTCGCCAATTTTTAAGGAGCCCTGGCATCATCAAGAATGCCACATATTGAAGCTTTTAGCTTCCACTTTCGACTTAGATAATCCAAAACTTAATAGCGTTTGAGCTTGAAGCCCTGTGCGACTTTGAGTCAGTGTTTGGCCTATTGTTGCTCCATATATGAAATGGGAGCCGATATCATTTTTTTTTATTTTAGACTTCAGGTTTTAGGATGTGGCAATGTTTCTATAGAGTGCAATGTAGGCCAATCCATTCCAGGTTTTGTTCGTTGGTGGACAAACAAAATATTTCCGATTCAGTTTCCGGCTAGAAACTTTTCAACGATTGCAACCAATACAAGAAAGGTAAGGGTGAGTTGTGCGTACATTCGCTTAGGGTTCCAAGGTCAGATGCGATTAATTTTTGGTTTATTGGCGTCGAAAGCGGAAATGACAAGCTTAAATTTCAGATATTTTGAAGGATTTCAGGAATCTGGGCTTAACGAACACGGTTATCTAAAGATGGCCAAACACGGTTGGTTTCAACCCCTATTTTTTCAAAAATTATGTCTGACTGGACAACTTTTCAGCTCAAAGCAGCTGGTTACCCTAGCATACCAGTGTTATTAAATGAGCGCCTGCTAAGTTTCACCAATGGACCTTGCGTCACACATTAAAAAAAGTTCCGCCATCAGGCATTGATATTTTTTTTTAATTGGCTTGGCTGAAGTTTGGTTCGTGATATATTCGAAAAAAAAATTTGGATTACAACTTTCTTTGAATTACCCAGCTGCGACCGACTCTCATCTAAATTTTAAATGAAAACTAAGATTGAGTATTTAAATTGTGTTCACCACTTCAAATTGTTAAGATTTTTGACTTACCTGGCACAGAGGTAAAAAAACTTCGCCAATTGAATCATCCCGAGAGAATCGATCATAGTCAAAAACATGTAAATGAAGTACCTAAAATGAGGCGTACATAATTATGTGATTTTTGTTTTTTTTTTTATGACGGTAGGGGAGTGAACTCTTTGATGAGTCTAAGATTTGCGCTATAGAAACTTTTTGAATGTTCCAAGTAAACTTTTCGATTTTTTGGACAGACCGACAAGAATTACTTAGGTAAAATCAAAAAAGTTCTACAGTTTTTTTGCATAAAGGAAGTAAAATGTATTTATTGTGTATATACAGTGGTGGCGGACTAATTAAGAGCGCTCCAGCGTTATTAATTTTTCTTGTTCTGATACTTTCAATTGTGGCACTTTCCGCTCTCATGGCCCGAACTGTTACTCTATAGCAGCGATGGGCACGCAGTGATTTTTTCCGCCCTCATGGCCCGAAGCGGTATTCGACGCAAAAGCAACCAAAATACAATTCGCAGAACTTTAACGCTATCGACTCACAGCATTGACTTGAGTTCAGCTGAAAACAAAAACAACACACACTGTGTCTCGACGAATATAGCAATTGTTTTTGTTTATATTGCAATTTGTTTCTTTTTTTTTTTTGCGTGCTGTTGGCGTATTTGGACATGAAAGCAAAAAAAAATTTAATATTTTGCTTTTTGTTGCTGCGCCCTTTTGCTTGATTTTCATGCCCACCACCGCTTTAAATAAATGAAATTTTGTAAAATTTTTTTTGTTGTTCTTCGGTGTTGTTTTGTGAGCAGCGATTTTTGACATACTGATCTTCCAAAAAGTTGATTCTCGCATAATCGCTCTCGAACTGATCGTGCGATTAGCGGATTGGGATCATCGAATTTCCTTGGAAGTCAAAAATTAAATGTATTTTGCTTCACAAATGATCCTCAGGTCTGTTATTTCATCCGTTTTCCATGGACAATGGGGTCTATTTACGTTATTTGTTGATTTCTTTCACTTAAAATGTTTTATGACATTGTTTTGAATCCTACTTAGAATTTTTAGCACCAGCTTAAAATTGACATTTAAAAGGAAAAATTTCATATCTGGAAGAGTTACATCAGGTGATAAAGGAGCCTTGGAAGAAGATAACCCCAGAGAAATGCCAAAAATTAATTGCTTCTATGACAAAGCGGTGCAAAGCTATAAAAGCAAATAAAATATTTAGAATAAAATACTAAATAAAATTTAAATTATAATGGGTGATTTTTTTGCTATGTTTTTTTAGTGTACGTTTATTGGCACCTCCTGAGTGATTTGTGACATTTGTTAGCGCTGAGAATGCTCAATAAGGTTTGCCATTTTATTATAAGCAAAATAATGAACGAGCAGCGCTTGCAAACTATTGAAGTTTATTATCAAAATTCGTGCTCTGTAAGAAATTTGTTTCGCAAATTACTTTCATTTTATGGTCGCCATAATCGACCCACCTAACAGGGTATTCAAGCTATTGTGAGCAAATTTCGCAACAGTTTCACTTTTTTGAACAACAAACCACCAACCCGTATGCGGAGAGTGCGTACCGAGGAGAATTTTGAATATTGCTGCTATATCGGCCAGTGTCAATGAATATCGCGATATGTCAATTCATCGCCGTTGTCAACAATTGGGCTTATGATATTCAACCATCTGCATTTTTTTTTTTTGCAAAATTGAAGAATTGAACTTGGTTGACATGTGATTTCAACAAGACGGTGCCACATGCCACACGGCACGCGATACCATGAACCTATTGAGAGGCGAGTTTGTTGAGCAATTAATCTCGCGTTTTGGTGCAGTGCATTGAGCGCCAAGGTCATGCAATGTGACCCCACAAGACAATTATTTGTGTATTGGAGCAAGCCAGCTACAATTGCAGCGCTGAAAGACAACAATACAGCTGATATTGTTGAGATACCGGCCGAAATGCTGGAAAAAGCATGCCAAAATTAGAGCTTACGAATGCACCAGCTCAGGTAGCCGTAGGCCACATTCACATGAAATAATCATTAAAAATTAATGAAAGCAATTGATGTACCGCTCAAAGTAAATATTTCATTCACTTTTGCAAATTTTTTGTGTTTTTTTCAATTTTCAAAAACCAAACGTTTGAGAAATCACCCGTTATTAACGATTTTTGTAATCGTCCTGAATAACATTGACCTTCCTTGTTCATGAGTGATGAATAACTTTTGATTTGAGTTATATTTCTATTGATGATATACGCAAATTGAATATATATATTGAATATAATCAAAATGTTAAAAGCAAAAAAAAAAAAATTAAAGAATTTCGTTTATTTAAAGTGTCAGAAGAAGAAAAATGAGTAACGCTTCAATGTTCGTAATTAATTCGCCATCACTGTTTGTATGTTTGACTTAACCTTTTAATACCAGTCTAAGCTAGATGACTTAGAAAACTACTTTTAAGCCATGGTATTAAAATTCTATTAATATATATGGTACACGCAATTTCTAATATTTCACTGAGTTCTAAAAGCGAACTTCGTTCCAAAATATATAGCTCTATTTTAATCTAATGAAAACTCGTATCGATGGAATTGGCTAAATTTTTATATCTAATTCTTTACACAATTTACAAAAATCTCGCTGGGCACTTTTGTGGACAGTGTCAGTAAAAAAGCTATAGCATTTTTGTTTCTTCAAATCTCGAAAACTGTCCATAGTTCAGACTTTTGATAGGAATAATATGAGCTACTTATAGAATACAGCATGTTTTTTCTGAAAAGTTTACTTAAGTTATTGCCAATTGTTGTAGTTCATAAACTTTTGATCAAAAATCTGTGTGTGCCTGTTCCATGGCGTATTGGAGATATGGTTGGCTTATTAAGCTTTCATTGAACATTCTTTTGAACCATTATGTCTCCGAAACTGGCATCTTACTAAAGTATACTAAGACTTCAGTCTTTTTGATTCGGAAGTTTTTTCTTTAGAAAAAATACAAACTCGAAAACAATTTTGAGTTCGATTTTTCTTTTGCTATTCGCTCAAGATTATAGGTCAATTTGTTCTCGGACAATACTTCGCTACTTATCAATGGAATAGTTACACAGTTCATACAAACGATAATTGGGTGCAATTTTTACATGCGACCACCCTTTTCTCATGTTTTTCTATGTAAAAAGTAAGAAAGTGCTGAATATTTTTTTTTTCTTCGTAAATCTGACATTCATATTTTGTCGAACAAACGTGAAAGCGGCCACTAAGAGTTGTCAAACGGGACATTTGAGCAGATGGCTTCAGATTTCCATGCGTTCATAAACGGCAAAGTTCGAATATTCTCACAAGGGTGGAATGAAAAGACCATATTTTAGCGTTAAGTTAAAATCTGGTGTCGGTAGTTTTTTTGAATTTGGACAACTGTTAAAGGCTGCAGTATTGAATTTTTGTAGATCATTTGGTGAAAAACAATGTTTGACCAAATCCAAAAGAGATCCTAACTTCTTTAGGGCTACAAAAAAATCAGTAAGACCCATATATAGTCTATATAAGCGGTGGTTTATGTTGGTAGAATTTTCCTAATTTTAAAATAATCGAGTGTTAGTTTGGTCCCGTATGGTTTGTATCGAAGCCCCCGTAGGCTTTATGTGCTTTTTTTTTTTTTTTGTGTATCAGTCTTGCTTATAATTATAATACGTATTGTTCAAAAGTTTTTGGTATTTGGTAATCGAGTTTCAACTAACTCTGGATTGTAGCTTCTGTATTGGGAATCCCTCGAAGTAAAATGTTTCATTCCAACGTGGATTTAGTGTTCTTCGCTTGATTTTCGTTTCCAAACGATGTTTTTTATCTGGTAGCAACGTTACTCGCACGTATGGATCCGAAGTTCCACTGAGATCTTTGGCAGGTAACTCCTTACCCTGCAGTACTTTAAGTATAAGCGTTGTATTTTGAAAATCATACTCCAGTGAAAAGTGTATTTGTCCAACGTTTTCACTAGGCTCTGAATTGTCAATATACATGTCTGCCATGGAAACGCTGCGATTCTGTGAATAAAATTAATTTTCATAAAAGGGATTAGTAACAAAAATGTTCTGTATCAATATTTCAAATCAAGTATTATTAGCAAATTTTCAATAGCTTTTTGTATGGTTTTGACTTTAAGTTTGTGTATGTACTTAGGTCCATTTGTTCAGCATGAGTGCTGAATTTGATAACTTTTAACCAAATCCAAATCTTCTCTAAGTCTGCTCAATTTATTTTTAAGCATTTGTCTAAATCACTTGTAGTACTTGCATTTACTTTAATACCTTTCCGCAGATAACATTTCAAAGATTTTTGCTTGACAGGAGATTGCATCGCCTCTTTAAATTATTGATTTTGGCTGAATAACTGCTGAGATAACTTCAAATGTATCGGTAAAAACTCGAGCAATGGTAAAATAGGTTTTCGTTCAAAATCGATACAAATATATAAATATATATATATGAGGGTGGTTCAAAAAAAATCAAATATATTTTTTTTTTTTGGATACGACACACGAAAACTATTTCCTAGGTACCTCTAGAAAGTACTTACCAAATCTGAGCTCTTAATATTAACGGGAAGATTATGCTCATCATAGTTTTCCATTTTTAATTTAGTCTCATATAAAAATGGTCATATCTTATCACCAATAGATTGTTAAACCAGTTGCATTCTCAATATTTATAGAAAATTAAACGCTCTACAAAAATGTTCCCAAACACTTTTTTCATTTATCTTACCATTTGAAAGATAGAGTAAATGATTAACCACATGCGACCTTTTTTGTAGAGCGTTCAATTTCCTATAGAAAATAATTGAAGCTCATTTGACAATAATTATTTTTTAGTAAGTTACAAAATTCAAAACAAAAAAATAATTTTCCTTAAAATACTTCAATTATAACATCGGAATAAGACTATATTGCTTCTACTCTTGATGTACTACTTGGTTTTTCGATACAGTTGCATTTGAAGATTTTTCATTTGAACACTTAGTTTCCACCTAGAAATATACACGTCAAGTTGCTCTGGACGATTTTCAGTAACTTCATACCGATTTTTTGCCTAGAAAAGTTTTCTTCAGGCTTTCTGGCGAAAAGTTGCTATCGTTATGTTTAGTATACTTAGGTTGAGAGTATAAAGAAAAAATCCATTGAAATTCGCTAATAAAAACTTGTGATAAATAAAATTTTTTTTTCCCTAACTCAGATGGAACTCACAGGAGGTGTTAAAGTTATAGCTTCATTATGTATGCATACATATTCCCAAACAATTTTTAATAAAAATAATGAAGTTTAGCTGCTACAGCTATTAGTCTACTTAGCTATTTAAGAAATAAGATATATTAAAATAAAATAAGCTAATTAATTTTGCTATAATTTCAGCACATTCGGGTGAATTCCATCTTGAATTTGGTAAGTTAAAATATTATGTATGTAGTGTTAAATATTTCAAATACCGCTGCATTATCCTTTACACCAACATCGCTCCCGACGCCTGTGTTCGAGCCACCTGGAGATTTTGTTTGTGGCGTTTGTGTAGCTGTCCTAAATGGTTCAGTGAAACTTTGTTATTTTATTTGATATATGTTTATAAGTTGCAGATTTTTTGTTGAATTAGTTATAGACAATGATGGATAGATGATGTGACGCATGTTGAACAAAGACGTGGTGTTAGTGATTTGCATAAGTGATATGTGAAGTGTTTTTTTTATTGGATATAATTGAAATTTAATCAACATTTTTTTAGTTCATTTTTATTAATATTGGTGTTTTTGAAAGAGAAAAAGAGAGATAGAAAGAAAAGATATACATTAACGAAAAATCACTTTGAAAATAAATGAAGACAAGTTATGACTATACATATTGGGCTTGTGTAATAAAACATAAGGTTTCTTCTAGTAAGTACATACAACAGTTATTGCTTAAAGAAATATGGGTGGGGTGAAAGCTCAAATCATGGTTGGTTCTCACTCAGAAAAAAGACACAATTGGTATTTGTTGTTTGATAAAAACCGATGATGCATTCCAGTTTCTTCTTACACTAGCGGCTTTTATTTCAAGTTGTCACTTCCACATGCAAGCAAGGTGGTCCTCTTGTTACAGTCAATGGCTGGCTGTATGAACAATGTCACCGTACATACAGTTTACTCACTTTCAGCGTTTCAATCACTAGCATATCCATGATTGTTGAGTATGAAATAAAGGTCTGCACGAGTGCGCTTGCTAAGTCGACAGTTTATTGCACTGGCTGTCGCGTACAATAGTTCTATTGACATTTTGCGAGTCATCAATAGACTCGCACTAAACAAAACGATTACACGACATTGACTTCGTTTGTACTCTGACTCGTATTTCGCCGTCAACGTAGTTCAAGCCGAGCAAAACACTTAGAACAGCGAACATGAGAAAATGCAATGAATGCTGCAATAGCAATGCGTCGTTAAAAGGGCAACGGTAGCATTTTTAATGTTTGATAATTTGTTTTACGTTCGTCTCTTAGCGGCACGCTTCATTCAAATTGTTGTTGTTGCTCAAATTTACCACGCAAAGCAACACGGCATAGCAAATAAAGGGTGTTTTTTTTAGAGGTTTGTTTTTCGAATAGAGATAAAACTGGCATTTTATGGTCAAATCTGGCAACTCTAATGTCATTTATGTTCAGTTTGGTTTGCCATTTCATCATGAACAGGTTGACAAAAGAACAACGCTTGCAAATCGTGCAAATTTATTTCGAAAATAATGGTTCAGTTCGCGAAGTTTACCGCAAGCTCCGTCCATTTTATGGTCGACATAATCGTCCATCAGAGCAATTAATTCGGTTAACCATGGATCGTTTTCGCACTACGTTTACTCTATGTGATAATACGCATCCGCAGAGACGTCGAACAGTGCGCACCGAAGAAACAATTGCCGCTGTAGAGCAAAATGTTGAAGAGGACCCGAATGAATCGATTCGCCACCGTGCACAGCAATTGGATCTTTGTCCATCAACTTTATGGAAGATTTTGCGCAAAGATCTTGACTTGCGACCTTACAAGATCCAGCTTGTGCAAGAATTAAAGCCGCGAGACCATGCAATGCGTCGTGATTTTGGTGTATGGGCCGAAAATGAGATTAATCTCGATGCTGATTTTCATCGCAAAATTTTGTTCAGTGATGAGGCTCATTTTTGGTTGAATGGCTACGTCAAGAAGCAAAATTGCCGCATTTGGAGTGAAGAGAATCCACATGAGACCCTTGAGACGCCATTACATCCACAAAAACTGACTGTTTGGTGTGCTCTATGGGCTGGTGGAGTCATTGGGCCATACTTCTTCCGAAATAATGCTGGAGAGTCAGTTACCGTTAATGGAGACCGGTATAGAGCCATGATAACCGACTATTTTGTTCCCGAATTGGATGGCATGAATGTGGATGAGTTGTGGTTCCAACAAGACGGCGCTACATGCCACACAGCGCACGTCACAATCGATTTATTGAAGGAAACATTCGATGAGCGCATAATTTCGCGGAATGGACCTGTCAATTGGCCACCAAGATCGTGTGATTTGACACCATTGGATTATTTTCTTTGGGGATATGTGAAGTCGCTCGTCTACACCAACAAACCAGAAACGTTAGGGGACTTGGAAGCCAACATTCGTGGCGTTATTGTCGACATACGGCCCCATATGCTCGAAAAAGTGGTTCAAAATTGGACCTGTAGAATTGGCTTTATTCGAGCCAGCCGCGGCGGCCACATGCCCGAAATCATATTTAAACATTAATGGCATAAAATTATCCTTCCAATAAAGCCAAATTGATGGACATTAAAACGATTTTCTTGTGTTTTATTTCAATTCGAAGCTCTATACCTCTAAAAAAAACACCCTTTATGTTGTCGGAGCAAGCGCACTATGTGACAACAAGCCACTCGGTGTCGAATGCAATAGACTACGAGTGCTTGAAGCCGTGGAACATTTTCTTTGTGAGTGCAGCGCTCACCGGTTTTGCTTGGTGTTGCGATTTATTTTGCTTTGATTTGTGACTTTGGTGCACAAAGGCTAAATGGACTCGGAATCATGGCATATCGCTTGATGGTTGTTTCAAGAGCACTTGTGCAAACCTCTTTTATGGAAGAACTTCAATTTTGGAATTAATTGGCAGAAAGCCTAGGCACTAGCGCTTATAGTGATATATTTTAGGCTCATTAACTTTTCGACTTTTCCAATATTATCCATTCAATAATTTTCGACTTTTGAACAGTTTTTAACCTTTTCAACATTTTTCGATTCTTCACCATTTTTTGACCATTCAACATTTTCGACTTGTGACATTTTCAATGTTATTCAATTTTTTTTTCGACCTATTCAAATTCCATATTTTCAACAACTTCATATTTTTCAACATGTTAACATTTTTCGACCTGTTTCCGTCTTGGTGAATATTTTTCGTCTGCTGCGTCACATGTATTGTTGGTCCACTAAAACTCAGCCGAGCGAGGCTGCACAGTTCGCGTTCAAGAAGCTTCACTACCAGTTAGTTTGTTGCACTTCAGTGCTCTGATTGCACCAATAATTAGGTCTAAATATTAGGTTGGGAACATAGACGAATGGAAGTTAGCCCATTGATCAAATTACTGCACTTTGACATATATCACTCTCATTCCGCGTTGGCTTGATTGTAGATAGTTCTGTGGCTTACTGACCACTTGGTAATAGACTTCTTTAAGTCAGATCTGAACCGTGTATTAGATGATATTATTTTTCATACTAGATGCTGACCATCTATGGAGATTGTTTTCGCGCCTTCAGCCTGGAAGACATTGTCATTGTCTTGCATTTGAAAAAATGTGTAGACATTTTGGCACACTGAGAAAGTTACTGTTTAGGCTCTACAGCTTAGTTTTGGGTCATCACTGATGACTCATTAGTGAAAACTGATTGGCTTAGTATCGAAAAGAAGACTAAAGAAGACTATTTGACCAAAATTGCTTAAGTCAGAATACAGCGCGATTGAAAATAGTATCAGCTTAGCCTCTGATTCGAGTATGTTTACGCTAAGCAGTGGCGTAGCAAGACTTTCGAACGGTACCTTTAACGCCCTTTTAAAGAAGGGCTATAGTAGTCAGACCACATCACATGGCCATTGAGAACATATTCTATTGCATTTGAAGCTTTTGAAAACCAAAATCACGTCGAAAATAGTACACTACATTGTATTGACTGGAGGTGACAGAGCCGTAACCAATTGTTTGTAGTTCAGTGGTACGAAATGGATTAGAGACCATTACGCTAAAAAATTTTATCACACCGTGTTCAATAAAAGCTGTCAACAATTTCACTATTTCCGAAACTTCATTTCCATACTCAAATCATACTCAGGTTAATAAAATATATTTAATTCTTAAGATATTTCCCATCTCCGTTAATATGAATTTGATTAAAAAACTTGTAACAATATAAAATATCAGGAATATTAGTTGGTATTTTTTTTTAAATCTATTTGTTTCGCATAGGTATAATAAGTAACATATGAAGTTGAACTTGAAATTTGTCCAAAACAGATATTTCTATACAGTAGAACCTCGATTATCCGTCAGGCACGGAGATGACCGCATGACGGATGACCGAATGACGGATGACCGAATAGACAGAAAACACAGAAGTTTCAGATCTTATATCCTAAAATCTGAGAATTGTTTCGTTATCAATATTTACACAAATAAGCAAAAGAACATCAGATTAAAATTGAACGCCAAACTAAAAACAAGTAGTTTTCGAAATGTCCTGAAATCCAACTGTTGAATTTGTTAATTGTGTTGAAAAATCAGGACATTCTGATGATGACGATGAAATTTATTTATCTTACCGTCTTTAAAATTTTAAAATTGGTAAATTTCTTTCGACACATTTTTAAGAACTCAGGAGAATTCATAAAAGCTCATTTTCAGCTTCCCTAAATATGAGCTAAGAGGAACGGAACACAAACGAAACGTAAACAATGAATCTCATTTTATTTATTTTCATAAGACGACAACGAAATTAAAACATGAAATGAAATAGACCGTTACGGTTAACGAACGTGGCGTTACGTGGAGAAGGATTATCGATGTTCTACTGTATTTTTCATTTCGGATTTTTTTTTTTTAATTAGCACAAAATCACATGTATCAAAGTCAAAGTGGAATCTCGACATCTTCTATTTTTCCCTATTTTAAGTTTTGACCTATTTTCAGGCTTAATTCAATGTATCATTTACCCTATGAAAGATAATATTTTGAAAAAAAGTTATTAACAATATTTACACTATTTATAAAGAATTGCTTATATGGGTGTGGTTTGCATCGCTTTGGCGCAAAATATACTGAACCGATTTTAATAAAATAATAGATCCGTTTTGGGTATTTTTCGATTTTAACTGATTTTTATGCAAATTACAAAATAAAAACCCAAGTGTGTGCAGGAAGCGTCTGATCTAGACAGGGTGGCTTTTTGTTCAGCGTCTGTTCCGTAGTGAGCGGTTGAGACACAAATTCCATACCTGTTAGCTTCTATACTGCAAGTAAGCGGCTAAAAGTGGATTCTGTATTTCTAGAGTAGCAACTTGCAACATAGAATATCATAGATTATAGATTATTTTGGGCTCGCTACAAAAAAAAAAAAGCTAGGAACGTTGTAGTAATACAAACAAATGCTACAAACTGAAACTGCTGACATTGCAAGGAAAGAAGCGTTTTATAGCAAACCAAACTCCTCTCGCAAGAAGGACATGCTTATGGTTTTGGTTGATTTCACGCAAAAGTGGTAACCAACAACAATAACCTCAAGCACGTTATGACCGGGCAATAGAAATGAAAACTATGAACTTCTATGCCGGCCATAATAGACCATTTCTGCATAAAGAGACAATGGAAAATAAAATTTTTGATGTGAGAATCAAGGAGGAACCTTGACATCGGCTCACATCATCACCTCCTTGTAGATTTTCTTTGGTGCAGAATAGTTAACATTCAACATATCTACGCAACAAGAGAAAAATTCGCCCTACATTAACTCAAGGATATCTGTTTTTGGGACAACCTCATCGACGAAATAAAAAGGCTCAGTGAAACTAACCACTGGAGCTCAATTGAATCTTAATGGCAAAGCATCAAGTCCACATTTCTAATAGCGAGTGAAACCCTATGCTTTATCCTATGCAGCCGGGAACTCTGGATCACCACCTCTACATGGCATATCATAGAAAAAAGAAGAGCTGCAAAACGCGCAAATATGAAGCGCGAACAGGAGACTAGAAGCAAGATTCCGCACAAACATATAACGCCATTGATAAGAAAGTGGCAAGCCTTCTGCAGAGACGATAAAGTAGAAATATTCAACAACCCCGCAGCCAAAGCTGAAGTTATGAAATAACTCGCGAGACAGATGGCAACAAATTCAACAAAATCGTCTAGGCAAAAGTAAACACGGGAGCTACAGATGATCAGCTTGTCTGTTGGAAAGAACATTTTTTGGAGATCATCAACCGTCCACCTCCATTCACTCGCCATATGGTCCATTGCACTCGCCATATGGTTCACCGCACTCGCCATATGGTCCACTGCACTCGCCATATGGTCCACCGCACTCGCCATATGGCTTTCCCTGAGGGCAGATCACAGCAACTAGCCCTGTGCTTGCCTTCATTAGCGGAGATAACAAGGGCCATCAAATCTCTCAAAAGCAACAAAGCAGCGGGAGCAGACCGTTTTGTTGCCGAAATGTTGAAAGCTTCCCGGAAGCTCACCTCTGAGCTTATGTAGCCAGTTCTTATTGAAATTTATGTAGAAGAACGAATACTGGCTCGTAGGAACCTTAGTAAAAATCCCTAAATAAAGGGATTGCCAGAACGACAGCGGAAAAATAGAGCTACTTGTCCGGAAACTACAGTCATGATGTCCCCCAAACAAGCAGACTCTAAATGGTGCTTAGAACTATGAACTCAACGTATATTATATATATATGTGCAGAACTATCATTATTGGAGGTGCATATTTAGGGTGGCCCTCACACGAAAATATTTTTTAAAATCCATCATTTTCACAAAGAACACTTAATCGACTCACATAGAATTTACACCACGTGTCTCATATAATACTTTTATTTAGGGTGCATACTAAGGGTGGCTCTCGTACAAAAGTATTTTATAAATAAAATTTTCACGAAGTTTTCATGCTTTTATTCTGAACATTTGAACAAAATAAGGCTGATTATCCTTCATCCTTGGGGATTTATTGATACAAAAAAAAGTCTGACAGGCTTCCATCTGAATTCAGAAGAGTTGATGCGACCCCCAAATTTTAGCTTCGTTTTTTGCTAATTTGCTTAAAGAATCATTTTCTACGAAATTATTTAGCCCTGAGGTTAACTATTTTGAATGTATGGATAACGACACTTTGGTTTCGATTAATGAGATATTTTTCTCAACTGACCTCATAGAGAAATATATCTCATCTGTTGATGATGACTTCAGCTCCCGACCTGATGGTGTTGCTGAGACAGTACCAGTTAATTGTAGCTCTGTGCTGAGTTAGCCCCTCAGATTTTTATATAATAAATTGATTGATTTTTTCCAAAATTTTTTCGATAAATTTTTCTTCACGAAATTATTAGATCTTTATAACTCCGACAACAGATTGCCAAGTTAGCTTAATGCGATTTTAAAAAAAAAAAATTAGAAACATTTTTGTGCTTACTGGAAAAAAAGTTTTTCCAAATATAACTTTAAGTTTTCGACGGCTTGTAGTTACAATTTTTCAAATTTTAATTTTACTTAAAAATATTGGTTGGATTTTCACACAAACTAAGGCGCAAATTGTAATAGAGTTATTCCAATAATTTTTGCTAAAATTCGTTTCTTTTTTTACTGTAAGGTAGATGGACTACTTTTACTCTGAACGTCTCACAAAGCACTTTACTCCATAAAAAATTATGTATTTGGAAATTACCTGGTGACCGCTGCTGCCTCAGATCGTGCAGTTGTTGCATAATATTCTATAATGGCCACAATCATTTCAAATGATCGGGACAATGCGGGCCACATAGTGATGTCCTGGTTAACGAAGCTGTTTAGTTTCTTATGATAGTGTTTTCAGTTCTAACTGATATGATTTGGTTAAAAATAAAATAAATAAATAAAGGGTGGGGTATTGTATATTTGTTCAACTTAAAAAAAAAAAAAAAAAAAAAAACAACTACAAATTGCTGCGAGGAGCTAATGCAACTCTTCAAAGGGGAAAAAAATGCTATTTCTTTGATTGACCAAATACCACTGTTATCACATGAAATGTGAAAGGTAATATATTAAACATTATAATAATATTTTTGAAAACGCATCTCATCCTCATTATACATTCACTAAAGGACTACGAAAACTCCGCGGAATGAAGTGAAAAAGTTGGATTTGTTTACTTATTTAATACCACGCTTATTGCGAACTAATTACGGATATATTGGTCGAATTTCAATACTCTGACGTCATTTGTTAATGTGTTTAAAATGTTTCACACGGAAGTGAACGGCAAATCGGAATACGTGCTGGGCTTAAATTCCTCACTAAGCAAGGTAAAGCTGCTCAAACCACATAATGAATTAGTTGAGAGGCGTTCACAGAGATCACTGCCCTGGTAAAGTCATGATTTATAATCGAGACTTCATTGAAGACGCTCCTCGCCCAGAACGAACGATTGAGATAATGACGTCGGATATCAGCGAAAAAGTGGAAAAACTTACATTGGAAGATGCTCGCTTGGAACAAAAAAAAAAAAAAAACAACTTTCTACATTAGTGGGTGTATGAGATACAAACATTTTGCGGCTTCAACACGATCATCTTATCGAGAAGATAACGCGCCTGTTCACAAGAGCAAAGTTGCGATGGAAGTTCTTCTTCACAAACGTGGCTTTGAATCGCTAGTTCACCCATTTGGCCCCTAGCGATTTTTATTTTTTTTCCCAAACTAAAGAAAGTACTACGAGGAAAATAACTTAAGGGCCATAATGAAATGAAGTAGTTGATTTGGTTTCTTTTTTGGAGCAAAGAAAAATGATATTTCTTTAATGTCTTGGAAAAATTCATTTCACGTTCTAATAAATGTTAAGAGAGCTTAAATTGAAAAAAAGATATAATTTTATTGTTCTAAGTAATTCATTTGCACCGCTCCACCTCGCAGATTTTTTTTATCTCCTAACGTATAATCTAAAACAGCGATGGGCACTTAGTGGCGCTTTCTCCGTTCTTATGGCCCTAGTCGTTATTCGACGCACAACCAAAAAAAAAAAAAAAAAACAATTCGCATAATTTCAGCGCTATAAATGCACGGCGTTGAATTGAGCTCAAATGAAAACAAAAACAACACACAGAGGCATTATCGACCATGCCGCATTGTGTCTTGACGAATGTACGAGAAGCAATTGTTTTTGTTTGTAGTGCAATCTGTTTTTATAGTGCTGTTGAGAAGCTCTTCTTTGCTTTGGAGGTGAAAGCAAAAAAACTTTAAAATTTCGTTTTTTTTTTTTGTTGCGCCCTATTGCTAATTGTCCATGCCCACCGCTGCTCTAAGCTTACAAACGGCACTTCTTGTTCAAGATCAAAGATAAAATGTCGTACAACATGTGTCTTAAATTATAGCAGTTGTACGTAATATTTCTTTAGAATTTAAACTCACTCACGATAGACGAACTTGCTTCTCACATATATTCAACAATTTTTCGTAAATTTCCTTTTTGATTGAACGATTCTAAGAAAAATGCACTTCAGCCATAGAGTTATACACGGAAATTAACAATTGCATTTCGAATGCTAGGAACGATGCACACTAAATTACTTGCCTCATATGCGCGTCTAAAAGTTAATGAAAATTCCTAAAATTCACAAATATTAATCAAATGCGTCTGAGAAACTAATTTTCGCCAAAAGAGTTTTCATAATATGTACTATGTTCAAATTATTAAAGAATGCAATAGACATCACATCAAAACTCACTATCTTGTTTCCAAAGAATGCGTCCACATTATAAATCATTTGTTGAGCATTGCTATCAAAATTATAATAAAGTTATGCTTGGTTTCCGGTTGATGTTTAAAATGAATAGCTTGCTGCTTATTTCATTCAGAATATTAGAAATTCTATAATTATGAACAAAAAGTTGAAATATACTACAAAACATTATTAACTTTTCACAAAAAGTAATATAAAATTGAAAGTACGACAGCAAGTGTTGCATTTTCTCCTAAAATTATGCAGCGTTTCATCACAAAAAATGTGTTTCAGTAGACCCAACAAACATTTTGAGCCGCTGCAGAGTCATATATACACTTATAAAGGGTGTCCCAATAAGTGTGCACGATTTTATTTAAATATAAAAAACACGGTAATTCTAAGCGAGTAGCTATATCTTTATTGCATTATAAAGTAGACATGTTCCGATTATGTATGAAATAAAATATCTGGAAAATAGCTACCGCGGCTCTGCTGACAGGCCCTTGTTTTTTTCATGAAATTTTCGATGAGTTTTTCGCAAAGATGTGGCTATATCTCATCGATGACGCGTTGAATCTCGGCCTTGAGCTCGGAAATTGTGTCTGGTTTATTCACATAAGCCCAAGATTTCGCAAAACCCCAAAGAAAGAAATCGCATGGCTTTAAGTCGCATTATCTTCGTGGCCAATTGACATCTGAATTCCGTAAGATGATTTGGTCTGGAATTCGTTGCTGCAACATATTGTTTGTTTTATGCGCGGTGTGGTAGGTGGTGACATCCTGCTGAAACCACATGTCTTTCAAATCCATGCCGTTCAGTTGGGGTCACAAAAGCTCCGTTATCATGATCCTGTAACGAATGCCGTTCACAGTCACCGCGATTCCGGTCTCATTTTCAGAAAAATAAAGCCTAATTACGCTGCCTGATCAAAATCTGCACCAAACAGTTGCTCGTTGTGGACGCATTTGACTCTCATAGATTGTGTGAGGATTTTCTGATCCCCAAAATCGACAATTTGTATATAAATTATTTTTTTCGTTATCGGACTTTGAATTATTTTATCCGCTTCAATTGCATTGCTATTTAATATTCAGCCCAATTCTAAATAAAAATTACTTGGGAATTTTTTCTCTTTTCCATTTACTCCTATTCTGAATAACAAAAATGTGGGGAACTTTATCTTTTTTCAGCGCAACGCTGAGGATGAGCTGAACTCAGCAGGGCCACCATTCAAAAATGTTTCAAACTGTAGAAAAAGGTTATCATAATGAAATTAGATTTGGCTCTTGACAATAAAAATAACAATAAAAAATAAATAAAAAAATTGTTACACAATTTATTTATACTAGGAGGGGGTACACGAAATTTTCAAACTTTAACCAATTTTATCTCGGAAGCCATAAGAGACCGAATTTTTTTTCAGATTCGGTTTTAGGGGGTGAACTCCATGTTTCTTAAAAAAAAAGTAAAATTATGTCCAAAAACAACACACAAAGGCATTAGCGACGGTATTGTTTTTGTTTGTAGTGTAATTTGGCTCTTTTTTTTTTCGTGCTGTTGGCAAATTTGCAAAGAAAAGCAAAAAAAACTGTAAAATTTAATTTTTTTGTTGTTGCGCTCTTTTGCCAGATTTCCGTGCCCACCGCTGCATTAAATTAATCAAATACTTTAACATTAAACTAAGAAGTAAAGATAAAGACATCTAGCTAAGAAATAAATCAATAGTTCGATCACTCAATCCATCAAATACTCAATCAAAATATCAATCAATAGCAAATTGGAAGGGGACCAGAAAAACTTCGGTATAGAAAGAGCTTGCACTACAGAATAACAAGAGAAAATTTTACTTTTTTCAATTTTTAATTGAAATGATCGGAAATTTTTGTTTGGGTTTAACTTTCGCAGGTTTGACAGCCACATTAACAGATGCATTATTGCTTGTCGCCAGCAAGCTGTGAAATAATTTCTTTTGTCACCCCACGCAAGTTCACTGATTATCAAAAAACTTTGTTATTTGTAGGACCAATGTCAAAAACTTTAGTGCTTTTATTTTTTTTTTCGATTATTGAATTCGTTTTTAGATTTTCAGATTAGATTAGATTAGATTGGATTTGCTCCAAGTATACTTTAAATTTATTTCAAAAGCGCTCCACAAAGTGGCTTAAAAAATTTTGATCTATGTGGATCAACACGCACAATCTGTGGATATCATATTACAGCATTGCTCCTTTTAAAGAAAATCGACACTATCTCAACGCACAATATGCCAATGAAATTAATTTAGAACTTTGTTGCACAAAATCACGCTATGTTGAAGTTCCACCATAATTTAATTTTGTCGAAGAAAACTTAATTTTCGGCCACTGTGCATGCAGCAGGTTAAATTTGTTGATTCACATTGTTTTTTGTTTTTTTGATACAGCTTTTTTGACACACTTAACTAAGTAGTTCTGCAGAAAAAAAAAAAACTAAAAATTTTTTAAGTCAAAGTTCATTCTAGTCATCGGCTAAGCCCCCCCCCCCCCCCCTCCCGCCAATTTTCTTTTGGAAAATCTTGAAAACTTTACTTAGTGAGTTTTGCATTAGCTCCGCACAACCAATTTTCTAATAATCAATATATACATACTATGTGTATGTAACTTACCCATAGCATCTACAACATAAGATGTTTCGTGTATAAAAACAAAAAAACTTTTAAATTGCTCACAACCTTGTATTGTCATATAATATCGCTTTAAAAAAAATTGGTGGATTTGACGGTGGTATGCTGTATATAGTTAGTCGTAGTTACTATTTAATCATATCTATGCTTCCTCACAACTAAACAGCAATAAGGCAAAAGAAAAAAATTTGAAATCAAAATTTATAGGACGAAAAAAATAAAAATTTTATTATGAAATATGGATTGCTAGAATTTTTCAAAAACATTAAAATTTTTTTTTATGTTAACTATCGATTTTCAAATTTTCTTTTCAGTTTTGTTAGCTTTGAATAAAAAAATACTCAATTGTAAAATATTTTCTTAAAATTTTCATAGGTTTTCATTTAGTGAAAAAACTTTTAGCACTGAAATTTTGCAATTATCGCATGAAAAAACTTGGAATTTTTGCTGCTGCTGCTGCTACCTCAGTTGTAGTATCTATATATACGAAGTCAGTACTCATTACTGTTTCAAAACACGCGCACGACTAACTGTTGCTGTACGGTTCCAGGCAAACGTCACCCAGCCAGATAGGTAGCATTTGTCGTAAGGATGCTGCTGCTGCTGCTGCTGCAAACTTACAGCATTACAGTTTCTTTTAGGGGGGGTGCTTGTTATTTTGAGGCGAACTCAAATGGTGTTGTGTGTGTTTGCTTATGGCTGCATCCATTTGAAATCATATTTTCGTAGAAACTTCAAACTGACGTAATATTATGCTCTATACAAAATAAGCGAACACGTATTTTTTTGTATTATATTTAGCTCGTAATAGGGGGACTTTGCTGCATATTGAATTTTCTAAAAATCTGAAAATGGTTTTTTTTCGGGCTTGTTTCGTTTTCGTATATATAACAGCTTATGTGACTTAGCACAATATTTTTTAACAATTTAAACAGCAAAAAAATGTTTATTAACCCTTTCATGCCTTTATTTTGATTTTTAACTTAAAAAAAGGAAAATTCATTTTCTCGAAAAAACTCAAAATTTTTTCGCTGTAACTTTGGCATTGAAAATCATTTTATTTTTGTAGTAGTTCGGATTTTGCTTTTAGTTTAAATATTTAAACAACTATTTCGTTGCATACTTTTGAGGTTATGCATAGAAATAATAAAATTTTCAAGCTTATTTCATCATTTAGTACCATCATTACTCTTTAAAATGAGCATTCAAATGTTCACCCATGATGCTTACTCGCAAAATTTTAGCCATTTTAAGCTGCTATGAGTTTATTTTAAGTTTTTCATTTAATTTTAAAAGATTTTTGCATTGTAGGCGCTTATGGTAACAAATTCTTGTCATCTCAAAACGGTTTTAACTTTGCAAGGGAATATCATAGATGAACATTTGGAAGCAGATTTTAAAGAAGAAGAATGCATTTTTTAGAAATAAGCTGGAAAACTTTTGCTATTTATATTGCTATACATAACCTCAAAAGTATGCAAAAAATGCCATTTTTTAAGTATTTAAGCTAAATTCAAATATTAAAGAAAGGTACTGTTTAATAAAGTTTTGGCCTAATTTTAATAGCAAGATATACATTTTCTTTTTGTACAAAATTAAGTTATATCAAATTTTGTGTTTTTGCTAAAGAAATAATGGACAATTAAAAAAAAAAAAATTTAAGAAAATTGAAACTGCTGTAAATGGTATATCAAGGGTTAAGTAAAAATTTGATATAGTTATAAAGGGTGTTTTTTTAGAGGTTTGTTTTTCGAATAGAGATAAAACTGGCATTTTATGGTCAAATCTGGCAACTCTAATGTCATTTATGTTCAGTTTGGTTTGCCATTTCATCATGAACAGGTTGACAAAAGAACAACGCTTGCAAATCGTGCAAATTTATTTCGAAAATAATGGTTCAGTTCGCGAAGTTTACTGCAAGCTCCGTCCATTTTATGGTCGACATAATCGTCCATCAGAGCAATTAATTCGGTTAACCATGGATCGTTTTCGCACTACGTTTACTCTATGTGATAATACGCATCCGCAGAGACGTCGAACAGTGCGCACCGAAGAAACAATTGCCGCTGTAGAGCAAAATGTTGAAGAGGACCCGAATGAATCGATTCGCCACCGTGCACAGCAATTGGAGCTTTGTCCATCAACTTTATGGAAGATTTTGCGCAAAGATCTTGGCTTGCGACCTTACAAGATCCAGCTTGTGCAAGAATTAAAGCCGCGAGACCATGCAATGCGTCGTGATTTTGGTGTATGGGCCGAAAATGAGATTGATCTCGATGCTGATTTTCATCGCAAAATTTTGTTCAGTGATGAGGCTCATTTTTGGTTGAATGGCTACGTCAAGAAGCAAAATTGCCGCATTTGGAGTGAAGAGAATCCACATGAGACCCTTGAGACGCCATTACATCCACAAAAACTGACTGTTTGGTGTGCTCTATGGGCTGGTGGAGTCATTGGGCCATACTTCTTCCGAAATAATGCTGGAGAGTCAGTTACCGTTAATGGAGACCGGTATAGAGCCATGATAACCGACTATTTTGTTCCCGAATTGGATGGCATGAATGTGGATGAGTTGTGGTTCCAACAAGACGGCGCTACATGCCACACAGCGCACGTCACAATCGATTTATTGAAGGAAACATTCGATGAGCGCATAATTTCGCGGAATGGATCTGTCAATTGGCCACCAAGATCGTGTGATTTGACACCATTGGATTATTTTCTTTGGGGATATGTGAAGTCGCTCGTCTACGCCAACAAACCAGAAACGTTAGGGGACTTGGAAGCCGACATTCGTGGCGTTATTGCCGACATACGGCCCCATATGCTCGAAAAAGTGGTTCAAAATTGGACCTGTAGAAATGGCTTTATTCGAGCCAGCCGCGGCGGCTACATGCCCGAAATCATATTTAAACATTAATGGCATAAAATTATCCTTCCAATAAAGCCAAATTGATGGACATTAAAACGATTTTCTTGTGTTTTATTTCAATTCGAAGCTCTATACCTCTAAAAAAAAACACCCTTTATATATGTATATGTATTCTGAACCAAATTCTGTACGGACACAAGACTATAATATGATCAGTCTTATGGTTATAGCGGTCAGCATTTAGCGAAAGCTGGATAAATTAGCCCTATACATTAAATGTTTGATTTTCCATAGCTCTAAAATATACAGTCAAACCTGAATAAGCGAGAGTTCAAGGGAGCACAATCTCATTCTCGCTTAAAGAATTTTCTCACTAACCCGAGTTTCTCGCTAATGCAGGTACATGGGTAGCGTTTCTCTCTTATAGGGGTACGCAGCAATAACAAGTCACAGCAAGTCATACAATAGCAGATGTTAAATTTGTAAATAAAGCTCGACTGTCGTTTATAGAGGTATAAATAACTAGCAGTCTCACTTAGGGAGGTCTATGATGGAAAAACGACTCTCTCTTACAGAGGTTTCTGTTTTTCGCTAACAGAGATTTCGGGAGCTTAAAATGACGGGTCCTGGCTATTACTCTCACTTATAGAGTTTTCTTACTTATCCAGTTCTCACTTATCCAGGTTTGACTGTAATCCATAGACTTTTGATCAACACGACTACATCATGGTAAATGAACGCAGCACCATTTTTTTTTATGAGAAATAGCTTTTGGTCGAATTGAGTGAAATGTAGCTTACGAGTATATCATGCTGATGAAAATTCTTTTTGTGCAAAATTCTGAGCTATTCCTAGTTTTAGACTTATGTTTGTGAAAAATTTAGTATACGATTAATGTATCAATAATATCTGAAAAATTTATCATAATTTAAAATTGTGCCTATGTAAATATAGAGAGTTGTAATTGGCATGACGTTAGCTATAGCACCAGGAGACTGCTCATAATGAGGTCTGAGGTTGAAATAGACGAAAAAATGTGGAAAATGTTGGAAAATGTTGAAAAAAATTGAATGCAGTGGAAACGTGATGAAAAGTTGAGAAATCGAAAAAGTTGGAAATTATTGGAAAGTGTGAAAAAGGCTGAAAAATATAAAAAGGCTTGCAAAATGTCTGAAAAAGACGAAAGCTTTTAAAAAATTAGAAAATTTAGAAGCAGATTGGAAAAAACGAAAGAAAATGGAAAGTTTTGAAAAAAATTTGAGAGATGTCGAAAAATGTTGAAACAGTTGAAAAAGGCTGAAAAATCGCTAATAAATGGATTAAGTTGAAAAAAGTTAATTGAGCGGAAAAGTTGAATGAGATTGAAAGAGTAAAAAAAAAAATTAAAGATGTTGAAAAAGTCAAAAAAAAAAAAACAATGTTGAAAAAATTTCAGAGCTGCAAAAGGCTGATAAAGCCGATAAAAAATAGAAAATGTTGATATAAGTTGAAAAACTCGAAAACAGTTGAGAGCGTTTGAAAATCTCGAAAAATATTGAAAGAATGGTTGAAAAGTAGTTTTTAAATGTTGAAGGGTCTGTGTTTATTCAATTAAGTTGAAAGAGACTGAAAAAGTCATAAAGAAAATGTTGAACAAAGCTGAAATGTTCATATTAAGGTTGAAAAAGTCGAAAAAACTTATTAAATTGAAACAATGTGGAAAATGTTGAAAGAAATTGAAATAGTCGAAAAATTTCACGCACATTTTTCCAATTCCGCCTTTTTTTGTTTGGTTCCATACACAAAATCTTATCACAATAGCGATATTTAACGTAATAGGTCTGAAAGTTTAGGGCGTTAATACACGCACTGGTGCAATCTAGCCCGATATTGTTCAAAAAAAAAAGATTTTTATGCCAAATTTTAGTATAAAGGCTCACATAGATTGCTAGATGTTATCTAAAGTATTTTCTTGTGTGGGAAGTGCCACGCCCAGTGGTGCCATTTCGCTCATTTTTGATTTAGATATAACTGATACAATCCCTTTAAATTTGATTTAATATCAAAGGTTATTGTGACACCAAATTTATTATTTTTTTCTTGCATGAGAGGTGCCACGCCCATATGTAACATTGCGCCTCTTTTTGGTTATGGGATATCTTACAGTAAGTATATCTGCAATATTAAATTGTATAACATTACATTAGATAATAGTTCTCTTACTATAATGTTTATAGGTATTATGGTCGGCGCCACGCCTTTCAAAGAGCCTTACCAGCATAGAGTTTTAGTTTCTATTGATGGCTGCTTTCAGTGATATCATCTCTAAAATTTTTATTAAAATTGTTATTGCTGTTTTTGAATAATATTGAATCAAAGTAATCAATTACTGAAAAGTGCCATGCCCAATTTTTCAATTTCGCCTACTTTTAAAAAATTTTAAGATAAATAAGATCTGGATTCGTCTACCAAATTTCATCACAATATTTTGCATGGCTTGTGAGATAGAACGAAAAAGCGAATGGAAATTTTTGTGCGTGGTTTTGTAAAAACTTAATCCTAAAAAAAGGATATATACTTTAAAAAAATCAAAATTATAAGTATGCAATAATCTGCTTTAGCAGAAATGTCTATGTTGTTTGGGAAAATTATTAAAATCAGCTTAGTATATTTTGCACCAAAGCGTTACAACCCATTTCGGTATGGGTAATTTCATATAAACAGTATAGATATACATCGTTCACTATCTATATATAAATAGGCGGTGACAGAACGGTTCCATCCCTTTTTAATTGCCACAACACAACATAATCGCTTAATTTTTTGTTGTTTTTGGAAAAGTTGTTAAGAGGGGCCGTGCAGAACTTATTTTTTTACACTAGTAGGCCACGCCTCTAACAAGAGAATAAGTTTCCAGGGCTAAACCAATAGAACAATTGCGATCAAACTTAGTTTGGAACTATTTCCAATCTATATTTTACCCTAAGGAAGTGTAGTAAAGACATTGTGTTGTTTTAGTGGGCGTACCACCTCCCCTAATATGAAATAACGCTGTCAAGGCTGAGCTGCTACACTGATTTTGATGAAATTTCGTATGCTATCAATTGATTCCTGAGTTAAGTCATTTGTTTTTTTTAATGGGCCATGCCACGCCTCTAACATGAAAATACGTTTTACTAATTTTGATGAAACTTTGTACATAAAAAGATAGAAATTTATGTTTTCAAGGGCAGTGCCACGCCCTTAAGCAGAAAATATGTTATCATAGCTATATAAATGAAAATATTTTGATGAAATTTGGTTTTGAGATCGGAATAGAGCAAAATGATGCCATAAATTTTATATTTGGGAGCTGTGACTGGAACTGCTTTGTGTTATCACTTTAATGATTGAATTGCAACCAGTGATTTTTTTGACTTTTCAGAACATTTTTTGAAACGAAATATCTCTAAAACTATGTGAAATAGCACTTTTTTTGCTTAAAAATGCTTAAGACTTGCGAAAATGATTAATAGCTTCAAATAAATTTGTTAAAACATTAATGCTTTTATACATAAAAATGTTTCTCAAAATATCTTCAATATAAAATTTAGGTTTTTTTTTTTTGATTTTTTTATATGTAATTCTATAATCATTTAGAATGCATATGCTCTCAAGCGAGGTTGTTTAATTGACGTGTTAACATCTTTTTCCACGGAATTTTTTTCAACATTTTCATATTGTCCGTCTTAAGAATATGACGGGAACATAATATGTATTTACCATTCAGAATGTCAACTTTCCCAGATCGCATCACAGATAACCATTGCTTGAGTTTGTGGTACAGCTATTTTTATATCAGCGAAAACTGTGCCAAACAATAGCGTGTACCTCTTAAATGTTGTGGAGCTGTTAAATTTGCAGTATGGTGATGGGGTCGCGATGAACACATGTGTATCTGTGTGTGTGTGCCAGTGGATGGTTACATAGTGCTTACGTCAACGCCACGGGAAAATAAAAGTATTAAGGAAAGGTTTTCATATTTTAGGGGTGGCTTTTGGGCTTTTTCATTTTTAACTTAAAAAAAAAAAACCGAGTTTTTTCCCCATCTAAGGCAAAAAGGCAGCACATTATACCACAAAGAGAGTTGCTGTTACATGATATTTGCCCGAGTATGAAAACCTGACCCAGACTCCATGTGGAGCAGCAAAGCGGCAGCGTAGCTAAGTTGATTGGAATTCATTTACAAAATTAACGAAAAATAAAATGTTTTTGACATCACTTTACGCATCGCTAGAAGTGAAAAATCTATTGAATTCATTGAAACGAATCAGGACTACACAGCATCGAAGTAGCACGCAGCGCGAAACAAAGCTGAGCGACGACAAATAATACATACACATACATACATGTGTACATATGTTAGTGCTTATATCAAATGAGGCAGATAATTAGAGAGGTGCAAAAACTTGACTGCTTTTTAAATGACAGATATATTACACATTACACTCTGGGGAAAATGGCATTGCAAAGTTTGAAAACTTAATTTTGATTTAAAGTCGCAATTTTTCATATTGAAAATAGTTAAAAGAATGATTTTTTATTTCGATTCATGTATTATTATATATTGCATATATTAAAGAAACTAAAAGCTTTTCTTCGTATAGGAGTTTCCTCACCCTATTGCCAACATCTGAGTCGTTTTAGCTTAGTGCTTGTCCGTGGCTGTCAGCCACTCTCTCGATAGCTCTCAGTCTTATTGAAATGGACGGCAGGCGTGTCCGTGTACTGATCTCATAAAAATTTCAATTCGCCAAACGCTAATTAAATTGCTGCCAGTGCACCGCTTTTCAGCAAATTACATGCTAAGCTTCGCAGACAGAGCTGTCGTTAATTAAAAATATATGAGGCATTAAAAGTCCAAACAAAAGTAGCCGATTTTTTTAAGGTTCGTATATTCAATGATAGATCATAATTTGTTTGCCATAAGTCGAACCATTGCAGCGCTACAATTTTTCAGAATTTTTATATAAAAAAGTTTTATTCAATTAAAATAACTGTTATCTCTATATATTAGCTCAACGAACTTTTTTTTTAAAACAACAACTTATTCTTAGCATTTTATACTACAACAAATTTTTTTCGTAGAGTCAATATCTAAACTATTCTAAAGCAATGTAAAATATTTTCTTGAATAATATGTGTTTTTGTAAATTTAAAAAAAATGTAGCGCAACAAATGGTTCGACTTATGGCAAGTGACTTATAGCAAAAAAAAAGGAAAATTGTAAATCTCAAGCTTCAGCTTCTTTCATTTTGAGTGTTATGCCTATACTCGCATGCTCATTCATATATGCCACGTCCTCTTCTTTGCCTTGCAAGCGTAATGGTAAAATGCATATACCATGTGTGTAGGGCATAGCAAAACTACCAAGACCAACACTCCGTTCAAAGGCTCTCTTTAAGCTGGACATCTCTTCTACAAACTGAGCATATTTTCACACATTTTGTTAAGATGAGAGAAAGCACCAATTTAACTTTTCTTTTTTAATATCGACCCACTTTACTAATTATACCGTGCGCCTTAAATATTTTTGTGTGCAGCAGCCGCAAAGGCTCTGGCGTTTAAAAATTTCTATTGAAAATCGATGCTGTAATTCGCACACGTACGCTTGCGATTAATAACACTGTGCTACAGCAATTCTTAGCATGAAATTTTCGCATTCACTATGAGTTTTAATTAAAAACGGATAACGATTTTATATTCAAATCATGATACTTGAGCACAAAAATATTCCACGACCTCGCTTAGGCAGAAAATTTCAGAGTATGTTGCCATATCGTTGCATGTGAGAAACGGCATGCACAATATTATTGTCGCACAGTGTAATTTATCAACTATCTGTAATAACTCATAAACGGTGTTTTTTTTGGTTTTTTTTTTTTTGCGAGTGTTTTAGCATTGAACCTCACGAATTTTTCTGCCTTCTATTTAGATCAATTCTGTGATATTGAATATAAAAACTTTCTTACTAAAACGTAGAAAAAATCTGCCATAGCCGCCAATATATAGCGTTTTAGGTATTTCAAATGTATGGGCGCTGTCACATCCTATTGTATAAACACGCCCACATTTTTGGTGTAGCTGAAAATGCGCAAAGAATTGAACATTTTAACATTGAACCTTAAAAAAATTCTCCCAAAAACTTAAGTTTCATAGATCAAACCTATAAACGGCGCGAACAGTTTGTTCCCCATTCAATGAACATGAAAAAATTTTTCAAAATTTTTTGCTTTTTCAATATTTTTCAATTTCTTCGAACTTTTCATTTCAATATATTTCGATTTGTACAGCAATTCTAAAACACTATTCGACTTTTTCAACATTTTTCAACGCCATCAACAGTTTTGGAGCTTTCAGCATCGAATTATTCATCATTTTTCGAATTCTTTAACGTTTCCGTTCTATATAATATTTTTCAACATTTTCCATATTTTTTCTACTTTAAACAACTTTTTTCTATTTATTTCGACGCTTTCAACCTCAATTAACTTTTTTCGAGTTATTCAAGCTCTTTCAACTGTTTCAACATCGCTCAACTATTTCAAAATTTTTCAACCTTTTTCAACATTTTCCATATTTCTTCAACCTTTTCTACAATATCATTCAACTTTTTTCGAATTTTCAACCTTATTCAATTTTTTCGAGTTTTTCCACCTCTTTCAACACTTTGCATGTTTTTTCGCCCATTTCAGCTTTTTTCACCTGTTTCAAAATTTTTTCAACTTTTTTCAACTTTTATCAATCTTTTCCATCTCTTTCCGACTTTTCAAAATTTCTCGATTTTTCCAACCCATTTCAACCTTTACCATATCTTTTTAATAACCTCTTTTGATATTTTTAAATATTTTTCTATATTTTATCAACCTTTATCAACTTTGTAAATATATTCCATATTTTCAACCTCTAAACGAAAAACCGTATTACGGTCGGTCTTCTGGTACTATGCTTTCAAATGGAACCTATTGTTACCAATTTGAACCATTTACGAACTAAATTTAGAACTCACTGCAGAACGTGAGTCTAAATAAAATGATGTGGCCAAAGATAAAATTTCGCTGGAAAAGAGGTGGACATGTATGAATATTTGCCAACACAAGCAATACCAAAACACACACATATTACATGTACCTACAGATATGTATATGAATGCACAAATTAAATAAACAATTTTACACACAAAATGTATACCAAAAAAAAAAAAAAAAAAAACATTAAACAGTCGATCATTAGATACTGAGGTGCTCACAAATGCATTACATAAATTCCTGGCAATGTTAGTGGATCGATTTATCTGGTTAACTTACCCAATAAGCGGAGTTTTTAAATTTAAAAATCCATTCAATTTTCTGTTAATGTTATTTTGTATTGGTGTTGCCGATGCGATTTGTTGCTGTGGTGGTGGCAGCTGTGGCTTTATTGGCTGAATTGATCCATCCTGTTGTATTTCCTGGGTTGAAGACTGTGGTAGCCTGTAAAGAATAAATATAAATTTTAAAACATTATAAAGATTCTTTTTCGATACTTTGAGTTTTCTTTCGCTACTCATTTGATATATCTTGACTTTTCCATATATATATCTTGAGTTTTCGATAATTTTGGGGCATTTAATTTTTAGAAGAATAATTGAAAACTTAAGACAAAAAAGCAGTGCATCCTCTTGCTCACTCTGCTAACTGTACGCAACGCTAAAGAAACCACGTGTCCAAGGATTACACCAATAACGACTAAGCTATAAATAAAAAATAACGCAAGGAATGGAATGCTGTCAAACAACAGTCGATTATAGTCGAAAAGTATCGAAAGTTTGGAGAAATATTCAAAATCTTAAAAAAGTACCAAATGTTATCGAAAAACATGGAAAAGGACGATTACAGTCAAACAGCATCGAAAATCATGGCAACCAAAAAAGTAGGTTAAAAGTATCTAATAGAAATGTCAAGTATCGAAAAGTTCAGAATGCCATATAAAATGTCGATGGTAGCATTAAAAACATTGAAAAGTATCGAGTAGTAACAAAAGCAACGAAAAAGTTCATAAAAGCTTACAGATATCGAATGGTATTGAAACATTTTACGATAGTCTAGTAGTAGTATCAAAAAAATATCGAAATATTTGAATAGTCGATACAAGTATCGCCTAAGCCGTCAAAAGTCAAAGACTACCAAAAAGTCGAGAAGCTTTGAATAGCATCAAAAAAGTCGACAGCTATTGAATAAGATTGAATGGTATCGATGGTGACCTTAAAGCATCGAAAATCAAAGCAAAAGTCGTGATATATTAAGGAAGTCCAAAAGTTCCGTATGCATCGCAAGGTATCAAATAAATTGAAAAAAGTTTCGAATATAACCGAAAATGTCTTACAAGCCTTGTAGTATCTAATAGTATCGAAAAAATCGATGGACGTCTATTTATCGAAAACAATCATACTCAGCAAAGAAAGAATTTTGAAGATCGCACTTCACATTTTTGATTTAAAACGAAATATTCCAATTATATATAGTGCCCTCTGCATGTCAAAAATTGTAAAATTTCAGAAGCAGTTCTTTCAGATCACTAGCATTTGAAGTGGGCATGTGCCTGCATTAATCTTGCTCGAATAAAGTTTGCTTAAGTTGTTCAAATCTTCGATTGAAAAAATAAAGTTTTTTTCGAAATCTCTCTCTCTCTCTCTCGGAATTCCCTTTTAGACCTTTAGGGAATTCAGAGGCGCCCGTGTTTACTTTTATAGTTTTCGCTTTGTGATACCATTGTTTGTATAGAAATTACCACGATCTTTTGTCAAAAAACGCCCATTTATTTCGGTGCACATACGAACAAATTTTAGAATTTGTATGAAATTTGGTTTGATTATCAAGATTCAAGGTTTTTTGAATGATAGGCATCCGGTGAATGTCGCTGCTAAGACCCCAAATAAATACATATAGTAAGCGGCTACGGCAAGACCGTAGCAGAACCTTTGCAGTCTACTGTGAATATGCTTTGAGCTGTTTTGTACACGGTAATAAAAAATTGATGGTTCATATCAAAGCCTAGGGCTGATCTCTGTGCCACGACAAGATATATGATCTAACAGTCACTAATCCAATAGAAACAAAATAATTACTAAGCTCATAGGCTATTTCTCTTATTTTGGACCAATCGATGGCAGACTGTGATGTCCCTATCTGATATTGTTGTTAATACAAACTGCCTCGGCTCCACTTTTAATGTTGTACCTTCCATATTCTTTCCCTGCAAGGAATTGTGAATACTCCACTTAGTGCATTAAAGTCTTCCCTTATAAGGTCTTGTAGATCGTTGTAAAACATTGGAAATTAATCTAATAAGTTTGACTAGTCCTTGCTAGGGGGACCTAGAAAATTAATTTGTACTTCGCAATTATGCTGCGTCTGCTTTCACATCAGTTTTCCGCAATCGTAATTCCTACAGACGGATAGACAGAATGAAAGACGGGCACTCGTACAGAAAGACAAGCAGATAAGCAAACAGACAGTCAGATGGACAGGCAGACAGACAGGCAGGCAGACTGACGAACGGGCAGGCGAAGTCGATACAACATATGAAAATAGTCCAAAACACCATGGGAGTTGCGTGGCAAAGTCCAAATAATAAAAGCGCTATCTTTTGCCATACGCTGTAGAAAAGTCAAGTGTATAAGATTACAGGATAAGATTTACGGGATTGTAATTCATTTTGGTGAAACTAACCAGCCAGGGTTGCCCGATGCCCGAATTTTGCCCAATTTTGTTGTTTTAATTAAAACTGTATAATATTACAGCTCGAAATGTATGCCAAAGAGGCCTAAATATAATACACTGGATTGCATTGTCGCAGCCTGTCCCAAAAATCGGCTGCCACTGGTTTTTTGCGTAATTTTTTATTAAGATATATTAATGCTTGAATATAGAAGGTTGTCTTGTCGAATCCTTTTTTAAAAAAGGGCTGCCACCCGTTTTTAGAGCCAATTTTCCTTAATTGAGTAGCAACCCATGTTTGGCACAAGATTCGGCATAGGCAACCCTATATATGTATTCTATTTGGGCTTCTCCAGCTCTATGATTTGGCACTCATTTCAAGTTGTTATCTTCATTAATGAAAATTGACTCAAAAAACCGGTGAAAACCCATGTTTGGGAAAGGGTTCAATAATGAAACTCCACATATTATGTTTAGGCCTCTTCGAGTTCTATCAATTGGCAAACATTTCGAGCTGTAAATTGATTAAAATTCGAGCATTTTCTGACATAGCATTCAATATTCTTATGGTGAACTTCTTTCGGCCATAGCAACGCTATATACACTTAGGTACGTTAGTAGTTCCTCGTACACAAAAGATTTGAAGAAAATTCGCAATAGCCGAGGACAGAGCAGACAATTGGGTCCGTGTATGAAATTTCACAACTTGTTATACGTTCCAAGAATAACAATGTAAGGGCTTTTGTTGAATGGGAGGAGCTATGACCCATTATGCAAACCTGTTTACATTTAGCAAGTTGCTTGGCACAAATAGCTTAAATTTACGTATCAGGTTTCACAACTGTAGCTGTGATAGATGCCAAGATATGGCGTTTTAAGTGTTTTTTCTCTATAAAGGTGCCACGGCCCTTTGTCCAATCTCGTCCAGATTTCGTGAGCGACTTAACATAGACAATATCTATCCTAGCACCGAATTTTAAAACGTCTGTTACCATAGATGCCATGGTATTGCGTCTTAAATGTTTTTGTATTATGGAAGGTCTGGCTAAATTTTGTTCTTGGCGATAATTAAGTGCCTATCGTACGATAAACATTACATTATAGCCGACAACGCGATATCGGCCAGATCCTTCTCGTTCTCGTCCTCGGTCATACGAGAAATAATTTTTTTTTGATCTATGCATAACGAAAGAAATAACGTAGTTAATGTGCCCTTAGTGTAGAGTGCAAACTTTACTTTACTTTTTCAGTAAATTTTTTATGTTGGTTATAATTTCTAAAATTTTTTTTTCGATTTTGCGTATAGCCACAAAGAGTTCTTGGTTCTTATTACTGCTGGAACATACCTCATGCTGTAGCTGCTTGAGTCCTCATCTTCGTTTGGTTCTATAAATTGAAGTTGCGATCGTTTGTGTCTCCACCATAAGTAGCCACCAGCTAAGAACAATGATATCGCAATAATTATACCAAGTACGGTAAGACATGCTATTAGTATTATACTAGCCATTTCTGAAAAGAGAGAGAGAGAGATAGATAAGTTAATATATTCGGTTCCTGTACTAAAAAACATCGAAAAATGCCATTGAATTCCATGAAGGTCAAAATCCCAGCAACCGTATCGAAAAATGTCGATATACTTCATGCCCCAAAAAAGTCCAAAAAACTATAAAATTCGAAAAGTGTGCGTCGAGAAAATCGAAAAGTATGGATAAAATTTGAGGCTCAACAAAACAAAGTCTAAAATTCAGAAATTATTGAATAAATATACAGAAGCATAGAAAAACATCGCCTACCGCTGCATAGTGGCGAAAAAGTGACGTTTTCTTTTGTTGATATGCATTAACTTTACTTCGCCAAGAAACGCGAACGTTTCAATACTAAATTTGGCAGAACAGAGGCGTCGCAGCCGGGGGACAAAGAGGGCAGCTGCCCCCCAAAAATTTTGACAGAGGTGCAAGTATATTCAGTTTGCCGCCCTACTCGGCAATAAGTTATATCATAATTCCATCAAGATTTTTCTCACATCTTGAGTCTATAGAAATGTGACAAAATGCACCTTTTAAAAAAGAGTATAGGAACTGAGCTTCAAGCAATCTTTCCATTAGCTTGTGAGTGTTAGTTATAGTCACAAACAACGCATAAAGTTAAATCGACTCAGCAGATGTATCGAGTCAAATAATATCGATAACAATAGTATCGACCGTTTCTAGTGTCAACGATATTAGTCGCGATAAAAGATGCTACACATGATCAAACAACTCATCAAGTTGTCAAAACTGGTGCTTTTCTCAGATGATTTTGAACTGACCAAACTCCGTCCTCAACTCCAAATATTGAAAAACATGCCTGGCAATGAATGTTGCGCTGAAATCGCTGACCAACTTTAGAAATCATCTGACACAAGGAAACACCTTCTAGATCAAGTTTATTGACTGTTCAACTTAACAATGATAGTGCCAGGTTCAGCAGCTTCTTGTGTAAGGTCATTTAGCGCTTTGCGACGGTTTAAGGCGTATCTTCGTTTACAAATGACCCGAAAACGTCTTACCCATGCAACGCTCCTTCATGCTTATAAGGAAAAAACGAGATGCTTAGATTTGTGATGGGTTTTGAAAGAATTCATCTCACGAAGAAATCGAAAACCCACTTTTGGAAACACTTGAACAAAACTTACTTTATCTTTAATTAATGGAAATTGCAACGAATGAAAAATCAACTCCATACATAATTCTCTTTATGTTCCATTCTAAAGTATAGAATAAATCCTTTTCCTTCAAAAAAATGTATAGACCTTTTTTATTTGAGTTTCCCCCCTCCCCCCCCACATGAAAAATTTTGCTGCGACGCGCCTGTGACAAAGTGATACAGCAATTTTTAGTATTTGTTTGAAAAGTCAATTAATTTTTGTTCAGAGCTTATTCAAACCATTCCCGATATTTATGTGGAATTCGGTTGTAATGCACTTAAAAGCTAACTTACTCTAATTTCTTGTATGGGGAGTGGCACTGCCCATACAAGAAGTCAAGTCGTTTCATTTGTTGTCCAGTGGTTTTACGAACCATTGCTAGTATTAAGATGATATCGGGTTTTGATATTTTTAAGAAGAATTTCAACATTGTCTCTTTGAAATCTAAGCTTGGTATTAGAGGAGCCACTTTCTCATGTTAAAATGCGTCCAATTTACGTACACTCTTTGTGGTATTCGTGTGAAGTTTGGTTATGTTACTTCGAATCATTCATTTAGCATAGCACTATAAATGTTTTATTTGTATGGGCGGCAGGCGTGTCCATATGCTGATTTTGCCCATTTTCACTATCTATGATTGGAAATATATTCGTAAAATCAGCTCATTTGGCTTTCCTGTAAACGTGTTTTCCACAGAAAGCCAAGGAGACTTACGTGAATAAATAGACTAAAATGTTGGCGCTGATCAAGAATATATATATACTTTTCTTTATATGCCTTTTGCCCCCCCCCCCCTCTATACGTTACAAATTAAGTGATAAAATGAATATATCCGCAGTATATATTTCTATTCGTTAAAAGAATGTCCAAACGTGACCAATCTTTCGTCTTTTCCTTTATTGTTATTTTTTGACCCTAATTTTGAAAATAAAGAATAATGCAAGTCGGCACGTAACATCCGACTAAAGTGAAAACCAGTAGACATGATGTCTTTTTTTCAAGCCCAAACTAAGGTCTGTCCCAGAATAAACTTGTGTTTTTTATTTTTTTTATGACAATCTTAAAGGTCTAGAAAGACACAATATTTGTTCTATATAAAGTGACGTTTAATATGAGGTATAACAGCTGACGTTAGCACTGCTAACGATAAAGTTGTCTAGCAGGCAACAAAAAGTCCGCAGACTGATTTTGGCCACATACCTGCAAAGTCCAGAATTAAAATATTCAGCTTTAGCAAAAATAGTTGGTGCATCAGAAAGTACTGTCTTTATGATTATTTCTTATTATAAGAAGGGTCTACCTCTTTCACGCAAAAAGGATTCAGACATAAGACCAGAATTTTCCAGCCCAAAGGTAGCGGCAAAGGTGAAGCGCCTTTTCAGGCAAAATCCCAACAGCTCAGTGCGAGAAATGGCAGCTAGAGTAGGTATATAAAAATCTGCTGTAAACAGGATACAGGAGAAAAGTAAGCTAAGGACATATAGAGTTCAAAAAGTTCCCGAACGTTCCGATGAAAAGCAATTGATGGCTCAGATGCGAGCCCGAAAATTGTATGAAAGCTACCTGACTAAATTTGGTTGCTGTGTTATGGACGAGGAAACTTACTTTAAAGCAGTTTTTAAGCAACTATCTGGGCACAAATATTATACATCACCGAAGTAAGGGCATGTGCCTTGTAAATTCAAAGAAAAAAATTTCGAAATTTCTGAAGCAATATATGGTTTGGCAGGCCATATGCACTTGTGGTCTCGGAAGCAAATTTTTTGTTACGCAAGGCACAATCAATTCCAAAGTTTATATAGACGAGTGCCTCGAAAAACGTCTTCTACCATTTATTTGTGCACATGACGGTACCATGATGTTCTGGATGGATTTAGGAACATCTTATTACTCTAAAGCTATGATGGAATGGTATGCAAGTAAAAAGATCAATTTTGTATCAAAAATAGCAAATCCACCAAACTGACCAGAGCTTGAGCCCATTGGCTCAAATGAAAAGTGATCTAAGAGCAGAGAAGAAATAAAATGTGCGACACAGTGACTTTTATTGAATTTTTTAAGAGCAGACTGCAATCCAGAACTGGAATTCTAGACATTCACCAGAGTTTTCGATATTCTAATAACCAACAGATGCATTGTTAAAAATTGGGAAAATCGCATGCCAATGAATAAACTTTTATATCAAGAGGATCATGGGTGCTTATTTCTTAGACCGTCACTAGAGCTCCAAGCTCAGAAGCATAAATGAAGTTAGACTAAAATTTGAAAAGCTCCTTATAGTCGAAAATGTTTGAAGAAATCGAAAAAAATTGGAACATATGTGACGTCGAATAATCCGTACATATCCGCCAATTCACTGCAGTATAAATAGGTTATGGATTTGTCCATATTCGCCGCTAAGGATGTTCACACTTCAAATATTTAAGTCCTAATGAGGGAAATTGATAGAAGTTTCTTTACAAATGTCAAAAGCACATCAAACGACAATCGAACTGTGCTTGCAAAGGGAAGGTATTGCAATACGCTGAAATCCTTAAAGTTAATACCCATCCACTAATAAAAAGTGTAATCGTGGCTTTCTCATAGCAGGTCAAGCACATAACAGCAAAAGTACTGGAAGCTAACCCAAACATATACACAGGACTATTTCAGTCTCGTTTCAATTAAACAGCGATTAGAAAACTTAAAAGCTTGAGCGAAGACTGAGCAAATAAGTCACTCACAAAAATCGTCCTTGAAAGAATGTTTGTGCGCATTGAATTTCTACCGCTGGAATCAGAATGGACGCATCTTGTGTTAATCAATTTATGTAACTCCATGAAAATAATGTACGAAAAATTGCGAATAAAAAACGATATCTGCTGATGATGCAGTTCCTAGATCACGACAGAGTCCTTCCACTGCGATTTTATCTAAGCAGAGCTGAAAAACTTTCGAGTACAAGATAAAATTCGGTCGTGTTCGACAAGGATGTCTGCTTTCGCTATTGTTACTCCTGGTAATAATCCGTGAGGTAAAGAGTGTTTTTTTTAGAGGTTTGTTTTTCGAATAGAGATAAAACTGGCATTTTATGGTCAAATTTGGCAACTCTAATGTCATTTATGTTCAGTTTGGTTTGCCATTTCATCATGAACAGGTTGACAAAAGAACAACGCTTGCAAATCGTGCAAATTTATTTCGAAAATAATGGTTCAGTTCGCGAAGTTTACCGCAAGCTCCGTCCATTTTATGGTCGACATAATCGTCCATCAGAGCAATTAATTCGGTTAACCATGGATCGTTTTCGCACTACGTTTACTCTATGTGATAATACGCATCCGCAGAGACGTCGAACAGTGCGCACCGAAGAAACAATTGCCGCTGTAGAGCAAAATGTTGAAGAGGACCCGAATGAATCGATTCGCCACCGTGCACAGCAATTGGAGCTTTGTCCATCAACTTTATGGAAGATTTTGCGCAAAGATCTTGGCTTGCGACCTTACAAGATCCAGCTTGTGCAAGAATTAAAGCCGCGAGACCATGCAATGCGTCGTGATTTTGGTGTATGGGCCGAAAATGAGATTGATCTCGATGCTGATTTTCATCGCAAAATTTTGTTCAGTGATGAGGCTCATTTTTGGTTGAATGGCTACGTCAAGAAGCAAAATTGCCGCATTTGGAGTGAAGAGAATCCACATGAGACCCTTGAGACGCCATTACATCCACAAAAACTGACTGTTTGGTGTGCTCTATGGGCTGGTGGAGTCATTGGGCCATACTTCTTCCGAAATAATGCTGGAGAGTCAGTTACCGTTAATGGAGACCGGTATAGAGCCATGATAACCGACTATTTTGTTCCCGAATTGGATGGCATGAATGTGGATGAGTTGTGGTTCCAACAAGATGGCGCTACATGCCACACAGCGCACGTCACAATCGATTTATTGAAGGAAACATTCGATGAGCGCATAATTTCGCGGAATGGACCTGTCAATTGGCCACCAAGATCGTGTGATTTGACACCATTGGATTATTTCCTTTGGGGATATGTGAAGTCGCTCGTCTACGCCAACAAACCAGAAACGTTAGGGGACTTGGAAGCCAACATTCGTGGCGTTATTGCCGACATACGGCCCCATATGCTCGAAAAAGTGGTTCAAAATTGGACCTGTAGAATTGGCTTTATTCGAGCCAGCCGTGGCGGCCACATGCCCGAAATCATATTTAAACATTAATGGCATAAAGTTATCCTTCCAATAAAGCCAAATTGATGGACATTAAAACGATTTTCTTGTGTTGTATTTCAATTCAAAGCTCTATACCTCTAAAAAAAACACCCTTTATTACCGCAAACGCACTTTTACCATCAAAACGATTTTGCACGAAGACAATGCAAGAGTTCATTCAACAAGCAGCGTACTCACCGGATATGACTCTGTCTGTATTCGGTGCTAAAATTTTAGCTTAAAAAAAAGCGCTGTGAGCTGGTTGTAGCCAAAAAAGCAAATTTCTTGAAGGCTGTTTCTCAATTGGCATATGAAAATTTTATGGAGGACTGCATCAAGCGCTAGCGTAGCTATATTGCAAACGTTAGTGCGTACTTTGAAGACGACAATATAATTTTTGATGAAAACTATAATTTGTTTTCGTTTTATTTAACAATTCCGGATATTTTCTGCACAAAATTGGGAAGATCCTAAAATTTTGTGTGTGAAGTGTCGATATAACTCTCGCTTCTAAGACCCTACAGCGAATATACTGATACGCATAAAATACCAGTCAATTTTTTTGCTATTTGTTTTTTCAGTGGAAATTTTTGACAACTCACGCGTGATTTGAAACATGTGTCAACGCCAGAAATGCTCCGTAAGGCTTGCCATTTTACCATAGGTAGACTGAAAAACAAACAGCGCTTGTAAATTATTGAATTTTATTAGCAAAATTCGTGCTCTGTTTGAAATGTGTTTTTTTTCAAAAAAAGTTCTTCAGCGACGACGAAGCTCATTTTTGGCTCAATGGGAACAAACAGAATTGCCGAATTTGGTATGAAGAGCAGCCAGAGGCAGTTCAAGAGCTGTCAATACACTGGTTGGTACGGTTTGTGGGCCGGCGGCATCATTGGACCCGTACTCTTTCAAAAATACTGAAAATCGCAACGTTACAGTCAATGGAGCAAGGTGCCGTGCAATGATTACCGACTTTTTTTTGCACAAAATGTAAGAATTGGACTTGGTTGACATGTAGTGTCAACAACACGGTGCCACACGGCACGCGATATCATGAACCTATTGAGAGGCGAGTTTGTTGAGCAATTAATTCTATATTTTAGATCAATCCATTGACCACCAAGATCATGCGATTTGACCACTTTAGACAATTTTTTTGTGAGACTACGTGAAGTTTCTTGTGTTCAGGGACAAGCCAGTTACAATTGCAGCTCTGGAAGACAATATTATAGTGAAATACCGGCCAAAGTGCTGGAAAAAGTATGTCAAAATTAGGGTTGAGGGATGCGCCACCTCAGGCATAGCAGTGAGCAACATTTATGTAAAATAAACTTTAAAAAGTAAATGAAAGGAATTGATGTATCGCTTCAAATAATTGTTTCATTCACTATTGAAAATTTTCTGTTTCTTTTTCAATTTTCAAAAACCAGACGCTCAAAAATTCACCCATTATATCATGCATTGAACGCTCGATAACGTGAACTAACTGTTGATTTTTGCAATTGTTAAAAATAAAATTATAAACTTTCTGATTGTATCATGTTTATGGAATGGTATTCTTAATATGCAATTAAAGTCATTAAGCTAAGAATATTGCAGTAAAGATAAATAAGCGATATCCGAAATTACTTAAACCATGAAAGTTGCTCGAAAATTGTGTTCACATCTAACAGATTTCAGACTTTATACAATTGAGCATGGTCAGCGGAACAAAAAAAGTTTTCATATTTGTGTATGTTAACAATACCGTGCATTTACTGTGGAAGAAATCTTATTTTAAAATAATTTGTGGTTGTTCACATTACCGTGCGCTTACTGTATAAGAAATCTTATTTGAAAATAATATTGTTACTTACATTATTGCCGATAGGTCTTACTGGCCTTCTTTGATTCAATTTTGTGTTTTAAGTAACTGTGATGCGTCACTTTACGTTATGTCACGTTGGGTTATGTTAGCGCTTTCTTTTGTTTTTTTTTGTTGTATTTTTTTAACTGAACGTTTCGTTCCTTTTTTTTGTTTGGGTTTGGGTTTTGTTTAATAACTATTTAACATTGTCGTTAGTAAATATTAGAAAAACATTTTTATTTTAAAAATAACAATCGTGATATTTTTTATTTAGTGTTCTTATTTATTTTTCTTATTATTATTATTATTTTACATTCGTTTTTATGATATATTTTTTTTTTTCTGCTGCGTAACTTTTATTACTGAAACATGTGGGCGTCGAACGTATTGTTTTTTTTTTTTTTTTGGTTTATGTTTTTGAGAGGCACTAATTTTTTATATAAATTTACTTTTTAATTAATTTATTTGTGTATTTATTTCGAAAGTTTCTTTATGCGAATTAAAACGTTAATGTTTTCTTTTTCATAATACAGGATAATGTGTAAATATGAAGTTTGTTTTTTAAATGTGATTAATTAAAATTAATTTACTATTTGGCTTGTGTGCCCGACCATTTTTTTATTTTTATTTTAAGTTTCATTAAAATATTATTAAGTTTTTTTTTATTGTATTTTATATTGTAATTTTTTCCGTTTTAAGCATCATAATCCGTAGTTTTTTTTGTTTTATTTTTATAATTTCAATGGTAAATTACTTGTTGGTTTGGTTTTTACTTGTAGTTGTATATTTCTTATGTATGTATATTTTTATATTCGTATGTGTATTTGTATACATAAATATATATGTTATTTAATTAAATTTTGTTAAATTAAAAATTTTCTTAATATGAATTCGTTGCTGTAACATTTTTTTCCCCCTCTTTGCAGGAAACTATTTGGTTGGGTTTCATACTGAAGGCAAGATAAATATTATTATTAATTTAATAAAAACTATTTGGTTTTAGTGTTTATAATTCTTGTTGTTGTTTTTTTTTTATATATATTTTGTTTTATTATATAACATTTAACACTTAACGTTCAATGACATTAGCGCAATAGACAAATAAATATATTTTAACATTTTTTCTTGTCATTGAAGGTACATTTGGATCACATTTTCTAAATTTTTAAAATAGTAGTTCAGTAGCAGCTCAGTTTAGCTGAAAACCTGTAAGCAGACAAAAAGAAAGGAATATAAATATTTTTTTTTCTCCCTAAATTTTGAAAAGTTTATATTTTAAAATTAAAGTTCTGGAGTAGATTTTTAGCAAAATTAGCAAAATAATAATGGCCTCAAAATCTGTTGACGAAACGGTATATATCTTCATTGTTTTTTTTTTTGTTTTAAGCTTTTTTTGCTTATAATAAAATCCATAGCCATGAGCAGAGAAATTTTTGAAAAGCTCTAGCTAGTGCTTCACCGAGGTTCTAGTTGTTCTCGATCTCGCCTCGTTTCATAAATTTGAGTCTCGCCTCGCCTCGTTCTCGGGCGAGAACTTGCCATCACATCGCCCTGGCCGAAACCTCGCCTCGCCACGGTAAGATATAAAAAAAGGTTTATTCATCTGCGTCAAGTAGTTCATAATACCAAAGTATGCTACGAACCTTCCCCAAATCATAAGAAACATAAACACATGCCAAATCTTCAGGCGATCGGTTGAACGGTTTTGAGCCTTAACAACAAAGTTTTTTACCGTACGTAGGCGTCCCCTTATTAAATCTTTCGTTATATAATAATAACAAAAGAGTGTAGTAGCTGTATTATTCTAACTCTCATTCAATTAGAGATCATTTTAGTACTGCTGACTCTATAGACCGAAGATATGACGAAATAATATGAACTCTAAATAAAAGTAGCCTAAGCTGAGCTTCTTAATGTGAAAGCAAAGTGGTGTGAGTTCGGTCTGAATCGGTTAACCGGTCTTCGTAAAAATGATATTTAAAAAATATTTTTGCATGAGGGCCACCCTAAATATGCACTCTAAATAAAAGTTTTATGGCCTTATCTATGATTCTTAACATAAAAGGCACGTGGAGTATATTCCATGTGAATCGATTAAGTGGTCTTTGTGAAAATGCTATTTTAAAAATATTTTTGTATGAGGTCCACCCTAAATATGCACTTAATCGAAATAAAAACTTTCCTATCTTTTAATAAAATAGTTTGCGTATAGTATGCTCAAACCTACTGAATATACACACAAAATTACATAAGTATCGGCCAAGCCGTTTCGGAGGAGTTTTGTTACAAACACTGTGACACGAGAATTTTATATATTAGATATATATGTCCAGATCCAAGTCACATTTTAAAAAAGGTTGTCATTTCTAATAAATAAAAATCGAAACAAATTTCAAAAAATAGTATTAAAACAAAAAATATTTCACTTACTTCCGATCCGAGCTAGTGTTAAAGCGAGGCGCCTCGTTCTCAGAATCGAGAACGAGGCGAGTACGAGGCGAGTACGAGGCGAGTACGAGGCGAGTACGAGGCGAGGTGCCGGTGAGATCTCGCCTCGCCTCGGTCGAGCCAGGCAAATTTATTTTTCCAGCTCGCCTCGTTCTCGCCTCGGTCTCGCCTCGTTCTCGCCTTGTTGATCGAGGTTGCCTCGCAGCCTCGGTGAAGCACTAGCTCTAGCGCAGCCCAGGTTTGAGATATCTGGTGATTTGTTTTTTTCATTGGAAAGAGTAAAGATTGATTAACGATCTAGTGCTTGGAGTTGCGTAAAAATTTTGAGTATTAAACTACGTTTTCAGGGTTTGAAACTCAACAACTTTTTTCTAATGGAAAACTCTACCAAAAATCGGAAAATTAGACAGTCATAGTAGTTATCCAGTATCAGGTAGTCTAATATGTCTTCTATAGAATACAATAGCAATGTATGAGATTTTACAAACTACATCCATCATACAGCTGAGTTTACAACTTTGGGTATTTAAATACCCAACAGGCAGAAACGAGTTCCAAATACATATTTGGAATACATGAGTGTTATTTACATAGAACAATTTTTAGAACTTAGAAGGACAAAAAACTTAGACGGCATTGATTGTTTATTGATGTTGCCCCACTGGAATCACTATGCCACAAAAATTGTAGAAGGCACAAAATTCAAATAAAATTCCTTTGCAATGGCGAAATTATTTGTAGTGCTTTCGACTACGATTTGTAGACAAAAAGACGAAGTCTGGACTGATGATGTTGGATCTTATGTGAAGGATAAAGTACGAAATGTTAGCGTCGACTTCGCTATTATACCACCAGACAAAGAAGACAAATGTACAAATAATAGATCATGATAACGAGATGCCTCGCTCAATTGCTGACTGATTTTAAATCGAATATTTGCACGAGAACGACAATGCACATATTCTAGAAACCAGAACAAAACTTAATTTTCAGGCCGAAGAATATATGGTTTTGGCCACTTTTCACCAATGCCATTGATGCAGCTTTTGACAAAAATGTGCAAGGCAACAGGTGATCTCCAAATTCGATGTTTGCATGTCACTTCCTTCGAAGACTACCATAATGTTGTTAGTCCCAATAAAATTAAAATATCTAAAACCCAATATAATAAATATCAATAAAAAATTCAGTTAAAATTGAAAAAAATATTTTTTTTTTCTGCTTGTTGGGTATTAAAGTAGCCACGCTATACCTCAATCTAATGGCTCAATGTAAGCTCTCCACGATATTTTATCAAAATCGTATAGACGCTGCCATGAGCAGTCTATTTAAAAGTACATTACACAATACGAAATGAAAATTACTTAACGCACGTCGAAATTTTCAAGAATTTAAAATATAATAAAAAACCCTCAACCATATTCCACCTTTGTATGGGAGGTAGGCGTGTCTGTTCACCAATTTTTTACATATTCACAGATTTTTGTTGTTTTAACCCAAAAAAAACGTCTGCGCCAAATTTCAAGACTCTAATGCTATTGCTAATGGCAACCGTTTTTGATTTTTCTTTAATAACTTCAAAACTATAAAAGATATCGCAAAATTTGTTGCTAATTTGAAATCAACATTGCTAAGTTAATGGGAAGTGATACCTGTTAATTTGCAATGTGAATTTGTAGGTTTCCTGAAGATCTAGATGAAATTCTGGCTTCTAAAATCCTAAGGAGTTGATATCAAGGAAGGAATAAAATCTCAAACTCGTTCAAAGTTTGGGATTTTATATGTAAAGGGTGTTTTTTTTAGAGGTTTGTTTTTCGAATAGAGATAAAACTGGCATTTTATGGTCAAATCTGGCAACTCTAATGTCATTTATGTTCAGTTTGGTTTGCCATTTCATCATGAACACTTGCAAATCGTGCAAATTTATTTCGAAAATAATGGTGCAGTTCGCGAAGTTTACCGCAAGCTCCGTCCATTTTATGGTCGACATAATCGTCCATCAGAGCAATTAATTCGGTTAACCATGGATCGTTTTCGCACTACGTTTACTCTATGTGATAATACGCATCCGCAGAGACGTCGAACAGTGCGCACCGAAGAAACAATTGCCGCTGTAGAGCAAAATGTTGAAGAGGACCCGAATGATTCGATTCGCCACCGTGCACAGCAATTGGAGCTTTGTCCATCAACTTTATGGAAGATTTTGCGCAAAGATCTTGGCTTGCGACCTTACAAGATCCAGCTTGTGCAAGAATTAAAGCCGCGAGACCATGCAATGCGTCGTGATTTTGGTGTATGGGCCGAAAATGAGATTGATCTCGATGCTGATTTTCATCGCAAAATTTTGTTCAGTGATGAGGCTCATTTTTGGTTGAATGGCTACGTCAACAAGCAAAATTGCCGCATTTGGAGTGAAGAGAATCCACATGAGACCCTTGAGACGCCATTACATCCACAAAAACTGACTGTTTGGTGTGCTCTATGGGCTGGTGGAGTCATTGGGCCATACTTCTTCCGAAATAATGCTGGAGAGTCAGTTACCGTTAATGGAGACCGGTATAGAGCCATGATAACCGACTATTTTGTTCCCGAATTGGATGGCATGAATGTGGATGAGTTGTGGTTCCAACAAGACGGCGCTACATGCCACACAGCGCACGTCACAATCGATTTATTGAAGGAAACATTCGATGAGCGCATAATTTCGCGGAATGGACCTGTCAATTGGCCACCAAGATCGTGTGATTTGACACCATTGGATTATTTTCTTTGGGGATATGTAAAGTCGCTCGTCTACGCCAACAAACCAGAAACGTTAGGGGACTTGAAAGCCAACATTCGTGGCGTTATTGCCGACATACGGCCCCATATGCTCGAAAAAGTGGTTCAAAATTGGACCTGTAGAATTGGCTTTATTCGAGCCAGCCGCGGCGGCTACATGCCCGAAATCATATTTAAACATTAATGGCATAAAATTATCCTTCCAATAAAGCCAAATTGATGGACATTAAAACGATTTTCTTGTGTTTTATTTCAATTCGAAGCTCTATACATCTAAAAAAAACATATATGAAATAGGAAAAAATAAAAGATGGTTGTTAGGATATATAAAAAATGCTTTTTATTCAATGCTCCGTGTTCTTACCACAATGAAGGTTGTTTGCCAAGAGACCTTTAGGTCACCTTTTTCAACTTAAGGTCACAAAAAAATGTCATTAGTTCTTTTCGGAAATATCAATCTATGGAATAAAAACCTTTAAAAATAGCTTATGACCTATGAAGCAAGATGACATCTGTTGGCGACTAGAGATATGTTTTTTTCTTAAATAGGTTTGCCATCTGGCATAAACAATACGCATTTTGAGAAAAAGATCTCAGCCACATCCCAACTTTGTTTGGGAGGTAAGCGTGTCCGTGAACCGATTTTTTTCATATTCACAAATTTTTGTTGCTTTCACCAAAAAAACATCTGTACCAATATTAAAGAGTCTAGGGCAATTATTACTATATATCTGTACTGTACTATAGTGCTCACTAAAATAATTTTTAATTTTAATTTTTCAATTCTTTGAACTGTTTATAGACTGAGAACTGGAAGCGATAAATTCTCAACCGAAATTTTTCTGTATGTCTCAAAAGGCATATGCAGCAAGCAGGCAAGTCAATATACATGGCTTTAGAGATGATCAAGTGGTTGTAAGGACTGTGATCAATTCCATGGATTGCTGCTATCAACAAACTCTCTGAACTTCGCAATATAGTGTGAATTTTAAGCTCTACTGTGGAATTTCGGTGGAGAAAGATTTTGGATGTTCTTTGGTTTTTGATGCACAAAATGCATCTCATTGGAAAGAATAGTAAGTGAAATATTTAGGTTACTTAAATCTTAGAGTAATTTTTTAACTTCAGTTAAATAAGAACCAATATACCTATTTACAAATCAAACTCTGACAAAGCTGCTATAAAGGCCTACAGGTTAATTTATATCCCTTAGGGGTCAAAAGTTTTATATAAAATTGTTGCAAGCCGATTATGGTGGTTAGCTCCTTCTGGAAAACTTATGAATAGTCTACAACTAAATTTTAGAAAAGTTAAGTCCGCAACTGATTCTCTGGTTCATTTACATCAAAAAATTGCCGACAATTTATCAGTAATATTTTTAACTTTGTGCTAAATACCACATACCAAATACCAAAAAATCAATTTTCCAACGATACTTATAATTTTTTACTGATTGTGCTATTTATGTGTCCAGCTAATAGCTTCGGTTTGTTTTATATTTTCTTAAGTTTTGTTTCATATTAATGAGCTGTAACTGAAGTTGTTGGCATTATTAATAAATATGATGCCTTCAAAACACTCGCTACTGCACAACTTCCAACATACTTCATAGGGGATATAACAAAGATCAAGTTAAAATAAAAGCCGATATAGTCAAATCAGGCTAACACTTAAGTTCAGCATTTTTACGCCTACTACTTCTACTATAGAAGAAGCTTTGGCTTTGCTTATGGATTTGAGACCACCCAATGCAATATATTTAACATTTTGAAACTTTTTAAGGTGACATAACGCCGATATTCCGCCAACCTATAGCAATATAACTATTAGCTCAAGCTCAAGTAAAACTTTCATATATGATGTATCATACTGTGAAACGGTTTGTGGGAGTAGAAGCGTTCATAAGTTGAGTATGCTTCTAAAAAGTCCTATTGTCGACCTTGCGGCTCATTGGTATTGTACTGCACTTACAACACAGTGGTCCCTGGAATCGATTTCCTATTTTGCCTTTCTTTCTTATTATATCCTTTTCCGCTCCTTAATTTTCTGAAGTTTTTTTTGAGCCTAAACCAAATAAGCAGCATATTGAGCTTCAAGCTGTAGTCGGAAAGGAATACTTGAAGTATATGATGTTCAAAGGCATAACGCTGCCTCAGACCAATATCATTGCTGCCAACAATAATCAGTTATTGAGCATATAACAGATGCAAATATGTTCACAGCTTTAGCTGTTCCGCTGAACTTAAAGAACGAATTCGAAGGGCAACAGAGAAATGCTCGCATTTCAACTTCATTTTTCTTGAATGGGATTGATGGAAAAGTTTTAATGAATTGACAAATATGGATTCAACACTGTTATGCCCAATAAACGGAAGAACTTCCAGAGTTGAGAAGAATCATAACAACATAATAATGGAATCAAAGCTGTATTTTACGAGAAAATTTGACTGAAAATGATATTTCCGAAATAAGCAAATGACAGCTTTGCTGAAAGCTTTATGCTGTCCAGACAGCGAAAAATTCAGAAAATAATTCACAAGAGCTGCAGATCTGCGACAGCAAAAATATTCAAAAAATAGCTTACGCCTACGGTTCATAAGGTGCTGGGCCATGGTAAAAATATCAATCGTTGTCAATTGTTGAATTGCCAGAAGAAACAAGGGATTTCAAAAACAAAATCTACATAATATATATATTACTCAATACGTGTAGGATGGAGCATCCCTAAGGCATACGTTCTGTCAAAAAAGTAGCGGGAATTGATCATTTAAAAAGCGCGCTTAAGGGGATGTGAAAATTCTTTTTGACGCTAAGTTGGCACACCTGTGCTCTATACGACGCGGAGTTTGAGCGCGATCTAGTTTGCTTACAATGCTCGATTTTGTAAATTAGCTCAAGTGAGTTTTACGATTTTTACAATGAATACAAATATCGCACCAAGAATTTGTCTCAAATTTTGATTATCGCGGTGTATTGCTCTCGGAATTTTTGCCACAAGCCCAGACGGTATATAAAGAGTATTAACTGAATTCGTCGAAAAATGCCAGATTTGTGCAAAGAAAACTTATGAATTTTACAGCCATTTCACATGGCTATTATTGCGACTGAATTTCTGGCCAAAAACTTAACAAATACTATCGGCTCCAGCAGACTTTTTTTTCTTTTTCCAAAACTCAAATTACAACTTCGAGGCTGCAGTTTTGTATCGATAGCAGACATAAAAGCGAATTCATGGCAAGAACTAAAATCGATTCTTGAAAAAGGTTTTGATGGTTCGACTACTCCTTATAATAAATTTATTTTTTCGGAAGCGTTCTACTTTGAAGGCGATACAATAAATTTGGATGAATAATAAATAATTTGTGGTTTATTCACCAATTCTCGGTGCTTAGATCAGAAAGAGGTCTTTAAAAATATTAGAATTTCTTATATCATTAGAAATGATTAGTTTCGAGAGAATTAATTTTTAATCAGCATGTATATAAATATATGTTCTAAGCAAAAATAAATATATAATTGTGTTTTTAGAACTATATATTTCCATCAAACAACTAAATGAAAATTTTTAAATATTTTAAAAATATTTTTCTTGACAATCGTAAATAATTTTAGATCGCTTACGGCTTAAAGAAAGTTCGCTTTTGTGATTTTTTATCGCCGCTGCATTTTTATTGACACCCTGTACTTACTTGCGTTTTCAGAAATCTTAAATCTTTATAAGATCTTCAATATTGTCAACTAATTATGTAATTAAAATATGTCGTTTGTTCTCGCTGAATAGATTTTTCAATTAAGGTTAGATTATTCAACACCCTGTAAAGCTGTACACACAGGATTTGGCGCCATGCAAGCTGTGGAAATTCACTGGCGATAGCAATAACAAAAAAAAAAAAAAAAATATAAATTAACTTATCTCTGTGCGTTTCGATGTTATCAGTAACTAAAACAGATTTAAAAATCTTTTTTAATTTCTTAATTGTGAACTCGGTACGTCACGTTTTGACAGCACTATATGGTAGCATATGTTGTATGCAACAACAACAACAACAACAACAACAACAACAACAACAACAACAACAACAAGCACAACAACAACAATAATCACTGTGTAGCGATTGAATCTTTTCGTTAAGATTTGGTTTGAAATTTATTTGATACTGAACTTTTCTTTCAATTCGTCTACACGTTTCTTTTCGTTTCAATGCCAACAATACGGCGAATTCAGTACCATGCTGCGCACTTTTGTGTATCCATTTCAATACTTTTTATATAATTTCCCAAAAAGACTTTTCAAATGAATTCAATATTCAAAAATGCCATTTCGAAACGCATGCGACTCTCAATCCAATTCAAATTTTCTTCGAAACTTTTGTAATTGCACTAAATGTTATCAAGACCGTGGCGTATGTACATACTTTGATTAAATTTTTTCTTTTGTTGAAATTTTCGTTGTTTTTGTTGATATATTTATTAATTTTTTTTTGATTTCCATATAAATTTTAACTATTTTTTTTTTTGTTTTCTCGAACGTAATTGAACTTCTATAGCAATTGGAGTTAGGAAACTGTTTACATTCAGTTCGTTTGGATGTGAAACTAAACACACATTTCTATGATAACATTTATATGTATGTTTAATTTATATAGTATTTACATTATGCATACATACACATGAATGTATAAGCATACATACACGTGTACATACATACACGTGTACATACATGCTTATGCACATATTGTGATGCACATTAATAATAAATGATATATGAACATATGTTAAATAATTATGTGTATGTATATATATAAATGTACATATACATACATATATATGTATAAATATTTATGCATACATATTTGAGCTCATACATTTGTGTTAAAATTAATACATTGAAGTATGTATGTATATGTTGCATACAATAAAAAAAAAAAACTTCTTCGAAAATGTGTTATTAATTATCTATAAATAAATATATATATAATATTATCTACACTTTTGGTTTATATTCAATTATTTCTACACAGAGAAAGCCAGCTGGTTTCTTTGTTGAATCACAAGCTAAACTCTTTTTTTTTTATTATTAAAATACTGTGCCAAATTTTGATACTAACAATCTACACGGTAACAAAAATCATCGCAGCTACCAAACGAACGAACGAAAAGGAACTGTAGTATTGAATAATTTGGTATATTTTGTGTTTCCAACACACACACACACACATATACGCACACACACACACACACACACGCATGCATGTACCCGCGCATACACATGCAGTGTTAAACGTTAACTTCAACGTTAAAGCGACGCATGCTTCGGCAAAAAAAAAAAGAGAAATATTTGCTCTCTTGCAACATTTATGTCGTGCCGGGACTTGAGTTGGTCTAAAAACTTCGCCGTAAAATCGTCATTTTGTAGCAGAACTCCCCCGCAATAAAGTTTGTCGAAATAATTGTAAATGACGTCAAAAGCTGAGTGAAACTGAAATAGCGAGATTGAAATGGAATTGAATACAGTTCGTTGCTATTTTCAATTCGTATGCAATTTTTAAAAAAAAATATATAAAAATTCCAAATATATTAGTGCATATGATTTGGAAAAATAAAACAAAAAATCATAGCATACTCTTAGGCAAAATTGGCTTAAAGACTTTGGGCAACTAGCGAGAAAGTGCCAAGTATATATATTATCGGCCAAGCTAGTTTTAGGACAAACTAGTTGCCATTGAGCCTAAAGATATGCAATGATATTTTAATGCAAAAGCACTTTGGCTAGTGAAGAATAATACAGCAGCAGAGTAAGCAATTTCATTGTATGCTTGGCAAGTGCTGACTGAGCATTCGTTCGCAGCTCATGACTTACATCCTCCAATATGTCTAATACTGGCCTCTAACTTCAGTCTATAACAAGTGCAACATCGGCTTTGCTATACACAGTGCTTTTGTATTTAAATTAAATTGCATACTTGCAAACATATAAATCAACTAGTATGGCCTAAGAAAAATTGGCTTACACTAAAAATTAGTTTGGCCGGTAACATATAGACAACAAAAAAATTGAAACATTGTTTGCAAAATAATATAGAAAAATGCACTTTTTACAGCTCAAGTTCACATACCCAATAGCTCAAGCGTTAGAGCAGCCATATAAAGCTTTGCATGGTCCGTGCTCAAATCCAAGTAAAAAATGTATCAAAATTGATCTGATGAGGCTATGTATATGTGTAAATTAATATTTATATGTATATGTGGTAATAGCCGAAACATATGAGCCGCTGAGAGCAAGCGTGGCATATGTCACATTTAAGTAGTTTTACAAAAATTATAGCTATACGCTTTGGCATTTGGCATTTGTCAAAGTTTCGACATTTTCCGAGAGACAATAAGTCAATGAGTAATAACACTTTTCCTTAAAATTTTTTGGCGTTTTAAGCCCAGCGCAACAACTTAATTTATGTAAAGTAAATTGAAAAACTCATTTCATAAATTATTTTTAGTTATATAAAATCACATTTTTTTTTAATCAATCAAATACTTAGAAGCAGTATTTAATCCAAAACAATATTATTTTAATAAATATTTAAATAAAAATTTAATTTAAATCGAAAAGTTAGCATGTGCGCATATAAATATAATTTATTTAGATTAAGGAACTGCTCATCCTAGACGATCTCGCATAATGTACCATTGCTCAGAGAGTAAAATTTGGTTCTGAAACGATTATTTTTAGTCAGCAGTGTCATCACTAGTGAAAGGAATTTTCACATTAACTTAAGTTACTTATACGAAGCAAATAAAATTTATGTGAATATTGGTTTTAATAGTGATACCACGCAGAATTTAAATTGAAATAATAATATGTAGCCAACTAGGGCTCAATAAATTGTACAGCTTGATTCATTAAAGTCAAAAACTTTAAATCTTTAACGCTTCACAGCAGATGCTTTTCGAAAAGAAATTCTCACATTGGAAATAAAACAAGCACAATAGCTCACGAAGAGTTGTGCCACTGCTCCGCTTGAAGTTAGTAGTATCTGTTTTGAGCCAAGAATTTTCGATGCTCTCTGGCGGTCATATCACACACTAAGCTTATAACATTTTATCTAATGATTATTAATAACATAACAAGTTAGAAAACGGGTATAGCTCAAGTCTTGAGTTACATCACTTTTGCTCTTAGCGGCTCATATGTCACCCATTACTGGGATAAATTGTTCCATTTGTTATCTTTCTCATGTTTGTTGGTTAAAAATAAATGCATTGATCAATTACTAAAAAATTACAGGAATATTGGTCTCTGCTAAATAAATGAAAAAAAAATTCAATGTAAAAATGTTTAATTAGTGTGTATATACACACATATGATGCGCATGTATGTATGTATGTGCTTGTTTGATTTTTGTTGATCTTTTTTGTGTTTGTATATTAACAAAAATCATCACTTATTTGAAAACCGAAATGACTGATCAATAGCGAAAAGCTTCGTTAATTTGCATGTATGTGTGTGTTTCCGGCCAAACTCGTCTTAGAACAAACTAATTACCGCTAATCCTAAAGATATGCAATGAAATTTTAATGCAAAAGCACTATGATTAGTGTAGACTATATGACATTAGCAACGCAAGCCAATCAAACTTAACAATTTCATTGTAGGCTTGTCAAGTGGTTTGTGGGCGGCCTTCGACCGCGTCTCAGGATTTACATCCTACAATAAATCCGTAACGTTGCAGTCTTTAATATGTGCAACACCAGCTTTCCTATCCACAGTGCATTTGTATTAAAACGTCTATTTTACTTATGATCGAATCAAACTGCAAATTATTGTTCATTTTAAAAAAAAAAATTTTTCATTATTAATCAAGAAAAATTAGAAATAGAAATTTAAATTTTAAAGAATGACCGATATACATACACACACATTGCGTGCAAAAAGGATATGGATATCTGCACATAAAGATATGTACTCGCTCTCTTGCGAGTTGCAGAAAGTTGAGTCGGCAGTTCATTTGGTCTAAGGCTTCGCCGTGAAATTCATGTCATCCACATGTTTTAGTAGAATTTCTACGCAAAAGCTGGAGCGCAACTGAATTCGTGTAATGTAGGGTTTTTTTGTTGAATTATTTGGATTTTGTTGATCTTTCTTTTTTTTTTGTATATTGATAAAAAAACATCACTTATTTGAACACCGAAACAATTGATCAAGAGCGAAAAGCTTCGTTGTTACGTGTCTACATAGCTGGTATAACAGAGATGACATTTCTTAGGTTAACATTCATTTCATTACTTATTTATATGTATTTATGTACATTAGGTTGGTCCTCATTTTTTTTTTTTTTTTTCGAAAATCAGTGATGACTCTCATTGAATTGGTTCTGATTATGATAAAAAAATATACTGAATTTTTTAAATTTTTTATCTTTAGCCCTTAATGAGTCGATTTCAATGTGAAATTTGGCCTTAGCTGCCACTTTTAGTTATTGACGAATATTGTTTAAAATGTACGTATGCAAAGGAAGATACTCTAATGTCTTAAATTAAATAAGTGATTTTAACCTCACAAGCCGATAGTGCTCGTTCTCTCTAAGCTATAAGATCTTGCATATAATAATTATTGAACTGCTTTTATTAATTCATTACCACTTTTGTTCACACCCAGCTTGAACGAGCAGAAAGTTCGAAAAAGCGTTCTACGGGAGCTGATTTCTGAGCTCTCGAAATGTCAAAATCCATACTCCAGAAAATCAGACCAAATCTTCTCTCAATAAAATTCCATATTTGAGCATAAATTTGAAAATATTCGGAAATTGGTGGAAATGAAATGCTCAAAGGGATATAAAATAGGGTGGTTCGAATCTTTTTTCAATCGGCTGGTTCTTAAAACCGTAGATATCGTCATTTTGAACGTCACTATGTACTTAATATTTCTTTTAAGCGATCATTGAAAAAAGCGCGAGTACACCAAAATTGCAAATTTATGGTCTTTTTTTCGTATAATCGATGCTGGCATATATGCGTACGGATGGATCTGGCTAATATTTTTGTTTTGGATGCCCACATACACACACTTTCGATGCACTATATGAAAGTCAATTAATTTAAAAATATGTTTTTGTACATTATTCGGTGTTTTATATACATGGGGGCAGTTCAGACATTTTTGTTTTATCGGCTGGGTCTCAAAATCGTCATTCTAAACATCACTGTGTAGTTAAAACTTTTCATAAGCGTTCATATTGCACTATGTTCATAAGACACAGAGCAATATACAATTTTAAATCAATGGTACCACTCAGCTAGAGACTGCAAAATTAATTTTCATATGGTATATCTAAAGGCTATATATGTGGACATCCAAAATAAAAACATGAGCCAGATCTATCTGCACGCATTTATGTCAGCATCGATTATACGAAAAAAGGACCGAAAATTAGCAATTTTGGTGCACTCGCTCGCTTTAAAGATATGTTAACTAAATAGTGACGTCCAGAATGACGATATCTACGGTTTTAAGTCCCAGATCATTGAAAAAAAATGTTACGACCCATCCTATCGTATATCCCTACCATCCAGCATTTTATTTAAATCAATTTCCTAATATTTTCAAAATTTTGCTCATTTATGGAATGTCGTCAAGAGAGGAACTGGTCGGATTTTCCGTAGTATGGATTTTGACATTTCGAGAGCTCAGAAATCATCTCCCGTAGGCCGTTTTTGTGGGTTTTTGTTTCGATTTTTCTGTTCGTTCAAGCTTGGTGTGCATTGTTTGAGAAATATAAAATTTTTACTATAAGTTCGTGCCTTCTTAACGTGACGGATGTTAAGACATTTTTAATGCCTGCGGTAGATGTTTTCGTAACTTCTTCTTTTTAATCTCTTACTACTTTGTTCAAATTTTATCTGAGCATATATCTGAACTTATCTAAACTTGAAACTAAAAATCTGCACAATCCAGTCGAATCCAGACCATCTGGCAACCCTTTTTCTATTCATGATTTAAAGGTAAGTTCAGTTTATGGTTGTATGGGTGCCTGTGAGTTAAATAAAACTATGTACATACTTGAGAAAAAAAAAAAGTATTAAAGTCAACGAAAAAAAAAACCTGTTACAGATATGCATACAGTGTTTTGGAATATTTGGAATTGTACCATGATTTAATAATAAAGGTTAGAGCAAGCTGTCAAAATTATAAATTGCATCACTGGGAGCGCATAGCAGAACTCTTCGTAAGTTGTCAAAATCATAAACAAAACAAACAAGAAATTTCCTTATGATTTGCAAAATCAAGAGGCAACTTTTGCAAAAAGGACTCTCTCCTGACCAAGTTGTTGCAAATTCATCTCAGATAATTACATATTATCGACTGCTGCCTTTTAATTTTAAATAATTTATCTAATTTCGGCACAGCTTTTGAAATTTACGAAAAACATTTTGGCATTGTCAGCTAAAATTTGACACCAATTATTTTAAGTCAGTGTCCTTGTAGGCTTCCTGGAGTTAAAAAAAAATTGTATTGTTCATTGCAGATTTAATGAGACTCTTGCCATTGGTTACAAACAGTTAGCCACACTTTGGAGCACCAAAACGAATGCAGAATTTAAAGGCAACAAAAGATTTCCTGTTATGAGCTCATTGAAAAAAACTAATCGATTTCAAGGTTATCGTTAAAAATCTAAAACTTAAATGAGCCCACGGATTTTCCAAATATGCTTTACATTTCGAACTTTGTGCAGGCTTTTAAGCTTTGTTGGGATTTTTTAGTCTTAATAGGCCCAAATTTATTTAGATGTTGCTATTGTCAATGTTATTTAGGAATTTGGAGATCCGATTCTGCAAGTTTTTTTTTTTTATGAATTTTTGAAGTCAGGTCACTTGTTCTTCCGCAATTCTGTTTTATTTGAAAACTGGTAGCAAAAAACAAACAAAAAAGGAAAAAGCAGAGTATGTAATACGTACCATTTTTGACCCGGTAGTTAAAGGGTTAAGATATTTGTACAAATTCTTCTTTTAGTCTAGAGTCAACATAAAAAAGACATTTCCCGTTGATAACCATTATAACATAGCCGTTGATAACTTTGGGCCGGAAAATGTGCTATTTGACCTTTAGTACATTGTTTCATGGAACTTCAAACGTTGTACATTTGATAATTTGACTATAGATAGAATGGTCTAAGTCCAACTTTCAAGCAATAGGGAATTTTAGTATTTTCTGTTTCATGTTGCTCAAGTTTAATCAATAATTGGTTTACTTAGGAGCTTTTGGCTCTTAGTTCATAATAAAGGGTGTTTTTTTTAGGGGTTTGTTTTTCGAATAGAGATAAAACTGGCATTTTATGGTCAAATCTGGCAACTCTAATGTCATTTATGTTCAGTTTGGTTTGCCATTTCATCATGAACAGATTGACAAAAGAACAACGCTTGCAAATCGTGCAAATTTATTTCGAAAATAATGGTTCAGTTCGCGAAGTTTACCGCAAGCTCCGTCCATTTTATGGTCGACATAATCGTCCATCAGAGCAATTAATTCGGTTAACCATGGATCGTTTTCGCACTACGTTTACTCTATGTGATAATACGCATCCGCAGAGACGTCGAACAGTGCGCACCGAAGAAACAATTGCCGCTGTAGAGCAAAATGTTGAAGAGGACCCGAATGAATCGATTCGCCACCGTGCACAGCAATTGGAGCTTTGTCCATCAACTTTATGGAAGATTTTGCGCAAAGATCTTGGCTTGCGACCTTACAAGATCCAGCTTGTGCAAGAATTAAAGCCGCGAGACCATGCAATGCGTCGTGATTTTGGTGTATGGGCCGAAAATGAGATTGATCTCGATGCTGATTTTCATCGCAAAATTTTGTTCAGTGATGAGGCTCATTTTTGGTTGAATGGCTACGTCAAGAAGCAAAATTGCCGCATTTGGAGTGAAGAGAATCCACATGAGACCCTTGAGACGCCATTACATCCACAAAAACTGACTGTTTGGTGTGCTCTATGGGCTGGTGGAGTCATTGGGCCATACTTCTTCCGAAATAATGCTGGAGAGTCAGTTACCGTTAATGGAGACCGGTATAGAGCCATGATAACCGACTATTTTGTTCCCGAATTGGATGGCATGAATGTGGATGAGTTGTGGCGCTACATGCCACACAGCGCACGTCACAATCGATTTATTGAAGGAAACATTCGATGAGCGCATAATTTCGAGGAATGGACCTGTCAATTGGCCACCAAGATCGTGTGATTTGACACCATTGGTTAATTTTCTTTGGGGATATGTGAAGTCGCTCGTCTACGCCAACAAACCAGAAACGTTAGGGGACTTGGAAGCCAACTTTCGTGGCGTTATTGCCGACATACGGCCCCATATGCTCGAAAAAGTGGTTCAAAATTGGACCTGTAGAATTGGCTTTATTCGAGCCAGCCGCGGCGGCCACATGCCCGAAATCATATTTAAACATTAATGGCATAAAATTATCCTTCCAATAAAGCCAAATTGATGGACACTAAAACGATTTTCTTGTGTTTTATTTCAATTCGAAGCTCTATACCTCTAAAAAAAACACCCTATACTTATTCCAAAAATGTCAACAGAAAAATGTTTGGCAATTTTTTTTTTTTTCTAAGATGACCAGTAATCTGAAACCTTTTTTGAATTGATATACGATCAACTTATTCTAATTCTGAATTTTTGTTTTGAAGCACATCGTAATTTATGTTGTTAAGAAAACCCGATGAAATTAACACAAAATTGTCGTATAAAAAACTTCCCGTGTACAAATTTTCATCCATATCGCATATGGTTGACCCTATTATAGAACTGATCCAGACTTGAATAGTCGGATCAGGCCCGCATAAGTTTGGTAATGCATGAAGTTGGACTAACCAGACGATTAAAGCTTGATATGACACTGATCAGTGTGCCTGATGCGCCCCGAGTAAAAATTTTCCTGCGGATCGCATACCGTTGGCCCTATTAGAGATTCGGTGCAAACTTGGGAAATATGTTCATTGCCCGGACTTGGATAATCGGAACAATCTCCGCATAGGTTTGATAACGCATGGAGCTAGGTCAACCTGACCAGAAAAACGTGATATGACACTGATGAATGTGCCTGATGCGGCACTGATCAGCCCGAGTAAAAATTTACGTACGTATCGCATACCGTTGGTCCTATTAGATATTCGCTCTGAACTAGGTAAATCAGATGAAGCCCGAACTACTGTAATCGGATCAAGCTCGGATAGGCTTAGTAAGGCATCCCAAGCAGCACAGCCCGAATTTAAGTGTATTTTGTCGGTCGGATTTCTTAAGAACTTCTTACAACTTTAGTCGGAGCAGTCGGATTAGCTTCATTTTTATTACATTGCTGGTCTTTGAAGTATGAATGATTACATATTCCGACTTCTTTAAGTTTTGGTCATTTGGTGACGTCCTAGCTACGTCTTATATAGCCATTGAATGACTTCACAAAACAATTTGGTATGCGATTATCATTTTATCGCGTGCTACCAAAAGTGAACTTGAAACGACTTTACCGACCATTAGTCGTTTTTGGTTCAAAATTAGTCGCATGATAAATTAATGTGTATCCGCTATATCTGGATGATGAAATTTTTAGAAAATCATTATTTTTTTTTGTAATTTTAAGAGAAGAGCATTGTTATTTTTCGCGGCAGAGCAGATAAATTTATCAATAAAATTTTCAGCGTTTTCATTTTGTTGTTTGGACATAATCTATAAATAATTATCATAAAAAATATAAAGTCTAGCAAAAGAAAATGAATAGATATTATCTATAAAAATGTCAAAAGACTAATTTTAGAATCAAATAAGTCCTCTAAATGAAAATGAATTGTTCCAATTAAGCAAGTCCGAGCGGTTAAAGGAGAAAATGAGTCGCAAAGTTGGAAAAGATTTCTACATTTTTCGGCGAGTTTTAGATCATTCACGACTATCGTCGTATTTATTAGCAATGAGACGTGTCATTATTAGTTAATTTACGGTCAGAAAGGTGGAAGTCGATAAAGTACGCACTTGTAATTAAACGATTTTTTTTCTAACATTAAGTTATAGCGTGGTCGTGTTGATGTCGGAAGAGCCGGATATAGTCAGCTTCCGACGTTGTAGCGACGTCTGCGCGACCTTGTTGTGCTGCTTGGCATGGAGTCAGGCAAAACGGGCCAGGCAAAACTGATGTGACACTGATCAGTGTATCTGATGCTTGTGCAGATGTTCACCGTCAACAGTTAATAAGGTAGGCTGGAAAATTAAAAATTTTGTGTTGTTACACTTTCAAAGTGGGTGTGCTAAAGCAATTATCACTAATGCCTGAATTGTAGTTACATGTGATACAGTGCAGCTATTAATTGGTCCTTTTAACTAACTGACTAGCCCGCGTTGTTGTAATTGGGTTGGGTTGTATAAATTTTCAAAAGAGATTAATGAGGCAAGCCGGTCCTTATCATAAACGTCCAGTTGAATTCATGATTTGGCAAGTCCGTTCAGAACTGAACGAAGTTTCATTGCTTCTGGCAGTCTCCCATATCTCATCTGGAATTCCTTAATCCGTACCACGGTGGGGCTTGCTCTATAACAATTTTTACTCGGGACGTTGCATATTTTCAGAGATGAGTTTGACAGTCTGCGAGTTAAGTTCATGATGCTATTAACACGGTTGCAGCGCGGCCAAATGTTGCATATATCTCTATTATTTTTTTCATCGTAAAATGTCGCAATTGACCAAAATAAAACGTGATAATTTGGTTCAAAAGAAAACTATTTTATGTTTTGCATGTGAACTTTTCTTTTTTATTATGTTGTGATTGTAATTTTGACAACTCCCGATGAAGCTCTCCCAGTCTTGCATTTCCAAATATTGACAATTTGCTGCTACCTCTATAAATGTGTCATGCTTAATCATGTTTTTGTTCAACTATTTTTTTCCAATTGCTGACAACTCTCTTTGACTTTTACTCCAAATATTATGAATTTTGTCTTATCTTTCAATTTTGTGTTTTTTGTTTTTTTTGCTTGAATTGCGCTGAAAACCTCTCAATGCTGGATAAATGAAGTAAGTGAAAGCTTCTGTTGCTTGCTTTTGCATCAACTCAATTAATAAATCGCCCAAAAAATAGGGGCTGCTTTTGACTTAACATGCTCACACCGCTCTCACGCTTACATCACCATTTTAGTTTATGATGACTTCCTGCTCCTGTTACTGCTGCGCATGATACAGTTAGTAGGGTAGTAGAGAATTGTCAAAATTTGAAAATACAACCTTGGGAGAGCTTCATAGGGAGTTGTCAAAATCACAATAACAACAAAACAAAATTTTGTCAGTCATGAAATCATGAAATGTTTTCATTTGAGGAAACCAAGCGGCGTAATTAACAACAATTCGTCAAAGTAATTCATTAATATTAAATCTTTTCGTAAAAAATTCATGCGCGCAGCATAAAACTGTTTTTTTTTTTTAACTAAATTCGCTGTGCTCGATTTTGACATTTCACGTTGAAGGGAATATTAGAGATAGAGGCAACATATGACCGCGCTGCAACCATGTTAGCTGAAACCAGGGTTACTTACAGTCTTAACTGCAAATAATTCTAGTAAAAAAAAAATTATTTTTGCTAAAAATGTCTTCGGTCAGGAAATCGGCAACGATTACGATTTCATTAAGGAACAATTCAATTCTTTTATATTTCTGTGGCAAATAATTTTAAAATGTTTAAGACAGCGGTGGGCATCGAAATCTAGCAAAAGAGCGCAGCAACAAAATCAAGCAACATAAAACGAAATTTTAAAATTTTCTGGCTTTCATTTTCAAATTCGCGAACAGCACAGAAAAAAAAAAACAAATTGCACTACAAACAAAAACAGTTGCCATATTTGTCGAGACACAGTCCTGCCCCGTCGCTAGTGTTTTTGTTTTGATTTGAACTCAAGTCAACGCTGTGCGTCGTTAGCGTTGAAATTATACGAACTGTTTTTTGCTTGTTTGTGCGTCGAATAACGGTTCGGACCATGAGGACAGAAAGTGCCACTACGTGCCCATTGCTGGCTTATGATAACGAGCATTTCAAATATAAAATTTTGGCCAATTTAAGCTTTCAAAGGCTCTACAGATTTAGTTGCAAAGTCCAATAAAAAAAAGTTGAAATGGTCGAAAATTGTTGCAAGAGTCGAGAAACGTTAAAAAACTCTAAATATATAGATGTCTTGAAAAAGCCGAAGTATTGTGATATTGTACATAAATGTTGAAAAAGTCGAACAATGCTTAAAATGTAGAATGGCTCAAATAATATTGAAAAAGTCAAAAATATTCAGAAAAATACTGAAAATGAAGAATAATGTTGAAAAAATCGTTTAATACGAAAAAAGTCAAAATTGTCAAAATTTTGTAAATTCAATATTCTAAAATTCGAGCTAATGTAACGTACACCTTAAGTTACTTAAGCATTGCTTAATTACTTATATATTGGCTGTTTTCTTTCTATAAGACCTTAAGACTTTTTTTTCATCTCAGATTAAAGAGCTAACATTTTCGGAAAAGTAAAACAGCTAAAAAATAGGAATACCTAAATACCATAAAACTTCAACAGTCATCCCTAGGTTGATACACTCTTTCGTTGTTTTTATTTCATTTTTTAAAGCAAAAAGCTTCATTGTTTCCATGCGCTTTGGTTCTGACTCTCCCAACTGACAGTTTGCTTACTCGCTGTTGCCATACGCTACGGCGCATTATTTTGCGTACAAAATGTTCGTTCCCTCTTTTTCGTTTTTGGAAACTTATGGTGCGTACTGAACGCTTATTTTAACTGTCATAATGTAAATAAAAATAAAGGACCAACCAAACCATCTGACGAAAAGTCTGTCAGATGCTTAAGAATCTCAGAGTAGCTATGTTGTAATTACATCAACTTAAGAAACGATGTAGCCACCGTTGCAAACCTATGGAATATTGCCACAATTGCATAAATTTTAAATGTTATATTGGCTAAATAAATAGTGTTTCGGTTATCCTTTTCTCGTATATATATATATATATATATATATGTTAAGCACTAAATAACACGAGTGCCTTTTACAAGGCTAAAATAGATATCCCACTGGGACTAAAATCGTGCATATATATATGCAAAATGATTGGCATATTCTAAGAAGCAGAAGAAGAAGAAGAAGAAGAAGAAGAAGAAGAAGAAGAAGAAGAAGAAGAGGGAGAGGGAGAAGAAGAAGAAGAAGTATCAAAGGAATATTGGCGGAAAGTCCGCTGTAGAAAAGTCGAGTGTATTAGATTACATGATGGGATGTACAGGAAAGACAGTGATGCGTTCTGGTGAAACTAAACTACCAGAATTGCCTTGCCATAACCTGTCCCGATGTCCGAAAATGTCCCATTTTTATTCAATTTTGTCATTTTAATTAAAAGTGTAAAAGATTACAGCTTCATATGTATGCCACATGAAGAGCCTTAATACAGTGAAATCTCGCTAATGTGGAAATGGTCTAACTGTAATCCAAACAGCGTGAAAAAAGTTTAAGTTTTCATTATGTCCCTTGTAATCCTGACCGAACTTAGTTACGCTAATCCAGATTGCATCATATATATCGTGAAATAATCAACAATAAAGTGAAATGAAACACATGATGACACCCTTTATTTTATGTTCGTTTATACAATTTACTCCGCCTATTTCTATGTACGCTTTATGTAATATTTCCCAAAAAATCGAACTATGACCTTAGATTTTTTTGTAATGCATGTGTTCGTAGCACGTAGAGTTCCCGAATGTTCTCTTACACATTTTATATTATTCACTCGTACACCTTATTTCACCTGTTACTGTGTTCGCTGTATATCAATGCAACAAAATGAAGGTTTTGCGTCAGTTTTTCATCAAAATGGCATCAAAAAAATCGCATAAAACGTTAACTCTCGCCGAAAAAGCAAATATTTTAGTTCAACTAAATAATGGTATAAGTGGAAAAGTGCTTGCAGAAAAATATGGTGTCGGTACATCTATAATTTCTGATATAAAAACAACGTAAAGAGGTTAGTTTTCGTTTTTATAGTGCATTTTAAAATGATACGTTTACTTTATCTTATCTTTAATAATTTTAATGTGTCTTTGAAAATCTAGATCCCCGCATAATCCGGATTTGGGAAAAATTTAATTAATCCGAATTAGCGAGATTCTACTGTGGTACATATAGGGTTGCATTTTTAAAATGCTGTCCCACCACCAGTTCCCCCCCCGTTCCCCGCATAGTCTGGATTTGGGCCGGTTTTAATTAATCCGGATTAGCGAGATTCTACTGTAGTACGTATAAGGTTGCATTTTTGAATACTGATTTTTTTGGTCACTTTTTGTTAATAGAGATTGAAGCTTGAAATATATGCCGAGCTCCAAGAACCTAATTTTAATATATAGGGTTGTCTTGTTGAATCCTGTCCCAAACATGGGTTGCTACCCATTTAAGAAAAATTTAACCAAAAAACGGAACCTCGCTCCCGGAACTGAGCGCGAGCCTGCCTCGGTGAAACATCAAATTTATAACATATTTTCAATATTTTCTGAGGTTTTCAACATTTTTAAGGCTTTTTGAGACATATATATATATATAAAATCTTTTAGAATTTCCATCATACTGCTACTCGAAGCTTTTTCTTTTCTAAGCAAAAAGATAGATATTTTTCGACTTTTTCCACATTTTTTGAATGTGTGAACATTTCTCGACTTCTATAATATTTTTCAACTTTTCAACATATCCGACTTAGTCAACAATATTCAGACTTTCCAACTTCAAAACGCTTTTGAATTATTTAATATTAATCAAGATTATTACTAATTTCGGCTTTTTTAAAAAGGTTCAGTCCTTTTGACTTTTTACTTTTTTAATATATTTCGAATCTTTCAACATTTATCGACTTTTCAACATTGTTTAAAAGTTTTCAACCAATTTAACATTTTGGATTTTGTCAGTATTTTTTTCGAATTTTTTCAATATCTTTTTGATTTATAATTTTCAACAACATACTTCGATTTTTGAACATTTCTTGATTTCGGCAATATTTTTAAGTTTCCATGCGTTTGTACACATCAACATTTCTCGGAATCTTAAACATTTTTCGTCTTTTTCAATCTCCATCGACTCTTCAAATTTTTTTTTGTCTTTTTCAACTTATGTCCATCGACTTTTTAACTAAATTATGCAAAGCTGAAAACTTTTAACAAGAGAAAAGTTCGACCGTGTTTTTCATAAAAAAGTTCCATCGCTAAGATTTTGAAACAAACTTCTATCGAAGTTTTACGCTCTGTGTATATGTAATTCCATTCCCGACACACATTTCATATGCCATATATTGATTTCGTACATTGTTAATACCACGACGCTTTTTAACTTCTATGTATGCATAAATGAATGTGTGCTTGTGTGCGAGAGTTTGCGATTTTTTTTAACAATAGGGACTGCAAAAAAGCTTTGGGAATTTCAAAAGGAAACGCAACCAACAACATACAGCTACGTAAAGTGTTCAATATTAATGTGACGAATGCAACGGCAATTTCATAACCGTAACTGCAAAAATAGTGTGCGTGTGATTGTTTATTTGTGCAAACATATGTGTGTTCCTGAAAAGTGTGCGTTCATACATACACAAAACGACGATATCATAATAAAATACATATGCGTTTGTGATAATAAATTAATTTCTGCTTAAAGTTGCAAGAAAAGATAATAAATTTGATTAAAGTTCCAGCTCATTTATTCTGGCTGATGATTAAATAAATCATTGAAAATCTGTGCCTAAAAGTATACCCATTTTTAACTTGTCTATTTTTGTGTGCGTTTTATTGTTGCAGTCGAGTGTAAATTTCATTGCATACATTTCGGTGTTTTTTTTTTTTTTTTCATTGTATTGGCAATGTTTATACACAGCGTTCGGCATTTTTGGCATATTGGTGGATTATTTTCGCATGTTCAAAAGTATGCTAGTTTATTTTGGGTCAAGTTACAGTTATAATTTTATTAAATGTACACCAAACTCGTGCAAAATACGATAGCATATTTTTAGGCATCCAAAAATAGTATGACCCAGCCAATATTTTTAATCGCGGACGAGTCATATATTAAACGTCGGCACGTTGGTTTCGATCGCGCGTGAGCTCATATTTTGCTGCCAAGCTGTAGTTTGCTCGGGCGAAACTGTCCGGTGGTAGCTGCTTACTCGTCAAAACGACTCGCGTCTGAATGTTGCACTTTGTGTTTATCACTGTTGCTTTTTTTTTTGTTGCTAAAATATTAGTGGTGACTTATTACTTGAAGCGATTTGCTATTAATAGTTTGAGATAAGAACAAATTTTTCAAATAAATCAACAACACCAATCGACTTGTTACATTTCGGCATTGTACGTCAGACAAAGTAGCTGTAGGTGCTTGTCATGAAATCGGTAAAATTAATTTTTTTTTATAGCTTGTCGTAGCATTCAATTTTGAGGGTTGAAAATTGTTACTTGTAGCGTTTGTTTGGCAAAAAAATGTGACAGTTTGCAAAAACCAAAACAGTTAACATTTAATGAAACTAATGGTTTTGAAGAAAATTGTGTTTCAGATATATACTCGCATAGCCTTAAAACTTGTATTTGCTTTACTTAATGTTTTCGTTTCATATTATGATTCGATTTGAATTCTTTTTTTCTCTTATTGGCGAAGACAAATCATTGTTGCAGTAAAATATTTCAAAAATTAATGAATTAAAATATTTTTTATCTCCTTCGATACTCGAAAAATGACGACAAATGTTATATTGACTTTGTCAACATTTATCATTTTTTGAAATTTTCATGAGACTTTTTCAACATTTTTTTTTGATATATCAAAAATTTCAATATTTTGCTACTCCTTCATTATTATTAAACTTTTTCAAAGCACTAAGTGTGCAACAGTGCCGTTCTTAACAGCCTTGACCTCTTCAAAATGACGTAATGAGTGTTTGCATACATCTGTTTCTTTTAAGTGTGTTCAAAATTTTCAAAGAATTGGTTATAACTCAAAAACTACTTGAGCAGTTTTAATTTATATATAATGGTTATAACTATTTTAATTATATTGCGATACACAACAATTTTATTGGAATTATTTAAGAAGGTCTTAGCTTAATTTTTAGTAAGATATATGTATTCAACACATACGTAAGATATATGTATTCAACACATCAAATTAAGGCCCCATTGGTTTTTTTCTTACCTTGGGCGAAATACTGGTGGATTTTTTAGTTTCAAGCGAACTAAAATTATTTTTCACATCTAATGTGGAACATATGGCCAATGGATGTTGCGTATATAAAAGTTCTACGTATGACAATCACTTTACAAAGCCAACATTGTTTTCCAGCCTGACAGAGAAGCTATTTATCAGAATTTTTTATGCCACACGCAGTAGTAGATGTGATATTAATTCTTTTCAGGAACAACAAATAACTCTTGAAATACTCGAAAAAAAAGTTTTCATTAATTTTAAATGATATACCGGCCAAAGTAGTTTTAGGCCAAACTAGCTACCGTTAAGCCAAAAGATATGCAATGAAATCTTAATGAAAAAGCAATGTGGCTAGTGAAGACTCGGACAATAGCAAATTAAGACAATGAAACTTATCAATTTCATTATATGCTTGGGAAGTGGTAAGTGAGCGGCTCAGGACTTACAATCGCCAATATGTCTAATAACGGCATCGCGGCAACCTTCGGTCGCGGTTCATTCTATTATATGTGCAACACCGCCTTCGCCATTCACAGCGGCTTTTGGATTAAAAATAAATTTCAAACTCTTAGGCATACAAATCAATTATTTTGGCCTGTAGTAGACTTTGCTAATACAAAGGACGAAGGTTAATAGATCCCGGGTTAGTTGAATTCCCCAGATAACTGGTTGAATATTTATCTAAGTCCCTTGTTAAAGGATTCCCGCTTCATTGATTTCCCCGCTTACATAATCAGAAAAAATATTTTCCCAGTCAAAAATAGACGTAAAATTCCCCTTCTAAGAGATCAGACAAAGAAGAGGAAGAAACGACTGAGAGCGAGCTACTTCAAAATATTCAAACCCTTCGCACATAGTTACTTCCTCACAAGAAATATTACAATGAATTAGAAAATATGGAGAGAGAAATCCGTACCAATGACTGCAAAATGAAATGCAACCGTCCATAACCGATTTTTTCAAAGAGATTCAAGGAATACAGGGTGTTTTTTTTGAAGTTTTATACGCGGATTTTATTTTTTGCCTATATTTTAGCTTGAGGCTAAAAAATAATTATCTCAAGATTTCAGCTTCCTAGCTTAAACATGTAAGCGGTGCGGACAAAGTTTCTGTCCGATTTCGTCGAAATTTTAGTAAAAAACGGACTTGCTAAAACATAGGAAAAAATCTACCTTAGGTGCCAAGATGTAGAGTTTTATATTTTTTTTTGTATGGGATAGGCCATCCTCTGTTGGCAAACCACGCCCACATTTTTCGTGTGGCTGAATGATTCTTTTAATTGATCCCTTGGATCGCCCGGTCAATAGATCCAAATTTTTTTGCGCCGTTAAAAGATCAAATAAGCGGGGTCTACTGTAACAAAATTGACATGATCTTCACAAGGCAAGCTTCTGTTCAAAACAAACCCAAGGTTAGTAGTCTTGCTAACATATTTTAATTTGTTACTATTCAGGAAGGATTCAGGTTTTCAAACGGGTAGCAGTTTTTGAAAATTGGCAACACAAATGACTTTAATGGGCTTAAGCCCAGTTTATTTAGTGCAGCCCAATTGCCAATACTTTCAGGATTTGCGTTCACCCTATAGCTGAAGTCCTCAACAAGACCAATTGGTCGAGACAGATGTAGGTCGTTGTAATTTAGATGAGTACTTACTACATTTTCAAAAGCTTTGCTGAGAAACGGTAGCATAGTAATTGGACGAAATTCTGAAATATTTTTCGGCAAAGGTAGGATTTTGACAATTTTCTTAAATTCAGATTATTGGGCTATAGAGTTGTGAAATGTGATGCAGCGGAACTGTAGAAAGTAATTTAATTAAGTCAGCATAAATATTATCCAATTTCATCGTTTGTGATTTGGTTTTTAAAAAAACTTCGCCAGCATTAAATATATCAACTCCTGATAAAGCAAAGGATTTTTCTGGTATGCAAAAACTCGTACAGGACTGAAACTAAAATTGAATGACTCAACCATTTTTACAAATTGAAGTCGCCACATATGACAACATCGGTATATAAAGGAGCAATATTTGGTGCCAAATAAACACATGCAACCAAATATTTGCCAAACTCGTGTAGCACTTCAACATACGCGGATTGCCCAACAATATGGAACTTTTAACAATTTATGCAAACACCCAAAGGACCACCCACTTTATTCTGTCTATCTGCACGAATGTATCTAAAATTATCAATTTTAAATAGGTCACAACACATTTGCGTTTAAAACGGGTTCCGGACAGACGTATAACGTCAACCAATATGTTGCCACTAAAAAGGAAATCACTAATTTATTTTATTAAATTTTCAACAATTAATTTGCACATATTAAAAAACCCCTTTTGCACTTACTAACCAGATTGAGTGGCGTACTCAATACATCGACGATACTGCCGTATAGTGGATGGGTTTGCATGGAACGGCGGCCATACAGCACTATACTCTTCAAATTCGTTACAGATGTTTCTTAGCTTAAAAATCAAATATTTGTGAAGATGCAAAAAATTTGATATTGAACACGTCCACCTCCAATACAAAGTTGGTTGCGACCTTTTTTTTTTCAAGTTGTCATCAATTTCAATGCTCATTTGAAAAATGCTAGAAATTGTGCGTTATGTTTTATAGCTTACAAGTTATGGGAGAAAACCCGTTTCGAAAGCGTATCTCTTCTGTTTTCGAAAAGCATTTGAATTTATATTTTTTATCTCAAATTTGATGAAAAGGCAAAAAATTTCCCACTACTCCTTGAAGGATTGAAATCTGTGAAGAATTAAAATGGAACTTTGCATTTGTGCTAACCACACATTCATTTATTATATACTAAAATCCCGATAATTTGTACTCTGTTAATTCGAAAATCTCAATAATTCATCACAAAAAATCGCTTTGATTCGTAAAAATTCTATACATTTTGGGCCACTCGCTCACTTCATTTAAGGGAATTTTTTGTGTTTTTCGTGATCAGTTTGAAATGCGTCATATTTTCATTTTTCTCGCACAACCCATGAGATAGAGTTCTGGTGTTTTTTTTTTGTCTGGCACACTCCGCTAGCTACATATTTGCCCAACGTGGGTTCAATTTCTAACTTCAGTTCCAGGTCAATGGAATATACTCACCCAACTTTTCTTTAGTGGAAACCTCGATTACGGCAAAAAGCTAATGAAATGGAATTCGGCACTCCAGCCACACCTTCAAATAAGTGTCATTTGGCGTATGAGGTATAAAGACATTTTCTCCTCTTTGATATTTTTCAAGAGACTCGGCAAAGCATCTTGCTGAGCTGTTTAAAAGACACCTTAAAAATACCTCTAAAAAAGCAAAGTCGGTTTCGAACCTACGAGCATGTCCCAGCGTTTCATAGACTTGAGCGTTATCTGCTAGGCTACCTGTCATATATTATATATTTATCATGTTAAAGGCGAACAACATCTGTCAACCGTCAATAGGCGGGCTTATGCAGTGGGGCGACTTTTTTCGTCGGTCACACTTTATGATTTGATCAGCCCTATGTGCCAACTATTTTCATTTGTTATCTCTTTGTAGTAACAAATGAGTCACTTTGAACCGAAAAACATTTTTTAAATTATGCTTTTAACAGACAAAGAGGTCGATGCATTGATGGACTCAATTTTATGCTATGACAATGATACTGGCTGTGGGAGTGATGGTGATTTCAATAGTGACAATGCAGATATAAATCCTAATAACGTTTGTTCTGAAAATAAAACAGTCACTGATGAGTGCTTGAATTACACTGAACTCGTTGGTGCAATCAGCTTTAGATTGTTGGAGCAAGCTATGTGCTCCAATTCATTAAACTTCGGCTGCTGCTACTTCTGACTCTGCACCTTTGACTTCTATTTTAACTGCACAGTCCAAGAAACGTGCAGGGGAAACATAGCTACAAGAAAAAGAAGCTGGCTGAGATGCTTCCAATTGTGGTAACTAATGGCATAAGAAATGATTAACGTGAATTCAAATCAATGCTCTAGAAAGTATGCAACTAAATGCGAATGAAAACGTAATTCATGCTGAAAAAGAAATGCCAGCTATATTCTAGAAATTGAGAAGACCAATGTGACCGAAAAATTCCTTGATGATTTGGCCAAACACACGAACGCTTGCAACCTGAACATTTCAACACTGTTATCTACCAATAAATCAGAGCTTCGAAAACTATTTGTAATTTTGAATTTCATATTCATAAATCGAAAAGCTAAGCGTCGAGAAGTACAACAAGCACTTGAGAGATGTCAACGAGTTGCATGGACTCTTTGGTTTATATCGCATTCCCATGAAAACTAGAAAGTGAACAAATCGAATCATCTATCACTGGACTGGATGTAGTGACTGTCAAGGTTTGAATAAAGCAGGTTTGAAAAATGTTACCTAATTTTCATCCTGACGTAGTTACATCGTGCATGTTGCTTGCTGCATTTGGAAATATTTAGGTATGGCCCATTAATTATACACCAACCCTGCAAGCTATCCAAATCTCTTTGTAGTAGTTGAGAGTCCTCATCTGAATTAATAATTCTGAATAATTAAACATCATCCCCAAACATTAGACAGCTTGAGAGCCGAATATAGCTAGGAATATGATAAACAAAAGGGGCCCAAGGTGGAATACACCAGAAAAATTATAGATATATTTGGAGAAATTATTTCCTAATCTCTCAACCATGATGACAAAGAGAAATGAAACCGCCAAACGCTGAGTTTTTCTTTGGTAAAACGTGATGCTGGACTATATCGAAAGCCTTAGCTAAATCTGTGAAAATTGCATCAATTTGATGACTATTCTCCATCTCAAAGGCTAAAAAGTGAGAAAAAAGCTTTAGATCAGTGGAATTAGACTTAGAAGAAATAAAACCGTGCTGACAATCAGAAATCCCATTTTTTAATATTAGCGTAAATTATTTTTTTTACAAGAGACTATTGGTCGGTAATTGGCAATATTTTGTCACGATCCTGATTTGAATATATTTAGGTGTTATCATCGACATTTTCCAAGTATGCAAAAACTCACATTTGGCTAAGGACATATTAAATATAAGAGTTAAAGGCTGAGAAAGTGCACGAGCACAATTTTTCAAAAATATTGGTAAAATGTGTTCAGGGCCGTAACCCTTTTTGACATTTTTATAGCATGTGTATCGCAAAGGGGTCATATTCTTAATGTTCCAACATAAAACTTTCTTAGCTCGACCAGAATGTTTTTCATCTGTTAGCAGTGTTGCCACGTGGCCGCTTTTTGCGCATTTTAACAAAATTTTTTTTTTTTTCATAGGGCGTTAATTCCTCATTTTCAACTTGGCAACTCTGGATGTTAGGTTATGGATTTCGCTACGAAATCACTATAAAACCCTTGTTGAGGATAAGAAAATTTAGACTTTCCGCATATGAAAACTTTTCAAAATAAATTAGCAAACTCTTCTCTTATTTCTTATACATATATAATATCTTCTAATAATGTTTTCTGTTTATTCTCTTCTAACACTCTTTTTGTTATTTTATTGCCTATACTTCTGGTCAATATAAAGCAATTAATTTACCAATAGTATTTTTTAAAAAAATACAACATGCACCTACGTATGTATGTAATTTATATTTTGTTGATTTTTAAGTTGTCTATTTACTTATATTATAAGACTAGCTGTTCCTGCGGCCTTGCCCGCTCACTCACTACCCGTTGCACAATCTCGCTTACATTTTGCGCAGTCCTTACTGCAGACATTCATGAGGTGCTTAGCATTCTAACACCAAATTTCGTAGCTATTTATTTCTGTCATAGAAGCGAAGTCATAGCGTTTTAAGTGTTTTTGTTGCATAGAAGGTGCCACGCCCCCTTATCTAATCTCATCCATAATTTGCTTGTCATAGACCATTTGCATCGTATCAGCAAACTTTAAGACTCTAGCTATAATAGGTACGAAGATATAGCGTTTTAAGTATTTTAATTGCATGAAAGGTGCCACACCTCTTATTTTTATCAAAATAAAATATAGCCTATGTTACTCAGAGTTAGTGTAGCTTTCTATTGGTAGAAGAATTTTTAGAATCGGAGCAGTAGTTCCAGAGATTATCCATTACATACAAAAAAACAAAGAAACAAACTTTGTCACTTTACCAGTATGGATTAATTTTATATTCTTGTTTGCCAACTTTCTTACACTCAAAAGAAATTAATTCTTAATGTACTATGAAATTATGAATAAGTAAAGTATTAAATAAAATTAATCATATATAGTCCTAGCGGAGACTTGGCTTCGGGAAGGCGTTACAAACGCAGAGATTCTTCGTAACTTATGCCACAACTTTATAACGTTGCTTAGTTCCATTAGTAATCCTCAAACCAACAATTTGACGTCATTTGTACTGATTTCACTAAAGGTTTTGATAGTGTAGACCAATTCTTTTTTACTTAATGGGTGTTCAAAACAATTTACTATGCCGGATATGCTCATATGCAACAAAAAAACAGCAACGAATTTTATTTAAAAAAATTATTCTAAATACATTTCTCTCACTTCCGGTGCCATTTAGGCACTATTATTTACAAATGATTTACTTTCAGCTATGAGTAACAGTACAATAATGTACGCAGGTGATGTTAAATTTTTCCTTTCCCTTAATTCACTTTTCTCTCAACATCTGGTGCCATTTAAACTATATAGCGTTAATGAATGGTCTTACATTAATTGTATGAACTTTAATTTAAATAAATGTTCGAAGCCCACATTCTCAAGAATAGCTACGGCAATCTTGTATCTGCTAATAGTTTGAATTGCTTGGCTGTTAATCCAAAAATTTAATTTAACACTCATTGTGAATAAATCAAAGGCGAAGATTTTTGACAATTCCTATGCTACCAAACTTCTTATCATTGCTAGATACCACTTTTCCCCCCCATCTTCTGATAGAGTTCGAATGACATCACGGTAGAAATGTTCGTCTCTTGAGGCATAGGAGTTGAACTGCTGATCAGCCCGACCATGTGCCATTGAACGGAACAAGTAGTAGTCTGACGGGTCAATATCTGATGAATACGGCGGATGGCGTAGGACTACCCATTTGAGAGTTTCCAAGTATGTTTTCACAGATTTAGCAACGTAAGGCCTAGCGTTGTCTCTACGTCTCGTGGTTTCAAATTATAAGGAACCCAAGTACCTAAGTTAATGCAAATTGTAACCCACATTGAAAAAAAGGTCTCAATCACATCCTAACTTTGTACCGGAGGTAGGCGTGTCTGTGAACAGTTTTTTTTTTTATGGACAAATTTTTGTTGTTTTAACTCAAAAATTCTCTGTGCCAAATTTTAAGACTCTAGCGCTATAATTATTAACAAAATTAAAAAAAACACCGTGTTTTTTTTTCTCGAATAACTTGAAAAGTATAAAGAATATCGCGAAATTTGAAATATTTTTGAAATCAACATTGCTAAGTTGATGAAAATTGATACCCATTTAAAAAAAAAAATGTCAATCACATTCCAACTTTGTATGGGAGGGAGGTGTGTCCGTAAACCGATTTTTTTCGTGTGCACAAATTTTTGTTGTTTTCATTTTAAAAACATTTCTACCAAATTTCATTAGTTTAGCGCAATTATTACAATATCTCGTCTCATACAAATCCATACACTGTGCGCCAGTGAATTCTTAATTCTATTCTTATTATCAAAATCAAATGTTTAAGTATCGATATTTCGATAACCGAACGAATTATCGATTTTTTTTATTAAATATTTTCGATTTATTTCGAGTTGATGTATTGCAAACCATGCTTAAATTGCGGCGCCATTGAAATCTTAATTCTAATGATACTATCGAAATCAAATGTTTAAGTATCGATTTTTTGAAAACCAAACGAATTATCGATATTTTTTATTAAATATTTTCGATTTATTTTGAGCTGTTGTATTGAAAACCATGCTTAAATTGCGGCGCCATTGAAATCTTAATTCTAATGATACTATCGAAATCAAATGTTTAAGTATCGATTTTTTGAAAACCAAACGAATTATCGATATTTTTTATTAAATATTTTCGATTTATTTTGAGCTGTTGTATTGAAAACCATGCTTAAATTGCGGCGCCATTGAAATCTTAATTCTAATGATACTATCGAAATCAAATATTTAAGTATCGATAACTCGATATTTTATTTAATATCTACGATTTACATAGACATGTTTTATCGAAAAACATCGTCGTATCGTGCCGCCATAGATATTGTGATCTTGCCGTTTTCGAGTAAAAAAAATTTTATTTTCATATTAAACATTTTTTTAAAATCAAAAACTTTACTTTTTTTTGGCAAGAACAGCGCTCCTATAATCATTACCAAATCAATGTTAGAGAAACGCTGTACTGTGAGAATAATTTATATGAAAAAAAAATCTTACGAAATCTACGGTTCTTGCAGCTCCAGCCAAAAATAAATAAAATTAAATGAAATTTTGTTTAAAAAACATAAAATATACTACGCAAGCATTTTTCAAAAGGCCATCAGCATTTTTAACAGTTCAGTGTTTATAACAAAAACAATTTAGCAACAATAACAGTTTTCATTCCAGCATAGGTATTTAAAAAAAAAAAAAAATGCTTTAATTATTCTACTGCTGCTGCTGTTGTTGCTGCTGGTGTTCTTCGGCTGCTCCTCTTGCTTCGTCTCCGTTGTGCAGCATTCAACACGGCAGCAGCACCAGCAGCAGCAGCCAACTCCAGAGATTTTGCTTTCAGTCGCAAGTCGCTGCTCTTCAAATGCAGAGGCGAACGTTCGTTTTTCTTTTTTCCTAATTTCCGTTAGTTTTTTAGTTTACAAAAATTGTTTTTATTCTTATTTTGCGCTGAAGTCAAAAAAAAAAAAAAAGAAAACAAAACAAAATTCAATAGTTCTGCTAGCGGTCCATTCAGTAGGTCCAAAATAGCGCTTATAATAAACGAAAAAAAACAAAAAAAAAAACATCCAGTAAATTGCTTGCAATTCTAAAAAAACGCGCGCTGTTGTGTGAAAACGCTTGCTGCGATTTTAAACCAAACTAAAGAAATAAATAGCAGAAAAATAATAAAGTTAAAATATAAGTGAACTAACGGCTTTAAGTGAAAGCCACAATAGCAACGACACATCTAACAACATTTGGTGCAGAATTTAAAACCAAGTTCGCTCTTTGCGGCTGCTGCGGGTCCAGATTTCGTCGTGTGTGTGTGTGTGTGTGTATGTGTGCGTCTTTTGTGAGCAAAGTCAAGTGTTGTGCTGCTGATGTTGTTTAGATGTCATGGTTGCCAGATATGTGCATTTAAATATAAATATTTTTAATTTGTAATTGTCGTTGTTTCGACTGATTTAACATGTGCCGAGCTTTGTTTAAGTGCAGTACCAATGGAATAAGTTTACTTTATGAATTTATTCACCCATTTTTTACTAAGTTCTTTTGACAATGATTGTGCCTAAGAATATAACCAACCGAAGTCATGGAAGTCGCTTATTAAAAAACGTAAATTGGAAACCTCTGCATCGATTTCCTAACTATGTGACGTATGAAAGCTCATATTGCTACAGTTTTGGAATATTAAGGCTTCAAATTTGTTTTATACTACTTGATGACAATTCATTTAAATTTCTGTTGAAATTTTTGTTTTAAAGTTGCTATTTTATTAAAAAAATTTAATTATTAACATATGGCGCATTTCATGCGAAGCGCATAATAAAAAAAAAAACATGAGATTTTGAAATTTGTGCATATTCGGCTTAGTTGTAGCTCTAGAAGGTGTAAGCACTTAATTTTTCTTTTAATGTGAGGCTTAATTTATGAACTTCTAAAAATTGACGCTTTATGAAAAATGTATTTTTTGGAAGCAGTTTTTCGAACTTAAAAAATTTTCAATAAAATATTGAGCATTGTGTGCGCTATAGGAAATTTACTCTTCTTTTCAATTTTCAAATAAGTTTGGAAATTTGATTTTTTTTTCTTGTCGAAAACCGGAAGTGAACATTTCAGCTCAGAACTTAAGCAATTTCAAAATATTTTACTTTTATTTTTTTTTTTTTTTTTTTTTTTAACTTTAAAGTATAGCAATAATATGCTAAAAATTTTAAAATGCAATCTACATCAGTTTACGAGACAACTGAATTGAAGTGAATACGTGCCGCACTTTGTAAGAGGCCTGACACTTTCTTAAGTAATTTTTATATCTGCTTAACTAATAACGCTTAGGTTAAAATTTCCTTTGTGAAATATCTATATATCTAAGGGTGTTTTTTTTTAATGAAATATTATTCGACATTAATTTGATTTAAAATTTTAACTTCCGGTTTTCTATACATAAAAAAAATTCAAAATTCGAATTTGTCTAAAAAATTGAAACGAGTATGCTTTTTAGTAGTTCAAGCAATATTGCTCATATTTTAATAAAAAATCCTCGATTAAAATAACAGCGTTCAAAAATGACGGACCTTAAACTTCGCCAATTCTTCAGAATTGAGAGCCTTCTCGGCAATAAGGTCTCATACGAAAAAATATTTTGTGTTCGCGCATATAAGTCGACTTGATGTATAACTAACCGGCATATAAACAAATTTCACGACCTCTCTTTATATTCATTGTCCGCTTCGCCTGAAATGCCCGATATGAAAAAAGCAACTGATATTTGCACACTGAGAAAACATTTTAATTACAAATATCAAAATTTGGTGATAATTAACAAATGGTATATTTGATATAAGCGAATTAAGTATTTGATTTTATATATATTAAAATGTCACACATTACAGTGAATTGTATAAAATTATTTGATCAATTACATATTTGGTAATAATTACCAAATCATATTTTGGTCGCAGCAATCATTCGATTGTTAATAATCACTAAATCATTTATTTGACTAAATTTATACTTTCTTTTCGCAAACGTATACATTAAATAATATCGATTTGTGCTAAGAACCGATCACCTAAAAACGATTTTACATCCTTATATAGGATGTCGTTTGTATTTATACAATCATAAATACCTTAATTGCGTACCAAGCACAATATACTTAAGTAGTTTTTTACCTGAATATGTTGTGAACTGCAAAGTTATCACGTTAATAAGAAGTGAAATCAAATAAAAATAGGACTAATCAATGTAAAATTCAACCAAACAAATTTTTTGAATCGACTCAAACTAATGGAACGTTTGGCCCAATAAGCAACAATTTAAAATTTCAATTAAGGACATGGTAATAACTACCAAAATTTGTTGATAGTCAACAAATATTTTAAGAATCTATTAACCAAACACATTTATTTAAAGGAACCATAACTCTTTTCTCAGTGCACTATTTGTAACTGATATTTTTTTTACCGCTAATCAAATTAATGAAGTCAAACATTTAATGGAAATTTTGAAATTGTCGTCGACAGCAACAACAGCGTTTTTGCCTGCATTGCGATTCATTTCGAAGAGAATTTCATAAAAAAATCGTTTAATTTCTAAAACTGCTGATGCGTTTTTCATAAAAAAAAAAATAAAGTTTTGTTTAAAATCAGAGCGCTAACTGAGAGAAAATTTTTTTTTTTTGGATAAAAATAGCGCAAATCGGAACAAATTATGTAGCAATTTAAAGAACATAAGTTGAGCTCTCATTATACCATATGTTAAAACCTTATGATAACATTAATCTTTTTTGTTTCTATTCAGTAATGGTTTTTCAAAAAATCCGTTGTGTAAAAATTTAGAAAAGATGTCATCTCTCGAAAACTGTAGCACTACTTTCAAACGTTCGTGCACCAATATTGTTGCTTGCTAAATTGACTTTCTCACGAAATCTACATTTTAAAAAGTGATCCAGACGTTCCAAATTTATTTCAGCTTATCGAAAAGCTATGTCTGCCACCACTGACGGCCTTATTAGCGAAAAGCCAACTTTTGATGGCACATTTTTTATTTACTCCCTACCCGCTATAGCTTCTTAATTGAGCCTGTTCTGGTTTTAGTTTCGTCAACTGATTATAAATTAAGCCACCCGGTAAGTTAGGGAGAATATTCAATTGAATTTTTCCATATCTCTCTTGATAACGAGATAATTGCTGCTGAACTTTTTAGACTCTAAGTAAAATGATAAGCGAGGCTTTAAGTTTCTGGAATGCCACAACAGAAATTAAAGCTTTCCGATATCTTGCATGGGAAGAAATATGGTTGCTGAGAGGCAAAGTTTTGAAAACGAATTATATGGAGCCTACTAAGCGTAGCATAAAACTTAAAATACAATATTTTGATATGCGCTTGGTTAAAGAGATATTTGCTGTTGAACTTCTGAGTCCTTTGGTTAAAAACATTGCAGCATTAATATGTTGACATATCAATTCCTATTGCAGAGAATTGAAATTTGGAATTGGCCTTTTCAGTTTAATGGTAAAAGGAATAACTCTTTTGTCAATTCCATTGCGGTAGGTAATAATATTTTGAATTGGAAAATTTTGATTCCATTCGAAGGAATCGGATTTCAGAACCGATTTAAAAAAAAAATCAAATGAATATTCGACATAATAAGAGGCGTCTCTGCACCAACTGACAACGAAAGCTGTAACGTGCAATTTAATTATAAAAAAGTCGGCTCTTAAGTCGAAAGATTCTGCAATATGAAAAGCCCAAATATACGCTAAAACGGGCTCTTTAGTATGCCGGAGCCATACCAAATGATGACCAAAATTGAAAAATGGTTCAAAGTACGACTCTTCGAATACCCAGTACAGTCTCTGCTGGTGTTCAATATTCATATTCGTCATTTTCACAAGGGGGAGTGGCACTTTCCATTCAATAAAACCTTTTAAAATACCATGTCTTGGCTTCAATGATAGCAAGAGTCTTCAAATTTGGTGTTAAGATGCATATCAATGTTGCTAAGCACCTCATGTGGAGGGGATTCGACAACGGAGCGTGGCATCTCCAAAATAACAAAAACACTTAAAGCGCTATATCTGAACAAGAGTTTTGAAATTTGGTACTAGGTTGTATTGTTTATACCAAGCATAAACAAGGCGTGGCACTTTCCGAACGACAGGAACACTCAAGCTCTTAGCTCCTATGATAGCAAGAAGCATCCTTAAAACTTGGTGTACGGATGCAAATGGCATATGCTAAGCATCTCACAAAATTTGGAAGGGATTAGACAATGAAGCATGCCACATTTCATACAACAAAAACATTTAAAACGCTATATCTGGTAACTTATGATAGCAAGATTCTCTAAATTTGGTACTACGATGTATATTGCTTATTCTAAAAATCTCATTAAATGTGGACGCGATTAGACAACTGGGCGTGGAGACGTCCATACAACAAAAACACCTTAAACGCTATATCTATAACAATTACAGCAACTCGCAAAATAAGAATGGGATTGAACATTAGGGCGTACAACAAAAACAATGAAATTGCTGTTCTTGGCGCATATATAAAGTAAAGAAATTGGTTGCATATTCCCACTATAGTGCAGTAAGGAATGCATAAAATGTAAGCGAGGTTGTATAACAGGAAGGGAGCAGACAAAGCCACCAAGTATTTCATATAGAGCAATTAAATATTTGATTGAGTCAAACATAAAATGCTTCAACCAATATATACCAATACTTGGTCCAAATAAATACAATATGTTGGACACAAATAAATATTTGATTGCTCTGTATGAATATGTGATATTCAGACAAATCATTTCCGCAGTTTAGTCTTTCAGCTTTTTAAATATTCCTTTATGTTGTCATGCATAGCTAACTACTTAGGAAGCGCGAGTGCAACTCAAAGACAGTTTTTATAGATTTGTTTTGCAAGCGCTGTTATCTGCTCAACTCCATTGTATTTTTGTGACCCCGCAGCATTGTCATTAGCGAGTGTACCACGGACATCTACTAAATATATTTGATTTCAATAGAAATTTTCTTTTGAATTTATGCTGCATGCCAAGTGCTCAAACGATTTTATGCTAAAGAATCGATATGTGCGCATTCCAGCTTTGGTTACTGCTAAACATGATGCCCTGAAATTGTATAACTTCAGTGCCGGTAACATCATATTCCAGCTTTGCTTGCAGCACAATCCTCGAGTCCGTTGAATAAATAGCGTTATATTATCAGCAAACAAAGAAAGCCTACCATTCAAGGTGAGGTTTCTTGTGTAGTCTATAAAAATTAAAAAATGCAACGAGCCAAGAAAGCTCTCTTAGAGCGCCACTTATGCTACTACTTGTTGCCAAGTAAGTGGCTAGCTAGTTGCGCATGATGTTGACTTTAGCTGCGCGTTATCCAACAAATTAAAGTTTCTGTCTCAAAAGCTTTTCTATAGATCGACAAACAGTCCACCCACTTCAGTGCAATCGCTCCTTAAGTTAGCGCAATATCATGCACTGCTTGCACAAGAGCTCCAAAGGCCATTCTGTTGTTTGCAGAGGTAGTCAATTGCATCAGGGTGCTTTGAAATTTGTCATTTCGTAAATTGTTCAACAATGCTGTGTTCATAACTGAGGGTACTGCAATTGGGCTGTAACTTATGGCTTTAGTGTTATCGCCGTAGTTGTTAACTGGTAGCACCTTTCGCATTTTTACTTTCTGCGACTATAAACCAGCATCTAAAGGGTGTTTTTTTTAGAGGTATAGAGCTTCGAATTGAAATAAAACACAAGAAAATCGTTTTAATGTCCATCAATTTGGCTTTATTGGAAGGATAATTTTATGCCATTAATGTTTAAATATGATTTCGGGCATGTGGCCGCCGTGGCTGGCTCGAATAAAGCCAATTCTACAGGTCCAATTTTGAACCACTTTTTCGAGCATATGGGGCCGTATGTCGGCAATAACGCCACAAATATTGGCTTCCAAGTCCCCTAACGTTTCTGGTTTGTTGGCGTAGACGAGCGACTTCACATATCCCCAAAGAAAATAATCCAATGGTGTCAAATCACACGATCTTGGTGGCCAATTGACAGGTCCATTCCGCGAAATTATGCGCTCATCGAATGTTTCCTTCAATAAATCGATTGTGACGTGCGCTGTGTGGCATGTAGCGCCGTCTTGTTGGAACCACAACTCATCCACATTCATGCCATCCAATTCGGGAACAAAATAGTCGGTTATCATGGCTCTATACCGGTCTCCATTAACGGTAACTGACTCTCCAGCATTATTTCGGAAGAAGTATGGCCCAATGACTCCACCAGCCCATAGAGCACACCAAACAGTCAGTTTTTGTGGATGTAATGGCGTCTCAAGGGTCTCATGTGGATTCTCTTCACTCCAAATGCGGCAATTTTGCTTGTTGACGTAGCCATTCAACCAAAAATGAGCCTCATCACTGAACAAAATTTTGCGATGAAAATCAGCATCGAGATCAATCTCATTTTCGGCCCATACACCAAAATCACGACGCATAGCATGGTCTCGCGGCTTTAATTCTTGCACAAGCTGGATCTTGTAAGGTCGCAAGCCAAGATCTTTGCGCAAAATCTTCCATAAAGTTGATGGACAAAGCTCCAATTGCTGTGCACGGTGGCGAATCGATTCATTCGGGTCCTCTTCAACATTTTGCTCTACAGCGGCAATTGTTTCATCGGTGCGCACTGTTCGACGTCTCTGCGGATGCGTATTATCACATAGAGTAAACGTAGTGCAAAAACGATCCATGGTTAACCGAATTAATTGCTCTGATGGACGATTATGTCGACCATAAAATGGACGAAGCTTGCGGCAAACTTCGCGAACTGAACCATTATTTTCGAAATAAATTTGCACGATTTGCAAGCGTTGTTCTTTTGTCAACCTGTTCATGATGAAATGGCAAACCAAACTGAACATAAATGACATTAGAGTTGCCAGATTTGACCATAAAATGCCAGTTTTATCTCTATTCGAAAAACAAACCTCTAAAAAAACACCCTTTAATTATATGATTTTTTATTTATAATATTTAGATGCAATCTCAAGTATTTGTTTCAATTCAATTTAAAATTAATATGCGTTTCCATCACTGCTAACATTAACGAATTCAAATGTCCAGCTGAATGATCAAAGTGCGTTAATACCATCGACTTCGTGACTTGATTGCAATATCTCGAGCTCGTCAGATGAAAAAACTATGAAGACAGAGTTATCACACTCGGAAGCACCGATGAGACGCTTTCACTCTTATCTTCAATATTTTCAGCCATATTCGCTTTCAGTTGGCCATTAAGAATCTTCCAAGTACTTAGCGTTAATGTCACTGTTTGACTCAAATGTATAACTTGCTATTGCAGCAGCTGTCTGTCAGATAAATTTTTAAGCGTTTGTCAGTCACAATCAAAATTCATGTTCTTAAGGCAACAGGCGAGGTCTTACCTATGAGGCTGTAAGCAGTTTGAAGTTCTCGTGCAAGCTTTTTCTATTTTCAAAAGTTTAATAAAATTGTTATTTACCGCTGGCTTAGTGCATTTTTTTCTCAATTCGATTGTATCTACATGTAAATAGCTTCTTAAATCACTTCCTCAATCGTATCATAAACTGCATATGAAATCGTAAGCCGCGAGACATCTTCCTCTTCTAGGCTACTGTTAAGGTAATCCTTCTTTTTTCTAATCTGACTGAATGATGAAAAAAAAATAAACAAAAACAACAATAACAACAGAGAATTCAAGAAGCAGCATAAGAACTGAAAAATCGCGCCACAATTTTTGTGTGAGGTTTTGCAAAAACTTAAACCTAAAAAAAGAATATTTAATTTCAAAAAATAAAATAAAAAAGTATGCAATAACCTTGCCTAGCGCAAATATGTTGTTCTTACAGTAAAATTATTAAAATCGGCTCAGTATATTTTGAGCCAAAGCGTTACAAACCATTTCCATGTAAGCAATTTTGTACAAAAATATATATGGGATTCGTGAAAAAGGTTTTTACTTTTTAAGTTGCGCAATTAACTGAAGTTTATAGCTGATTATATTGTAAACACTCAAAGTTTTTTCGATTGAATAAATCTCAACTTTGTTGCGAATATTATTTGTTATAATATAATCTATAGATGATATGGAGCCGAACCATATTGTATGTGGCAATTAATACGCCGAAATGAGTGGCTTCCTCTAGAGTGCGATGACATTTTCAAATTCGAAGCAACAACTTTAAAAAAAAATAAAAATCGCGCTAACTCAAACTCCATTAGGATCAAAAACGTAACTAAGGGGTACTTTGAAGATCGGTAAAAGCCAGTCATCATAAGCCATAAATTTTGATTGTATTTATAGCAATGAGATTAATAAAAAAAAATTCATTAACAACACTTCGACCTTCGCAACTCGATATATTCGATAAAAAATATATTTCTGATTTTCGTGCTCACTCATATAATGCCGACAATATGCAAAAAATGTGTTGGTCAGAAAGTGTTCGGTTTGTAAATGAGCGTCTCATGTATGCTTAGGCTTTTCGGTTCTAGAATAGCACATAATTAAAAATTGTATTCCTCTGACAGGAGGTTGCGCCTAAAACAGGCCATACAACTTTTTGGGAGCTTTTAAACAGCTTCGAAAACTTTCGAGCCATATTTTAATGAAAAAGTAGCTTTGAAAAATTGGAAAATCAGTGTTGCTGTTTGTCGAAACAATTTGCAGTCAAATTGATACTTCTTTTGAAATGTGCACATATGCACATGAAATTAATATTATGATTTTTAAATATATTAGAGCGCGTTTCTCAGAATTTTTGTTATTTTCCATACCTATTTTGATACATTTCCTCTTATTGTTGTGTTACATATTTTTTTCATGATTGCGGCAACACTGAACAAAGCTGTGGAATAGCCACGTTAACACGTTTGCACAGATAGTTGTGCTCTCGTAAACCAATTCGAAAACTTTCGATTTTTTATGCATTTCGAGTTTAGAGGAATGCGCTTATTATTTCTTATGGCCCATTCTTTAATTTTAGTTGAAGGCAGAGCTGGAATTGCAGAGGTGTCATGCAAATGATCATTGAGATTTAAATCACTGGCAAAGGTATTAAAAACAGTTCCATCAAATCACTCAAGTTTTGATGTGTTCTTCTCGACATTCTTTATCAAAATACTTCGACTTCCTCATAATATTTCGGGATGCTCATCATTGTTTGACTTTATCAATATTTTGCGACATTTTCAATATAACAGTTTTCTTGACTTTAAACATTTATCAATATTTTTTGAGGCAATGTATCATAACGCCCAAATTTGGTGAAGACATAACGCCCAATAATTTTGCATATAAATTGCTGTTCCGAAATTATTTGGCCATTGTAAGTTTTTTGATTTAAATTTTGGGCATTATAACATTTTTCGGTGTTATGCCACCATGAATTTGTCATAATGACCAGTTGGAGCAATATCATTACGCTCAGCTTGAGTCATATTGCCCAAAACTTTAGAAAAAAATATCATAATAACCAAATAAGAGGTATGTTTTTTGCTCAAAATGGAAGAATAAGACTTGGTTGACAAATGGTTTCAACAAGACGGTGTCACACGGCACTCGATACCATGAACTTATTGTGAGACAAGTTTGGCCGTTAAGATCATGAGATTTGAGCCCATTGGACTATTTTTTGTAGCGCTACGCGAAGTATCTCGTGTACAAGAACAAGCCAGCCGCAATTGTGAGCCCTGGAAGACAACATTGTAGTTGTCTTTGGTGAGATAGGGACCGAAATGCTGAAAATAATGCCAAAATTGAATCTTACGGATGCACCAGCTCAGGCGTAGCCGCGTGCAAAATTTTCATAAAATGATCTTTAAAAGATAAATGGAAGGAAGTGGTGTTTCGCTTCAAATAAATATTTCATTAACTATTGCAAATTTTCTGCTTCTCTTTTCAATTTTCAAAAACCAAACGCTTAAAGAATCACCCATTATGTAGCTTATTTAGAAGATATTTTCTAATGCTTTAACATCACCAAGGAATCAATGTCTTTAAATGAGTGCAAAAGGTCTTACAGCTTCAAATGCTGCAAAAATATTTTCGTTTCCAACTGATTAAGTTGTCTTTAAAAAGGTTGAAGAATTAAAAATAAGGACTGTCCCAGAAAAAACTTACGTTTTGCTTTATAGTTATAAAAAAATACCCATTAATTTTTTTTTATCTTTTTTCGTTTTTTATCAATAATGGCTAGTGTTCAGAATATAAATAACTAAAAACTAAGCAACAATTTTTCTTTCTATAAAAATTTCTTACGTCCCTTGCACTTCATTAAATTTTGTCGACAGTATGGTGCGATTTTTTCCACTTAAGTCTGAAGTCTTGTGAATTTTTTGCAGTCTTACCACTCCTTCGAAAATCTTATTTCATTAGAGCTCAATATCTTTCAGTTGGGCGAAGCTCTGGGCAGTTGGGCGGATTTGCTATTTTTGGTACGAAATTGATCTTTTTACTTGCATACCATTCCATCGTAGCTTTAGAGTAATGAGAGATTGCTAAATCAGGCCAGAACAACACAGTACCCTCATGTGCACGAATAAATGGTAGGAGACGTTTTTCGAGGCACTCGTCTATATAAACTTTGGAATTGATTGTGCCTTGCGTAGCAAAAAATTTGCTTCCGAGACCACAAGTGCATATGGCCTGCCAAACCATATATTGCTTTGAAAATTTCGAATTTTATTGTATTTGAATTTACAAGGCACATGCCCCTACTTCGGTGATGTATAATATTTGTGCCCAGATAGTTCCTTGAAAACTGCTTTAAAGTAAGTTTCCTCGTCCATAACACAGCAATGAAATTTAGTCAGGTACCTTTCATACAATTTTCGGGCTCGTATCTGAGCCATCAACTGCTTTTCATCGGAACGGTCTGATACTTTTTGAACTCTTTATGTCTTTAGCTTATTTTTCTTCTTGATCTTTTGTACAGTAGATTTTGATGTACCTGCTCCAGCCGCCATATCTCGCACTGAGGTGTTGGGATTTTGCTTAAAAAGGCGCTTCACCTTCGTCGCTACCTTGGTATTAGAAAATTTTGGTTTTTTGCGTGACCTTTTTTTCAGGAAACAGGTACACGCTTCGTACATTTAAAAATATCCGTAAAGACACTTCTTTCTGATGCACCAACTATTTTTGCTATAGCTGAATATTTTAATTTTGGATTTTGCAGGTATGTGGACAAAATCAGTTTGCGGACTTTTTGTTGCTTGCTAGACATCTTTGTCGTCAAAAGTGGTATACATCATATGAAACGTCAATTTATATAGAACAAATATTATGTCTTTTTAGACCTATAAGATTATCAGCTAGAGCATAATACAAAAAAATAAAAAACCCAAGTTTTTTCTGGGACAGTCCTTATATCTCTAAATTTAGGTGCATACTCGTAGTAGTAATTTGATATTCCATTTGATATTTGTTGTTGTTGTTTTGTTAATAATTCACAAAGAATCAATAAATTTATTTGTGAAAGGTTAAATGTAGTTTGCGAAAACGTTGAGATTTGTTTGCAAAATGTTCAATTTAACGTGCAAACACTGTAAGGTGTTTCAATTGATATTATTTTAATACAGAGCTTTAATGAGAATATCAAAATAACTCAATCAAGACAAATCTCTACGGTGTTGAATTTTGTGACTGTCATTGTGTAGAGTTGTTAAAAGCTCCACGCGTAAATCGCACAATATCTGCATTCGAAGCAGTCTCGCAAATGCCAAAACTGGCCAATTGGCAACTATGGTGTGTCGTTGCTTCGTTCATTTACCTTGTTTTTTATTTATAATGTCGAAAAGCACTTAGTCAACTTTGTACTGGTAAATTGTTTATTTTTGCCAGCAAAAAAAGAATTTCAGCACGAACCGAGCAATTCTTTAAGCTTTGTGCACATTATCTTACGTGCATTTTATTAAGTTGACATTTTTGCAAGCGTATCACATTTAAGCTTGAACTCTATTTCACTGGGCATGTGTTGTTAAACAGAATATTAATTTTAAACTGGGCACACCTGAAACTCGGGTAATACGGGAGCTAGCTTAAAAAAAAAATTGAGAATGCTTTAAATTGAAAAACCTACAACTTAAGAAGAATAAAAATATTTATTTTTTAACATAAAATTTTGTCTTTTGTTCCATCGTTCTTGTTGTACGACAAAATGTTTCTTATGTCCATACATAATGCTTAAATATGGATCATGGGATCAATAGAAAATTCGGCGCGAAACTTAAAAAAAAATGTCTGAAAAAGATAGGAAATTAAAAAATTGACAGATAAAATTTAAGGTTTGAAACACTGATAGCTCACCCAAAACTTTTTTTAGGAATATTCTATTTAAAGACCTAATATCCAATTTGAAACGTTCCCGTAGATTTCAAGTACTAAAGTTTTTTTTTGTTTTAAGTGTTAACTCTGCCTAAATGGTGCACAGTGGATGGTTTTTTATGGAATCGTGGCCATAAATAGCAATAATAGCGCTAGACTCATTACAGCGATTTTCAGGCGGAGGCTGAGGATGAATGTTGTATCCAAAAAAAATATAAAGATTTATACAGATAGTCAGACTGCTATCATATCTCTAGAATCCGTGTTCCTAAGCTCACTAGTAGCCTAACAATCGTCTCTAAATGAGATGTCTCAACATTTTAACATTCAGCTCATCTGGGTGCCTGAGCATAGGAACATTGACGGCAATTGTAAAGCTGATGAACTTGCTAGGCAGTGGACTACTGCACAAATTCCTCAGCACAAGGAAGGTGTTGTTGGCATGCCACTTGCTACGTGCACATTGCTGCTTAAAGAAGAAATGGTAAAAAATTTTAACAAAAGATGGATTTAAGAGTCAACTTGGCAAATCTGGTCACAATGGGTTGCTAAGCGTTCGTCAAAACTTATTTCTAGCACTAGACATAGTGTCGCGTCACTTGTTGCAGTCATAACTGGCCACGGCCTCATCGACAGACAATGCGGAGAGATTACGTGTTAGGTCCTTTGATTTCTGTAGAAGTTGTGGAAATGTGGAGAAAGAGGAAAATATTAAACATTTTCTCTGCTCCTGTCCCGAACTTGCTAGAAAACGCCACAAAACTCTTGTGTCATTTTTATTTGTTGACCTGGCTGATCATAGACATGTTTTTATAGGGCAGCTTTTCGTTGCATTACGAAATCTGTTTGTTTCAACGAGAGCGTATAGTCCAAGTGTGTCGGTTTTTATAACTGACAGCCACTCCTACCTAACCTAAGCGCTTGAAATTCAGTAGAAATGTTTTTTTAAGTTATAAAAACAAGTCTTTGAAAACAAACGCATGACAGACACCCCTACCTTCCACACAAAAATGGGTTGTGGTTGAAACATTTTCTTAGAAATCTGTATCAATTTTCAGTAATTTGACAATGCTTATTTCAAAAATGCTAAAAATTGTGCGTTATCTCTTGCAGTTTTCAAGTTATGGGAGAAAAACTGAAAACCGTAGCTATAAATAATAATCATAGTGTTAGACTCTTCAAAATTGGAACAGATGTTTTTTTTGGTTAAAATAACCAAAAATTTGTTAATATAAAAAAAATCAGAAGACGGATACGCCTACCTCCCATACAATAGTAGGATGTGGTTGAAGAATTTCACTGAAAATGTGTATTAATTTCCATTAATTTTGCAATATTTGTTTCAAAAATGTTAAAAATGCTGCAATATCTCTTATAGTTTTCAAGATATTAGAAAAACCCGCTTGTTTATGGAAAGTAATCGAATATATGTATAATATATATATATATATATATCATATGCCAAGTGGCATGAAAGTTTGTTTCACTAGAGCGCTTCACAGTTTCTTATATAAAAAGTTCCATAAAACATTTTTGCTGCTAAAAGTTCAATTTTGATCCCACTGTGTTAGTAAATCCAAAAATGTTTTGTAACTTTTATTTTTTTTTTTTACTTTCCTAAGTATTATCTAACGGTTGTCTTAAGAATATTTTATTTCCTTAGCACTTTAATTTTTCTTGTACATAGGGCCACGATCACTCACTTTGCAGCGTATTGAGGTCTTCTCAAGATATCGGTCTCTGCTTCGAGTGATCGTCTTTCTCAAAATAAAACACTAATGGAATATTAAACTATTTTGGATTTAGTGACTATTGCATTCGTCAACACATGCCACTATACCAGTATCCATATGGTGCCACAAGTTTTAGCTGCCTAGTTCAACAAATGCACGCTATAACAAACGACCAGGCATAGGTCATCATGCCCACATGCAGAAAAATTACGGCGAGCACAAAATTTGTAGCAATAAAATTTCAAAATATTTCCAAAACCATTCTTTGTATTTACCATTTATAAGAGTTTCAAGGCTGCAACAAAAGAATGATATCCTCAGTGTAGAATGGCTTATGCAGATTACTCAGGCTGTGGGAGTGTGCTGTGATGAAAGTGGAAGTAATGAAAAAGGAAGAGAAACCCAAACCAGTTCTGCCACTCAAGTGCCTTATAGTCAAATATGGACGGATATGAACTTTTTCATGCTCATATATTTTTGTTGTTTTAACCTTAAAAACATCTGTACCGAATTTCAATATTACTATTTATGGCCACCACTCCATATAAACCGAACTACTGTGCGCCGTTGATTTTATTGGATAACACCATAACGTGGTTTGAATGACACTTGGGATTATAGATTCTATTAAGTTTTCCATTTCCAGCGGCCACTGGGCTCTAAAAAATGTCCTCAGCTAGATACAAAGTTACTTATGAACAGCCAGCACTCACGTAGATAGTTCAGTGGGTGCTCTTTCACTGGACAGAACACGATACAAAACAGTAAATTCTACAAGTACAATTTCGTATAAAAGTTCCTGCAGAGTCGGTTGATTCAAACTTCTATAGAAACAGTTTTCCTTAAATGGTTAAGAAAACGTATATACTTAGCTGAGAATAATAGAATCATTTCTGAAAAAAATTGAAAATTTCAGAAATTCTCGACGATTGGACAATATAAATGACAGTAGCACAATTTTTAAAGTTTTCTATAGTTTACCCACTTTTAAGTCTAAAGTGACAGTGCTGTAAAATACGAGCATCCATTTAAAATAATCACTAGAGTTGCTACAATTGCGAATAGTTGTGTTATGATGTCATGATAACCTAAAGACCTTTTCGTCATGTACCCTTTAGAAGCGTCATGATGGAATGAACTTAGATAATGTTAAAATAAAAGCAACGATTTCTTGTTATCGTAGCTTTGTCACTTTCTCAAAAAAAAATATGGTTTTCTTTGATTTATATATTACTTATAATTATTTTCGAATTCTGTGCTCCTCAGCTTAAATTTTAGTTAAGTTGTGTGCAAGCACTTACAGCGTGATTAGTGAACTTGTTGGTGTTTCATTTTGTTAGCATAGGAAAGAATTAAGCGGTGTCAACACGTAACGAAGAGAATTGCTAAGTATCGATGCAGTCGATTACTAGCAGAAATATTGATTGAATAGAGTCAAAAAATGACGAAAAAGTCGAGAAGTGTCAAAAAATTGGAGTCGAGAAATGTCAAAAAATACCGAAAAATGCAATTAATGTCGAAATATGTGAAAAGCCACTAAAAAATATCAACTAAAGTCATTATGTGAACTCAAAACAGCATAAGTTCTTTGTACATAGGCTAAAGCTTACACAGAGATCATGTTAAATGTACATTAGGGTGATTCAAATTTTTTTTTTTTTTTTTTTTTACTCAATAGGTTTAATAGTAGCATGTACATGAAAGAAGAATTCTGGTGCAATTTGAGCTCATAATATTAATATGTACTGTTCTGAAAGCTTACAAAATTTTACCTTCACGAAAAAATAGCTCAGTACTATTTTATAGAAAATTTTATGATTTTTGTGATAGGGTTGATCTTGTTTGTGTAAGAATTTTTTTTTTTTCTCACGAGATATAGTACAAAATTTCTTCCCACACAAATCGTATGGAAAAGTAAAAAGCTCGTTGAGCCATAATTAAATATTAATATTTTTATCTCGTAAAAAAAAATCTTACACAGACGGGACCAAACCCATTGGAAAGAATTTTTTCCACAAAAAAGTATCTGGCATGTTTTTTTTAATGAAGATTTGTTTATAAGCTCTCAGAGGCTAAGGGATATTTCAAAAAAAAAAGAAAAAAATCATTTAATTTCTTTTTTGAAAAAGTCTTAAGCTCTCTCCGATGGTCTTGGTCCCGCTCGCGTTGGATATATTTCACGAGAGTTACACGAAACTGTCTAATGAAGTATTCTTTCCCATATTAATCGTATGGAAAACAAAAACCTCGATGAGCCCCCAGTAAATATTTCATGGGCTCTCCTTGCAACAGAGTTTTTAACTCACGTACCTGGAACTATTAAGCCTACAGGTAGTCCCCGACTTACGACCGTTCGACTTACGACTATTCGCACTTACGACCAATTTTTTTTTTCAATTTTTTTCATAGAAAATGCTTAAAATAGTTTCGGGGAGTCCCTAAAATATGGATATGAGAAAAAATTTAAAAAAAAAAACAGTAGTATGTACAAGGATTCGATTTTTTTCAGTACAAATAATACGTTTGTTTAAGTGAATAATTTTATATCATCCCAAAAATGGCTGGAACTAGTAGTACAGTATGTATGTAATATTTTTCTTTAGTTATTTTTTATGAAACTCGACTTACGACTTAATCGACTTACGACCGATGCCTAGGAACCTATCTCGGTCGTAAGTCGGGGACTACCTGTATTTGAAATAAAACAAAAAAAAATTTTTGAATCGCTCTAATACATATATGCATGTGTGTAGATATAACGATGCCTTGGTGGGCTTTCAACTCTTCATATGATTTTTAACGATATTTGTGGTATAGAGGGTGCGTTTTATGTTCCACGTCAATGTTTTATTTTTAATAAATTTTAAATTAAATATAATTTTAGAATTTATATTTCGTATAAGAATTTGATACAGATATAATTGATAGAATATTGCTTAGAACCCTTGTTAGCTCAATGAAAATAAAAACACTTCAATTATTGTGGAACAATTTAACATATTAATTTTATCGTACAAAATCTTATTCAAATTTCAAACCTTTCTCGTGGATTTTCAATATTTTCTTTACTATGTTTTGTTAATTCCATTTGAATCGATAAAATAATCTTCAAGAAAATGCGATTTCATAAAAATCTCTGTATGAGGACCACAATAAATAAAATTTCTAAAGCTTAATAATGGTCTCTGAGTATAAAGACCACGTGGTGTTAATTCCATGTGAATCGTTGAAGCGATCCTTCAGAAAATGCAATTTAAAAAATATTTTTTTGTATGAGGACCACCCTAAATATACCACCCTCAATAAAATTTATAAAGCCTCTAGGTTTTAAGACCACGTGGTGTTGATTCTATGTGAATCGTTGAAGCGATTCTTCAGAAAATGCAATTTTAAAAATATTTTTGTATGAGGACCACCCTAAATAAAATTCATAAAGCTTCTAGGTTTTAAGACCACGTGGTGTTGATTCCATGTGAATCGTTGAAGCGATCCTTCAGAAAATGCAATTTTAAAAATATTTTTGTATGAGGACCACCCTAAATATACCACCCTAAATATACCACCCTAAATAAAATTCATAAAGCTTCTAGGTTTTAAGACCACGTGGTGTTGATTCCATGTGAATCGTTGAAGCGATTCTTCAGAAAATGCAATTTTAAAAATATTTTTGTGTGAGGACCACCCTAAATATACCACCCTAAATATACCACCTAAATAAAATTCATAAAGCTTCTAGGTTTTAAGACCACGTGGTGTTGATTCCATGTGAATCGTTGAAGCGATCCTTCAGAAAATGCAATTTTAAAAATATTTTTGTGTGAGGACCACCCTAAATAAAATTCATAAAGCTTCTAGGTTTTAAGACCACGTGGTGTTGATACCATGTGAATCGTTGAAGCGATTCTTCAGAAAATGCAATTTTAAAAATATTTTTGTATGAGGGCCACCTCATTTCATTTACGCTAACCAAGGTATATAACTTTATACGCAATATAATAATCTAAAAAAAATTTAAAAAGTTTAGTAATGGCCTCTATGCACGGCATGATAACTATACCTCAAAGCCAACACTAGTCTTATCTAGATCCTTGAAAAAAAAAAAACGAAGCGTGTAACCCTCCGTTTAGCGGTAGCCCAAAAGGCGGTCAATCATACTTTGTGCTCTGACAGACATCGGGCATAGCTTGATCAGGCAACATCTTCATTTTTGCCTCAAGAAATTGCTACCCGCTGTTGCTTACTTCTTCTATATAATAAACTTCAAACTCAGCTGTCCTTCGGCATCTGACACTTCGCCACCAGCAACAATTGGCACAAAGTCTGGGTCAGTCTGCCTCTCTACCGTTTCAAATAGTTCCTACTCATAATCTTCAGCATTCTCGTTAGAAGCAATAGCGGCTAGTTGCGCGTTATATTTTTCTTGCTGATTACAAGAATGATTACAAAAAGAAGTGTTTCTGCGACGCTCTTACAACAATATATCGTTCGCAAATTCATGCGAATTCATATCCGAAACTAAACCAACACTTGAAACCTAAAACTGCTAATTTTGTTCCCAAGTTATAAATACATCAAGGCCACATGCAAAACTGCTAGTGGAGGCGTTATAAACACCAACTGTGTCTCTCGATTCAAACAACGGACCAGATCACAACGCGATACAACGTTAAAATTTTACTCGAACTGTATTTTTGTTCCACAGAACATGGCCTAGAAATGTAAAATATATCATAGTCGCACCAATTGCCGAAATATTTTCAGAAGAAAAGCAAAAAGTTTCAAAATGGTCTGACAGACCATAACGCTAATCGGAGGGTTAATCAGTTAGTGTTATCAGTAATAAAGGGTGTTTTTTTTAGAGGTATAAAGCTTCGAATTGAAATAAAACACAAGAAAATCGTTTTAATGTCCATCAATTTGGCTTTATTGGAAGGATAATTTTATGCCATTAATGTTTAAATATGATTTCGGGCATGTGGCCGCCGCGGCTGGCTCGAATAAAGCCAATTCTACAGGTCCAATTTTGAACCACTTTTTCGAGCATATGGGGCCGTATGTCGGCAATAACGCCACGAATGTTGGCTTCCAAGTCCCCTAACGTTTCTGGTTTGTTGGCGTAGACGAGCGACTTCACATATCCCCAAAGAAAATAATTCAATGGTGTCAAATCACACGATCTTGGTGGCCAATTGACAGGTCCATTCCGCGAAATTATGCGCTCATCGAATGTTTCCTTCAATAAATCGATTGTGACGTGCGCTGTGTGGCATGTAGCGCCGTCTTGTTGGAACCACAACTCATCCACATTCATGCCATCCAATTCGGGAACAAAATAGTCGGTTATCATGGCTCTATACCGGTCTCCATTAACGGTAACTGACTCTCCAGCATTATTTCGGAAGAAGTATGGCCCAATGACTCCACCAGCCCATAGAGCACACCAAACAGTCAGTTTTTGTGGATGTAATGGCGTCTCAAGGGTCTCATGTGGATTCTCTTCACTCCAAATGCGGCAATTTTGATTCTTGACGTAGCCATTCAACCAAAAATGAGCCTCATCACTGAACAAAATTTTGCGATGAAAATCAGCATCGAGATCAATCTCATTTTCGGCCCATACACCAAAATCACGACGCATTGCATGGTCTCGCGGCTTTAATTCTTGCACAAGCTGGATCTTGTAAGGTCGCAAGCCAAGATCTTTGCGCAAAATCTTCCATAAAGTTGATGGACAAAGCTCCAATTGCTGTGCACGGTGGCGAATCGATTCATTCGGGTCCTCTTCAACATTTTGCTCTACAGTGGCAATTGTTTCTTCGGTGCGCACTGTTCGACGTCTCTGCGGATGCGTATTATCACATAGAGTAAACGTAGTGCGAAAACGATCCATGGTTAACCGAATTAATTGCTCTGATGGACGATTATGTCGACCATAAAATGGACGAAGCTTGCGGTAAACTTCGCGAACTGAACCATTATTTTCGAAATAAATTTGCACGATTTGCAAGCGTTGTTCTTTTGTCAACCTGTTTATGATGAAATGGCTAACCAAACTGAACATAAATGACATTAGAGTTGCCAGATTTGACCATAAAATGCCAGTTTTATCTCTATTCGAAAAACAAACCTCTAAAAAGAACACCCTTTACGAATTTAAGCTTCATTTCGCAAAACTACTTGCTTCGCGTATGCCGCAAAATCATTCTCAGATAACAATTTCTTATTGAGCTAGGATTTGAGTAATGCTGAAGAAAGCTTCATTTCAGTCCTTGTGCGTTACCCTGGTCAGAGCAATTTTATGTCTGCTACCTAATCGCTGTATTTTCTTAAACAAGCAAGTACATTTACAACTAACTAAATACATACAAACATGTGTATAATCTAAATATTTACGCGATAAAATTTGATTTTAAGAAATGTTTACTCAATAGAATTAATTGATGCACACTCGAAAGAGGAAATTTGTTTATGAAGGAAAAAAATAGGCGGATAAATAAAAACATTCAATAGAAACTACACAATTGTTTGTAATAATAATAATAAAGTGTGTTTCTTTCAGCAAATAAAAGAGGTAAATACTTATAAATATTTACAAAACCTTACCACTAAACGTGTGGTTAAAACTAAAAGTAAAAAACATCATCCAAAAAATAAATTTTCCAATTTAACACAGATAAATTTGCTTTGGGCAAAACTTGAACAGCCATTGGCAAGGAGACCGAAGACTCATTTTGGCAAAAACGCAAAACCAACATTAGAACACTCATTGAAACTAAGGCATAATTGCACTTAAGAGGTGACCAACACAACTGAACGTTAGAAAATTTCGAGCACTTTTGCGTTTTCGAGTTGATTCCGCGGATATGAACCCAAAGAGAACCCATGTTTTAGTTCATACGAAAAATGCTACTAACATGTGCCCAGATATATAGAATGAGCTAAGCCAGATAACTGTTGACATGATCATCAGAAAAACTATTTGTTCTGATTCGTGCTTTACCTAGCTGTGGGATGAAACCATGGATATATCAGGCACTGCATAAATGTCATTATGCCACAGTAACGTTCACTTTCACGAAGGCTTTCCAAACTAATTATTCGCGAAAGCTTCGTACGATTTTTACTGACTATAAGCATTAATGTTGCACAGAGTTGAGTCTTTAAACGAATAAAATGCAAGGTTCAAGGTTATGATAAAGCACGTAACAACTCTGTTCATATCAGTGGCATCCAAACGAGCACGAAAAATTTACATCCATTGATGATGTACCTACCTGTTGGCTTTAACCAAGTTTAAATGACAAGTTGAGTTTCAACAGAAACTTGAATGGCGAATTATTTGGGATATCATTCACAGTCGATAACCTTCAAAAGGAAAAAAATCCCGTGATCTATTTTTTTTTGTTGGTTCCATAGAAACTGTTTTTTAATGATATAACATGAGTAAGAAATACATATAATATACATATGTACGTATAAAATTTTCAAGTTTTGACACATTAAAGAGCCTTAAAAGATATCCCAACAACGCAAGCTGGGTATCCTAGGTAGGCTTAAATAATGTTAGGTCAAAGTTCAAAAGAAACGCTATTTTTGTGAAAACAGTCCAATATCTTTGAACGTGGTCAATAATTCATATTGTGTGATATCTCATTTTAAAGGGTATAAAAAATTTAACAATATAAAGCATAATTTAAGTATTACGTATAAAACCTCGATTTGATGCAACATTTTCAAACTTTTTCACTTCATCTGGTCGCAAAAAAATGGTCTCAAGATCTATAGGCTTAAAATAATTTTTTTTTTGCATAGTAGATGATACAAGAAAAAAAAGTTATATCCCTAATCTTTAAATTTAGATTTGTAAGCTTTTCGAACTAAAATTTCTAATACAGATTAAAAACGGCTATTTCTGGCCAAAATATGGCTCATTTTTCGTACCCCGAGGCAGTTGGAATTTAGACTATGATGCTATCTATAAAAGAACGTGTCAAAATTTGAAGAAAATCGTATGTTTTTTAAATTTCATATGTATGCAATATTATTAAAAAGCAGAAAATTTAAAATTAAAAAAAAAAAGCTCTAAGGAGCTCTTTTGCTTTATTAAAGGGTGTTTTTTTTAGAGGTTTGTTTTTCGAATAGAGATAAAACTGGCATTTTATGGTCAAATCTGGCAACTCTAATGTCATTTATGTTCAGTTTGGTTTGCCATTTCATCATGAACAGGTTGACAAAAGAACAACGCTTGCAAATCGTGCAAATTTATTTCGAAAATAATGGTTCAGTTCGCGAAGTTTACCGCAAGCTTCGTCCATTTTATGGTCGACATAATCGTCCATCAGAGCAATTAATTCGGTTAACCATGGATCGTTTTCGCACTACGTTTACTCTATGTGATAATACGCATCCGCAGAGACGTCGAACAGTGCGCACCGATGAAACAATTGCCGCTGTAGAGCAAAATGTTGAATAGGACCCGAATGAATCGATTCGCCACCGTGCACAGCAATTGGAGCTTTGTCCATCAACTTTATGGAAGATTTTGCGCAAAGATCTTGGCTTGCGACCTTACAAGATCCAGCTTGTGCAAGAATTAAAGCCGCGAGACCATGCAATGCGTCGTGATTTTGGTGTATGGGCCGAAAATGAGATTGATCTCGATGCTGATTTTCATCGCAAAATTTTGTTCAGTGATGAGGCTCATTTTTGGTTGAATGGCTACGTCAACAAGCAAAATTGCCGCATTTGGAGTGAAGAGAATCCACATGAGACCCTTGAGACGCCATTACATCCACAAAAACTGACTGTTTGGTGTGCTCTATGGGCTGGTGGAGTCATTGGGCCATACTTCTTCCGAAATAATGCTGGAGAGTCAGTTACCGTTAATGGAGACCGGTATAGAGCCATGATAACCGACTATTTTGTTCCCGAATTGGATGGCATGAATGTGGATGAGTTGTGGTTTCAACAAGACGGCGCTACATGCCACACAGCGCACGTCACAATCGATTTATTGAAGGAAACATTCGATGAGCGCATAATTTCGCGGAATGGACCTGTCAATTGGCCACCAAGATCGTGTGATTTGACACCATTGGATTATTTTCTTTGGGGATATGTGAAGTCGCTCGTCTACGCCAACAAACCAGAAACATTAGGGGACTTGGAAGCCAACATTCGTGGCGTTATTGCCGACATACGGCCCCATATGCTCGAAAAAGTGGTTCAAAATTGGACCTGTAGAATTGGCTTTATTCGAGCCAGCCACGGCGGCCATATGCCCGAAATCATATTTAAACATTAATGGCATAAAATTATCCTTCCAAGAAAGCCAAATTGATGGACATTAAAACGATTTTCTTGTGTTTTATTTCAATTCAAAGCTCTATACCTCTAAAAAAAACACCCTTTACATCCATATGAGCTCAAAGATTTCTTGTTTCAATCTTCTTCTTCATACACACATACATAGTCCTTGATTATCTCGCAATAGCACCAGACTAAATAAAGCTTGCTACTAGCGAACAAGTAAGCACTAGAGGTCTGCATGAGTGCACTTGAAACGATCATCATATAAACTTCCGAATGCAATAGACTTCGTGAGCTTGAATTTGTGGAAAATTTTATTTGCGATTTATTTGCAAAACGTTGCTTGGTGTTTCGATTTGTTTCGATTTGCATTGTGGTTTTTGTGCACAAGTGCAAAATGGACTCGCAACGTGGCGAGTGGCTTGATGGTTGTTTCAAGTGCACACATGCAGACATCTAGTACGTACTTGGTTTTTATACTCGTTGATTATTTTTTCTTGTTGTTTCGCAACGACTTTTATCTCAACAAAAGTGTTCTTCATTGGTTCATGAGTCTATTAGTTTGCTAGCCACTAAGTTTCCGAGGTATCTCGAATGGCATGTGACCCTTCAAAATCTTTGACCTGTGACTTGTTATTCAGCGTTTAGTTTTCATTGCAGTGCTTTGTACTGCTTCCGTTAATAACTTTAACTGTGAACAACCTTCGTAATCTTGATGGTGTTTTGGAGTCCAATGAGGTACCGGCAACATCTTTAACGACCGCACACTGTTTCCAAATCAAGTTTTTTAGTTCAAAAACGGCCATCTTGCTGGAAATGAACAATTTTTTTTTTAAATTGAAGTTAACGGGATGAAAGCTAATCGGAGCCTGAGCTCTAAACAAAAAATTTCCTTTTATGCTATAAAGTTTGAAAATATTTTTCTCAGCTATTAATAAAAACTGGCCGCATTCCTACTTAAATCTGCTGGATGTACATAGATCATTCGCTTTAGTTGTCGTTGGCCTTTCAAGCTACATTTTGGCAGTAACGCAAGCTAAATCAAAGTTTCTAATGTTTGTATTTGTAGTTATTATTTACTTGTTAACTATTATTGCAAGCAAAACAAGTTGTTAAAGTATAATTTGATACATAGTTTGAAGAATTGTGAATGTAATAACATTTTTATAGACGACTTAAGTGTGATATTTTAAGTAGCTTTCGCTAAGTACAATTTAATGTACAATAGCGATTGAATTTCTTGCAGTCTTATCCATTCCAGTGAAAACTTAAACTCAGCGAAAATACTGACACTCTCAAATGTGTCCTTTAGCGCCTTATGGTGCATAGGGTCTTTACAATGCGAGTGCATTAAAAACTCTTCATTATTTCCCCGATTTAACGTGCTAGCGATCGCTTTCTCTTAAGCTTAAAATGACCGCGTTTTCTGTTAGCCTGTAGGGTTCCAAACAAATCGGCAGACTTCAGTGATCTTTGCAACTTGTGTTCAGCCATTTCCGTTTTGCGGTCTAATTTGATTTTGATTTCACAGCTGTACAGAGCAACTGACTTTACGTTTAAAACAAAGATTTTAATGTCAGAGCATCGCTTAGAGATAACATAATTCGGTATCGGTTTCAAGCCAGCATAAAAGGCTATTCTGCTATCAGTAGCGCAAAAGCGATATCTCAAAACTTAAGAAATTACGCATCTAATGAGCAATTTTTTGCCATTTCTGTAGCTGCTGAACATGTGCCGTTCCGTTCGCCCACTCCTATATTTTTCTATAAAAAAATATCTTAAGAGAATTTGCTTACTCTCAATTTTAGAGATACTTATTTCAAAAAGATACCACTTTTGCGCTACTGTAGGCAGTATTGGTCTCTTTAGGTCATTTGAGCTCATAATTTTTTTTTTTTTTTGGAGAAGTTGCAAGGTGAAACGAACGCAGGTCAGTCAGAAAAAAACAACAGGACTTTGTTTAAGATAAAACTTAAAGTATTTTTAAGTTCTTTTAGTTTTCAATTGCTCGAAAAGTGTTCTAAAATTAGATCTCCAGATCGCGCTATATTTTGGTCAATTGTTGCTCTCATTACCACGTAACCATATTCAAGTGCTTAGTGGCTGAACATTTTCTAGCGACTTTAGATCATTTGAAGAATTTTTCACATTTTATTTCAACTCAAAACTATCATGGTCAAAAAGAAACACCCTATGTTTAACACTAACTGTTTTTGCAATTGTGTTGTGTGGGCCAATAATTAAATACATAAAAATGGTGTTCGCATTCCTTGCGCACGGAATCAAAAACATAAGGCCGTTTTAATTTACTACATTTTTATGCTCATCAATGGCATGTTAATCCATGCCCATGGCCAGAGAATGAAAAAAAAAAAAAAACAGCACCTTATCGTAACGTTCAAATCGCACAACTTTACTGCTCACATTCTTTGTTTCGCTCTTTGATTCAAACATCAGCCCGTACTATAGCAAGCAGCAACAAAAGAGAGGAACAGAATTATAACGTTCTGCTTTACGTACAAAAAACTTTATTTGCTTTGTTGTGGTTTTGACTCGCGATTGCTACCCGAACACGTACCAAATGTAGTGATCGTTTTGGTTTTTTTAGACTCATCTTAGTGTTGTCATATTTTGTAAGTCAAAAACGGGTATGAGCCATTTTCAGGTCAAAAATGGTTCTTTTCAGGGTTTCCAGCATGCCTTATTGATGTCCAAAGCTATATTTTGAGCTATCTTTCGTTTGAAAAAAAAAAAAAAATGATTCCATGAAAATGGGTCAGAGACGGGTACCATGGTACGGAGACTCATTTTCGAGTCAAAAATGGTTCTTTCTAGGTTCCCGAGCTTCAAACTAAATGAAAACCAAAACTATTTTTCGAACTATCTTTCGTTTGAAAACAAAAAATTATTTACCGAAAATGATTCAAAAACGGGTACCACAGCCCGGGGACCCATTTTCGGCTCAAAAACGGTTCTTTCTAGGTTCCGGAGCTTCCCTTAGTGATGTCTGAAGCTATTTTTGGTTTGAAAAAAAAAAAAACAAATTTCCCCGAAAATGAGTCATAAAAGGTTACCATGAGCCGGGGACCCATTTTCACGTCAATAATGGTTCTTTCCAAGGTACCGAGCCTCCTTTAGTGATGTCCAAAACTATTTTTCGAGTAATTTTTCGTTTGAAAAAAAGCTTCATTCCCTAATACGAATCTAATGACAAAAACGATCACTACATTTGGTACGGGTTCGGATAGCAATCACGAGTCAAAACCACAACAAAGCGAATAGAGTTTTTTGTACGTAAAGAAGAACGCGGTCACTCTGTTGCGCTCTCTCATGTCGCTTGCTATGGTTTGTTTCAGTGTTTCAATCAGTGAGTGAAATACGGAATGCAGCGGGAAAAAGTTAACGCTCATAGAACAGAACGAAATCGAACTATACGATGGAGTTTTTTTTTCAATCTCTGTTCATGGCATCAAAAGTGAGGTTCTTCAGCTACTCATCAAACATCAAGCAACAAACGCAAAAAGCAACAAAGCGATACACACAAAGAGAGACGCCTTTTCGGGAGCTGCTCTTTTAAGAATTTTATTTTATTGTTATTAATCCATAGTTTCCAGAACAAGAACATAAACCTTAAAACATTTCCAATGATAATTTTACATTAAACAAGTGACGACGTACAGCACATTATAGTTATAATTGAAATTACAAAAACAAAAGAAAAGTCTGCACCATGAGTGTGATGTTTTAAGCGCAATACATCTAAGTACATGTTCTTTAGTGAATAAGCAGCTTGCTATCATAATCAGATCCATTTTAATAAAACTGCAATCGAAAATGCCGCTTTTTGGCAAAAAAGATTCGGGTAAAAAAACAAAAAAAGATGCCAGAGAACTAAATAAACAAATATCTATTGAAGAAAAATACAATTTGCAAGGATTGCTTGGAACGTAAGTTTTATTTTTAAGTACCATTTGAAATACCAAACTAAATAATTATTTCATATTGACAGAATTTGCAAAAATTACTAAATATTAAAAACAAAAAAAAAAAAAAATCAATCGCCCAATATATAGTCAAAAAAAAAACTATATAAATTAGGCTTAAAAGCCAAAGTATCGCCCAAAAACTAAAATAAAATTTCGCCAAAAGTTAAAAAAAAAAATTCCTAATTATTTGCGGCAGTGAAATAATTTTTAAAATTTATTTTTTATTTTATAAGAAAAAATATACACTGTTTATTTAGAAAATTTTGTAGATTGTTTTTTTTTGCCAATTTTTTAGCATGGGTCTTAAAAAAAATTGTCATCCTAACTTTCTACCTCAAACCTGTAAACGGCACTGACAGAGTTTTATTTTTCTGTAGGCCTTGTAAATAGTTAGTGCTGCACCGATACGAGAACGATACGATAATTCAAAAATTATCGTATCGTCCTCGTAGTGGCGCCAAGCTTATCGTTTCGTAATCGTTCTCGCACAAGAAATTTTTTGTCTGTATCGTTATCGTCTCGTTAACGCCGATAATTCGCGGTTATTCTCGTTCACATTTTTATATATATATATATATGCATATAAAACTAGCTGAACCAGCGGCATTCCCGCGCACTGTACGTCGCACAACCACGCCTACATTTTACGCAGTCTTTACTGCAGTATAAGCGTTCAATGTTCTAAATGTTTATCGCACGATAAAGAAGTGTCGATCGTGCGATAAACATTATAATATCGCCGAGAACGAGATATCGGCCATACCTTTCTCATTCTCGCCCTCGGTCATGCGAGAAATAATTTTTTAATATCGTTTCGTTATCGTTCTCGTTTTCGCTCACGATAACGATAACGAGAACGATATTTATCGGTTTTCGGTGAAGCACTACTCGAAGTCGAATAAAATATAAATACTACGTATTTTTCAAATTTTTCCTAGGGCACAAAAGATTTTTTATAATGATTTCAGAAATTTTTTTTCTTAAATTAGTAATTACTAATAACTTTATATATCGATTGCTCTTTAAAAAACACACTTGGTTTGTTTACTTTTTTGAGCATTTTTTAAAACGAAATATCTCAAATGACCAAATGATTTTACTTGTAGACGATTTTTTTGTTTGCAATTTCTGATGGCGCCATCAAAAGCTTAAAGCTGCGCGATCTGCCAAATAAAAATATAACAAAAATGCTATACACCGTGTGTAGTGCGGTAACTGCCGCTGATGGATGCACATTGCTTGTGACGAGGTTGGATAAAGACACTATGAAAAACAATAGAAAAATTTAATGCTCCAATTAGCAGTTCTTATGATACGGTCATAAGCAGAACTATCTACGGAGCTGCAAGAACTGCAGTTCGACAATGCCAGTTGCATTAAGCCTACGAAAAATATCATAAAGGGTGTTTTTTTTAGAGGTATAGAGCTTCGAATTGAAATAAAACACAAGAAAATCGTTTTAATGTCCATCAATTTGGCTTTATTGGAAGGATAATTTTATGCCATTAATGTTTAAATATGATTTCGGGCATGTGGCCGCCGCGGCTGGCTCGAATAAAGCCAATTCTACAGGTCCAATTTTGAACCACTTTTTCGAGCATATGGGGCCGTATGTCGGCAATAACGTCACGAATGTTGGCTTCCAAGTCCCCTAACGTTTCTGGTTTGTTGGCGTAGACGAGCGACTTCACATATCCCCAAAGAAAATAATCCAATGGTGTCAAATCACACGATCTTGGTGGCCAATTGACAGGTCCATTCCGCGAAATTATGCGCTCATCGAATGTTTCCTTCAATAAATCGATTGTGACGTGCGCTGTGTGGCATGTAGCGCCGTCTTGTTGGAACCACAACTCATCCACATTCATGCCATCCAATTCGGGAACAAAATAGTCGGTTATCATGGCTCTATACCGGTCTCCATTAACGGTAACTGACTCTCCAGCATTATTTCGGAAGAAGTATGGCCCAATGACTCCACCAGCCCATAGAGCACACCAAACAGTCAGTTTTTGTGGATGTAATGGCGTCTCAAGGGTCTCATGTGGATTCTCTTCACTCCAAATGCGGCAATTTTGCTTCTTGACGTAGCCATTCAACCAAAAATGAGCCTCATCACTGAACAAAATTTTGCGATGAAAATCAGCATCGAGATCAATCTCATTTTCGGCCCATACACCAAAATCACGACGCATTGCATGGTCTCGCGGCTTTAATTCTTGCACAAGCTGGATCTTGTAAGGTCGCAAGCCAAGATCTTTGCGCAAAATCTTCCATAAAGTTGATGGACAAAGATCCAATTGCTGTGCACGGTGGCGAATCGATTCATTCGGGTCCTCTTCAACATTTTGCTCTACAGCGGCAATTGTTTCTTCGGTGCGCACTGTTCGACGTCTCTGCGGATGCGTATTATCACATAGAGTAAACGTAGTGCGAAAACGATCCATGGTTAACCGAATTAATTGCTCTGATGGACGATTATGTCGACCATAAAATGGACGAAGCTTGCGGCAAACTTCGCGAACTGCACCATTATTTTCGAAATAAATTTGCACGATTTGCAAGCGTTGTTCTTTTGTCAACCTGTTCATGATGAAATGGCAAACCAAACTGAACATAAATGACATTAGAGTTGCCAGATTTGACCATAAAATGCCAGTTTTATCTCTATTCGAAAAACAAACCTCTAAAAAAAACACCCTTTAGAATATGCTGCTGTAGAAATCAATAAAGCCGTTTATTTTCGCATCAGAATTTTTAATGATGCGCCGGTTGCGCTTTTCTGCGCATCACTAACAGCTGATTTGCGTTTAAAAACACAACACATCGGTAAAGTTTGCACTGTTGCGTTTAGTATCAAGTGACTCTGCTTAACTGCACAGCCACATTCGTACGGCATTCCAGCTGGGCCAGAAAACTTTAATTAGTAAAGTAGGTGTGTCGTTGTATCCACATTCTGACATAGAGATGTTCAAATCAACAGTCTGCAACAACGGCACGACCTGATGCGATCATAACCTCAAAGCACTTTTTTTGACACTAAACATTGTCATAAAAGGAGGTCTTAATCGTCGAGTCTATTTCATCGGCAGCACGTAATGTGAATTGGATTTATCGAAACTTGACAAATTTCAAAAATATTCTCACATTCATACTTTGTATTTAATTAATATATTAAAACCAATTAGTTTGTGACTTAAGTCAATGTATAAAATTGAGACAGATCGGCCAATCAAACGTAAAAACGGCCTATTTAGAACTACAGAGTACTGGCTAATCCGTTGGAAAGCAAATTTCTTGGAGATTATAAACGGTCCACCTCCATCCGTCAGCGCTCGATATATGGATATATGCCTCTCCCTGAGGGAAGCCCACAGCGACTGGCCTCATGCTTGCCTTTATTAACAGATACAACAAAGTTCATTTATTCTCTTAAGGATAACAGAGCAGCGACTGCGAATCGTACAGTTGCCAAAATGTTGAAAGCTTTCCCGAAGTGCGCTGCTGATCTACCCAGTTTGTATACGAATTGGGCAAGTAGCAAGAATACTGGAAGACAATCTCATAGAAAACATAGTAAAAATTCCAAAAAAATTCCATCATTATGCCAGAAGTACGGAATACTCATGATATTGTCCAGAGTAAGCTCTAAAATACAATCACTTATCCGCAAAACAACACGAACTACTTCCATCGACTTCAGCACTGCTTTTGATAGTATCGATCATAATCGATCATCGACGAGGTACAACATTCAGTATCACTAATCTCATCAAGGCTCAACACAAAGGTTTCAAATGTACAGCATTACATAGTGGGAAACTTTCTGATCCTTTTGAGTTTATCTCAGCTGTGCGCCAAGATTGTTTGCTGTCACCAATTTTGTTTTGATCTTAGCAAAGTCCTAGACTCTACAAATCCTGGCATTCAATGTACTTTAAGCGAGCATCTGAGAGATCTCGCTTAGGCCGATGTCATATACCTCCTCTGCAGCAAGTAATCAAATATGTAGAAAACAACTAACTGCTGTCAGACTTTTTTCGGAATAAGTTTGTAGATTTGAAAGTCAACATTCATAAGACAAATCCATACATATATACAAGCAGTAACAACAACAATAGCTTACTGATTCACGAATCAGCTTAGAAGAAGTATGAGTAGCGTCATACCATCGAAGTGCTCAGCAGATGCTGTTAACATTCGATTGCCATTCAAATCTAATGGCATAAATGGAAATGGATTGGGCAGACTTTGCGAAAATCAAACTAAAGTTCGCCAGAAAACATTGGAACCTTTAGGGTAGTAGAAGAAACGGTCGTTTTAAATCATCGTGGAAGCTATAGCTGGAACAGAAAACACTTGAATCGAGAAAATGTTTGAGAAATTGAAGGCTTTTTTTAGTTTTTATTGCTATAAAGATATTTTGCTTGTTCTATGGAGTATGCCGAAGGTAGTTACTCTATAAGTGACTACTCATCGAGGTGGTTCACTCCGAGTCATTTTGGGTCACTTGAAGTCACCGAGGTGAGTGAAAATCGCGATTTTGTTGCTTGCGTGCGATTTTTAAAGAATCGCACTATAACACATATTGTTCAACACTCATTCAACCTTTTAATACCCTACACAGAGGGTATATTCACTTTATCATTCCGTTTGTAACGCATAGAAGGGGGCGTGGCATGTATGGAAAAGTATATATATTCTTGATCAGCGTCACAACCTGAGTCGATATAGCTGTGTCTGTCTGTCTGTCTGTCTGTCTGTCTGTCTGTCTGTCTGTCTGTCTGTCTGTCTGTCTGTCTGTCTGTCTGTCTGTCTGTCTGTCTGTCTGTCTGTCTGTCTGTCTGTCTGTCTGTCTGTCTGTCTGTCTGTCTGTCTGTCTGTCTGTCTGTCTGTCTGTCTGTCTGTCTGTCTGTCTGTCTGTCTGTCTGTCTGTCTGTCTGTCTGTCTGTCTGTCTGTCTGTCTGTCTGTCTGTCTGTCTGTCTGTCTGTCTGTCTGTCTGTCTGTCTGTCTGTCTGTCTGTCTGTCTGTCTGTCTGTCTGTCTGTCTGTCTGTCTGTCTGTCTGTCTGTCTGTCTGTCTGTCTGTCTGTCTGTCTGTCTGTCTGTCTGTCTGTCTGTCTGTCTGTCTGTCTGTCTGTCTGTCTGTCTGTCTGTCTGTCTGTCTGTCTGTCTGTCTGTCTGTCTGTCTGTCTGTCTGTCTGTCTGTCTGTCTGTCTGTCTGTCTGTCTGTCTGTCTGTCTGTCTGTCTGTCTGTCTGTCTGTCTGTCTGTCTGTCTGTCTGTCTGTCTGTCTGTCTGTCTGTCTGTCTGTCTGTCTGTCTGTCTGTCTGTCTGTCTGTCTGTCTGTCTGTCTGTCTGTCTGTCTGTCTGTCTGTCTGTCTGTCTGTCTGTCTGTCTGTCTGTCTGTCTGTCTGTCTGTCTGTCTGTCTGTCTGTCTGTCTGTCTGTCTGTCTGTCTGTCTGTCTGTCTGTCTGTCTGTCTGTCTGTCTGTCTGTCTGTCTGTCTGTCTGTCTGTCTGTCTGTCTGTCTGTCTGTCTGTCTGTCTGTCTGTCTGTCTGTCTGTCTGTCTGTCTGTCTGTCTGTCTGTCTGTCTGTCTGTCTGTCTGTCTGTCTGTCTGTCTGTCTGTCTGTCTGTCTGTCTGTCTGTCTGTCTGTCTGTCTGTCTGTCTGTCTGTCTGTCTGTCTGTCTGTCTGTCTGTCTGTCTGTCTGTCTGTCTGTCTGTCTGTCTGTCTGTCTGTCTGTTGAAATCAAGTTTACGGGAAAACTAAGCAAGCTAATTCAATGAAATTTGGCACACAGGTCACACCTTTATATGCTGCTAGCATATAAAAATGGGCAAAATCGGTTAACGACCACGCCTTCCGCCCATACTCGATGTAAATATACCCAAGTCCATTTTGAAAAAAAGTTGCTGCGATTTTGATGAAACTTGGTGATTTGGTGAATATGAGAATATGAGGTCTTAAGAGTTTGCAAAGGCTCTTAAAGGGGCGTGGCACATCCCTAAATTTTAACTTTTATGACGCCGTTGCTCGTAAACTGTGCAAGATATTGTGATGAAATTTGGTACACGGTTACAGATCTTGTGAACCTTGAATTGCGCATAAAGTGGGCGGAATTGTAGAAGTGGGCGTGTCATTTCTAAACAATTAAAAATTTGGATTTCGTATAACTTCAAATTGGCACATACGATTTTCATTAAAATTTTAGGGATGATACCACTGAAAGTAGTCAACAATACAAGCTACGTCAATGTACTGAAAAATTTATTTTAAGGGCGTGGCATAGCCTATAATATTTATAAACGTTATAAAAAGAGAACTAACAACGCAATCGTTATGAAATTTAATATGGCAGATACACTTGCTAAAAGGTGTCTTCTTGCAAAATTTTGGCACAATTGGGTGTGGCACCTCCCATATAAGCGAAATACGTTTAATGCTATAGATAGTGTGCTATGAGAGTAATCTTCATAAAACTTTGTGTAGAGGTGTCGGTTACTATGAGCTTTGAAATTAAATGAAACTTGACAAGATTGCATCAGTGGGCGTGGCACCTCCCTCAATAACATAAAGTTGTAAGTGCTATTTTAAGTGAACTATTGGTGCAATTGATTTGAAATTTGATGTAAGTGGTTTACTGGGTATTAAGTATATATGAATCAAAGCTTTTAAAATAGCAACAGTGGTCGTGGCACCTCCCATACAATTAAAATACCTTAAGTGGCATAACTATCGAAATATATGAGCAATCATACTGAAATTTGGTGTAAGAGGTTGGTTTATGGAAGGCTACTTTTTGATCAAAATCTGAGTGGATTGTACCAGTGGGTGTGTCACAGCCCTAAATTTTAGGAATAATTACGGCACATATCGCATACTATTTTTTTCATTCATTAGTTTATTATTATCATATCATTTATTGAACCAAAAGTGGGTGGAATTGTAGAAGTGGGCGTGACATATTTCGTGTTTTTATTTCTATTCTAATTTTTTCAACATTTCCCATATTCTTTTGACATTTTCAGTTTTTTCGAACACTTTCCAACATTTTTAAACCTTTTTACATTATTTTCGACTTATTCAACCTCCTCAACATTTTTTTAACATTTATTTAAAAAGTACTTTTAATGCAGTGTAGGGTATGTGAGTTTCGGCCTGTCCGAAGATAACACCTTTACTAGTTCAATATATGAATTGTATATTTTTTCGACTTTTTCAGAAACGACTTTAAACGAAAAATCGAACTGTAGTCGGTCTCCTGGTACTGTTTACTTAATTCACAAGAAATGTGATACTTAAAGCGCTGAAGTTAATATTAATATAATTCTTAAATCTTAATTGAAGGTCAAAATGAATTCGTTAGAAAAATTATATGATGTATGTTTTGAGATCTATATTGCCATGCCAGATGTCAATGCTATTGATCCTATGCTTTAAATTTATAATTTTGTTAACAAAGTTGCATAATTTTGTGGTCGTTTTCAGAATATCTGGATAAGCTTTAACGCCCAGTTTAACAAACAAAATTTCTTACAAAATGTTTCAGTTAAAACTCTGACTAAGTTGTGAAAACGGCCATTTCCAAGTTATTTCCGATTTTTTAATATCAAATGTTACATTATTTTTTGAGCAATTTTATGGCCTTTGTTAACTTTATCCTTGTTATCACTGTGGTTTTCTTACCAGAAGAGGCAGATGTGTAAGTCTCTGGTTTTTCAAAATGTATGAGGTGGCATCTATCAAAATCACCAATTTTGGTCAAGTTTGCATATTTTTTCTAGAAACGTTAGATTTTTTCGAATACATTTAATTGTATAGTTGTAAAGAGTTGAATTAGTTCGATATCTTCTTTTTATTGTAAATTTAAATGTTCTTGTTATCTTGCTTTAATGGAGCCTAAAGTATATGTATATAAATCTGATTGTGGCCCTGTTAATTTATAAATTAGTGATATTTCGTAGAAAAAATGTGCATAGTAAATTTTATACGGTATTAAATTCATATAGGTATGTACATCCTTAATGGTATGTACCTAAAGCGGTTAAAAACTTCTGCCTTTTAAAAATCAGCGCTGAAATCGTCTGCCTTCTGTATTTTGAGGTTTTTTTTTTTATAATTAAAAGAGCTATTTGGCCAATAGGCAGACGCGATAAAATGATTTTTTACTTAATTTTAACTAACAAGCTTGTAGTATTGCAATAATCCAGTGGCAGAGCATGTTTCCCTCGTTTCATATGACATAATCCTTAAAATAATCGCAATCTGCCTGACGATAAAGTCACTAAAATATGTGTACTCGAATATCGAAAACTTAATTACATGTTGTATGTATGGAATAATAAAGAAATTTTAAACAAAGACGAAATTTTATTTTGGTTTTAGCCGATTTTGTATTTTCATTTCTACCTAAGAAGATTTCCTGGAATAATTTTTTGAAGATTTTATTTCAACACATTTATTTTACATAAAATGTTTAATTAGTTTTGTTTTTTGTTTTTTTTTCATATTAAAATAATACAGTGGTGCCTTTTCTGAAGTACGTTTAGCTGAGAGCAAGGAACATCCAGGACAACATTTTGCAGTAAAAATAATCGACAAAAAAGCCTTAAAGGGTAAAGAGGAATCACTTGAAAATGAAATTAAAGTCTTACGGAGGTAAGTGTTTATATATTCTAACAAGGTTGTACTTAAAAAGTTGGCTTAACAATATGTTGCAATGGTTATTTTTACCGAAAAACAAAAAAAAATCCAAATTCTAAAATTTATAGATTAACTTTTTAAGTGGCATTCCAGCATATGTCCTTTAATATCCTTTTAACGTCTCTCCTAGTATTGTTAGCTGATAGAATTAGGCATACCTCCTTAACCTTTTGAAATGTTAATCCACATTTTGTCTATGTATGTAACATATATATATAGTATATAGTTATGTTTATTGTAATACGTGTGTGTCTAATGTACCTACGCGCTTTGGTTTTAAACGTTGTCTTGTTTGTGTTCCTGTGTTCCAACAAAAAGTTGTATTCTCTTAACTTCCAGCTGAGGAATTGTGAAAATTTATGTTTAAAAAATTAAAGAAAACAATTTTCAAAAGCTTTTCATTGACAAAAATGAGATATATATTTTCGGAATAGTTTTTCTAAATTGTGTTTATCCCTAACACCTTTTTTTTTTTTTTTTTTTTGTTAAGTGCACTCAAAGCTATGTATCTTCCTAAGTACTAGTGTTCTCGAAAAAATTAATTTGTATTACAACACTGAATTTCAAGCTGATTTGCTCTGCCACTTGAAATATCCACGTCCACAAATCAATGTTTGAAGATCTTTACTCGCGAGCATAAAAGAAAATCTGAGCTTGGGTGTATTGGCTACGTTTTTGAATTTCTGTTAATATTTTTCGACTTTTTCAAAATACTCCACTTATGCAACATTTGCCGACAAATTTCTAATCGATATTTCATCAATTTTTTTAACATCTTTCGACCACTTGAACTCAATACGGCTTATCAAAATTCTTTAAGTTATCAACATTTTTGCAACTTTTTCATCAAATATTGACTTTTTCAAAATTTCTTCAACTTCATTAATTCAAAATTATTCAATTCTTAAAATTTTTTTAAAAAATTTCCTTTGATATTTCGATTCGTAAATCGTTTTCAATGATGCAGCTCTTCAGAGTCATAATTTTTTGTACTTCCCTGCGGATTCCATCAGAGCGCTGATCGACAGGTTCCCTTTCGTTTTTCCTGATCTTTTTTTGATCCTGATCTTTTTATAATCTCACTTGGGATAGGAGTATGTTTGGTAGCCAAATGATGTCGAGTTCGTGCGTAGCCATCAAGTTCTCAATATCCGTTTCGAAAAGGAGTTGTGTGCGTTTCGTATGAACATTTAATTTAAGTTTAGTTTGTGTTGAGATTATGTTTGGCATTTATAAAGGGTGTTTTTTTTAGAGGTATAGAGCTTCGAATTGAAATAAAACACAAGAAAATCGTTTTAATGTCCATCAATTTGGCTTTATTGGAAGGATAATTTTATGCCATTAATGTTTAAATATGATTTCGGGCATGTGGCCGCCGCGGCTGGCTCGAATAAAGCCAATTCTACAGGTCCAATTTTGAACCACTTTTTCGAGCATATGGGGCCGTATGTCGGCAATAACGCCACGAATGTTGGCTTCCAAGTCCCCTAACGTTTCTGGTTTGTTGGCGTAGACGAGCGACTTCACATATCCCCAAAGAAAATAATCCAATGGTGTCAAATCACACGATCTTGGTGGCCAATTGACAGGTCCATTCCGCGAAATTATGCGCTCATCGAATGTTTCCTTCAATAAATCGATTGTGACGTGCGCTGTGTGGCATGTAGCGCCGTCTTGTTGGAACCACAACTCATCCACATTCATGCCATCCAATTCGGGAACAAAATAGTCGGTTATCATGGCTCTATACCGGTCTCCATTAACGGTAACTGACTCTCCAGCATTATTTCGGAAGAAGTATGGCCCAATGACTCCACCAGCCCATAGAGCACACCAAACAGTCAGTTTTTGTGGATGTAATGGCGTCTCAAGGGTCTCATGTGGATTCTCTTCACTCCAAATGCGGCAATTTTGCTTGTTGACGTAGCCATTCAACCAAAAATGAGCCTCATCACTGAACAAAATTTTGCGATGAAAATCAGCATCGAGATCAATCTCATTTTCGGCCCATACACCAAAATCACGACGCATTGCATGATCTCGCGGCTTTAATTCTTGCACAAGCTGGATCTTGTAAGGTCGCAAGCCAAGATCTTTGCGCAAAATCTTCCATAAAGTTGATGGACAAAGATCCAATTGCTGTGCACGGTGGCGAATCGATTCATTCGGGTCCTCTTCAACATTTTGCTCTACAGCGGCAATTGTTTCTTCGGTGCGCACTGTTCGACGTCTCTGTGGATGCGTATTATCATATAGAGTAAACGTAGTGCGAAAACGATCCATGGTTAACCGAATTAATTGCTCTGATGGACGATTATGTCGACCATAAAATGGACGGAGCTTGCGGTAAACTTCGCGAACTGAACCATTATTTTCGAAATAAATTTGCACGATTTGCAAGCGTTGTTCTTTTGTCAACCTGTTCATGATGAAATGGCAAACCAAACTGAACATAAATGACATTAGAGTTGCCAGATTTGACCATAAAATGCCAGTTTTATCCCTATTCGAAAAACAAACCTCTAAAAAAAACACCCTTTATATAGTGGTGTTGTGCAAGGACATTTCTCATATTGTTGATTCTTTTTGCCAGTTCTGCCGCCTTCAATAGTGAGAACGCTTCCAAGTTAGCAAAACGAATTCATGTGGCTTATTGGCCAGAATACGTGTAATTTGAAAAAAAATTATCATGCTGATTTTTAATGTAATGTTGAAAAAACGTTTTCATGTGTCCAAAAAAAAACTATGTTTTGTTTTTAACAAAATTATTTCAAAATAAAACTTTTAGTTACTTTATAAACAAATGCTTGTTGCTCTTGAAAAAATGTGCCAAATTGAATGAAACATTGGCGTATTAAAGAAAATGAATTGAATTTTATTTAAAAGTTGTAAATTTTCCCAAAAAAAAAATAATTTTGTGATAATTTTTTAATGAACTGTTTATGAACAATTAATGTTTTGTTGTGATCTGCGCCATTTAAAATCTGTGAAAAACTCATTATAATGTACATACATCAAGCTCCTAAGGAATCCAAATCTTGTAGCCTTAATTATTTTAGAAATTATGATGAAAACAATGCTGCGTTGAGTGGTAAACTTTTCCAAAAAAAAAAAGAAGCGCTTTCAAGGTTGGCTACTTTCTCGCCGTTTTAGTCGCCTAGTAGAAATTAGCTTTATATCATAGTTGGCGACATTGGCAAACTATTTCTGCCGCAATGGCTTTTTGCCTTTACATGGTTGAAGACAGTCTCCAGAAATGTTAAGAAAGCCATTTTGATATCGCCAAAATGGGAAAGTGCACGTAAATGAAAAAATATTTACAATTTACATAAGAAAAATTTATACAAAAATGTTCTACCACTACGAAAATCACAATTTGAGCAAAAAATTTAAATTTTGGAAAAATTACAGAATTTTAAATTGGCTGTTAGGTTGGGTTAGGTTAAAGAGGTTGCTTGCATAAAGCAAGATGCACTCGGAGGCAGTTTGCCTATTGTGATACCCCACATATGCTTAAAAACAAAAACTCCCCTCCTGCTCCGTTAATTGTCTTACTGAATGGGGATGAACCACCCAAAGACTTGGTGAAGCTGAGAATGCTGGTGAGTTCCTCAAGACCAACAATGAATGCTGAACCGAAATATTTGGTTCGTCTCTTTATTAGTCCCAGGCATTCGCAGCGAAGTTGTTAAATGTCTCATCCTCTTCTTCATCTCCTGCAGAAATGTCTGAAAGGAGCATCATATTTGATTCAGTCTCTCTATCTTCAAAAAATGAAACCTTGATACCTATCTGCATGGATGAGTTTCCTTTTAAGACCAAACTTGCGTTCTTATGCAAATAGAAACATATTTTTCAAAACATTTTTATCCATGGAATATCTCTAACTTTAGTTGCCGAGTAAAGCTAAATTTAACCTTTCGAATGAGATGAACATCGAAGGCTCTTTTAGCATTTTTTTTTTTTTCATCAAAGTTTTATTATTTAACACATATACATACTTATATCTCAATTTTTTTGATCATATTCGAAAAAAACGATGTCATCTAAGTTTTTGCCACCATTTGCATTAACCTTAAAATATGATGAGGCTCGGTGCGATATTTAATTTCTGTGTACCAAGGGGTTAAAAATGTTTTTTATATGTCTCGTATAACGTGATTATCTGTCTTTCTGCCTGTACATCTGCTGTCTATCTGTCTGTCTGTCGTACAACGGGCCTTCGGCCGGGTTGTCTGACTATGCCAGTGTCCAGGGGATTTATATGTCGCAGGAGATGGCTATTTTATTAAATAGGTTTCATTTTAATAGATTGATATTTTTGCGCCTGTATGCGAATTGGATGTATGTCAAATGCGATGCTCACCGCGGCCACTATGCTGTTTGCTCTATTACTAACTCGACCTTACTCACTGCTATCAATATATAGAACAGCGATGGGCACATAGAAACACTTTCCGCCCTTATGGCCCGAAGCGTTATTTGACACACAAACAAGCAAAAAACAATTCGCATAACTTCAACGCTATCGACGCATAGCGTTGACTTGATCAAATCAAATGAAAACAAAAACAACACACAAAGGCATTAGCGACGGTGCCGCATTGTGGTCGAATTTGTTTTGTTTTTTTTTTTTTTTTTGCTGGTGTTGGCGAATTTGCAAAGGAAAGCAAAAAAACTTTAAGATTTCGTTTTTTTGCTGTTGCGCCCTTTTGCTAGATATCCATGCTCAGCCCTAATTTAAAGAATGACCGATATACATACCAGGCCGTATCCAGGATTTTATTTCGGGGGGGGGGGTTTTCTACGAAGTGTATATTCTTTGCAAAATCGTTTCTATATAGTGTCCGTCAAAATATTTCGGGGGGGAGGGTTCTATCACCTAGCAACCCCCCCCCCCCCCCCCCTAGATACGGCCCTGTATACATACATACACTTTGCGTGCAAAAATGATGTATTCGCTCTCTTGCAATTTTTATGTATAATATATAGCATATTCCGCAAATCTACCTCGTTTCTTGTTGGCACGCTGGATGATGTTCGCTTGTAGCCTAGTGCAGCTAAGTCTATTGATCCGCACTCCACTGTAACGATTGTCCGACTGCTGCTGCTGCTGTTCCTACGATGTGCCCACTTTTGCGGTCCGTGGCGACTGTCCGATTTTTCTTTGTGCGACTGCTAGCTCTGTTCCTTATCACAACTGCGCGGCATCAGCAGACTGGTATTGCCATCCGGGCGTTTTCTTTGATTTGATCCTACTTATATGCAACCTCCATGTGACTTAGACTAATTATACTAAATCCTTATGATTATAAAATTAAATGAAATAAAAATGCTGCCGCAGGCACTGCTACTGTTGCAGCTTCTTATTGTAGGCGAAAACGAGGCCGACTTTCGTCTTCATAGGCTGTGTGTCTATCTGTGCGTCTGGCTGTCGGTCCATATGTCCTTTGTTCTGTCCGTAGAAGTAACGATGATAGATAATTCGATTAAATTGGCTACACCGGCAACATCTTTACGCATAGCTCTTGGGAATGAAAACTAGGGAAATTTGTTCGCGAACACACATAGCATCCATCCAAATAAAAGATTTAAAATGTTGTACTGAAAGAGTTATTTTAGGCAATACAATCAAATTTCACAAAAGTACAAAGAACTGTTGACCAAAACTGGGTAAATTTAGATGAGAAGACGTCGCACATTCCATAGAATCAAAAATTTCAAAATGCTATGCTGGGAGTGCTTTTTTAGCTGAGGTAATGCTGCCAAATTTCATGCAAATACTAGAAGTTTTTTTTCAGCCAGCAGTAAAGAAATGTAAATGTATTTTTAACGTGGGGTGTGGCACCTCCTGCACAATCAAACGCTTTAAAGTGCTATGTGGATAGAGTTGCTTAAGGTACTGCAGCTGAATATCATATGAATATTAGGATTGGGAAATTTCGTAAATAGGCTATGGCATACAATAACATCCTTCCCATATTATTTAGTTGTAGCTGCTGTTTTTAGACACATTTTCGAAAAAGAGAGCTTAAGCAATTGTACAGCCCCAAAAATACTTATCGCCAGTTTCACATTTGTTAGAAAACCAATTCCGCTCATTCCGCAATGTTCTTTAATTTTTGACCAAAATTAGCCCAATTAACCTGGATTGTTTCCCTGTGTTCGTTTGTTTTCAAATTCATTGGTTTCTATTCGATGCTCCTAAAATTGAATATTTTATGTTCAGTGTTTAAGTTTCGTCCTTGTCCAAGTCTCTTGTTAGATTTTTTTTTGATTTTGTTTTGTTATTATTTTTTATTATTATGTTTTTTACAATTTTAACTTCTGCTTATTGTGTAGTACTCACACTCGTTTTTGTTTAATTTTGCTGTCAAAGGAAAGCTATTCAAAAAGACTCGTATAATTTTTAAACTTTAAGTTTATTGTTTCCAAATATTTTGCTTCTTTTTTTCTCTTTCTCTTTTTCTCTGTAGGTTCAGTGCGAATCAAAACGAAGCAGACGGTACTGGTGGACCGCGGTGAGTTGATGATATGGTGATGTTAGATGATAATGCGATGATGTCTAATAGTGGTATATGTATAAGATACAAATAGGAGCATATATGGAGCATTACAAGACAAAGCGAACGGAGCTGAAACTTGAGATCTCCGCTTTTGCTGAGATTTTTGTGGGTTATCCCTGACTAGAGTTGATGATGTACCACCAAACTTTTCGCCATAATTCGAAGCGCTATAATTTTGCAAAAATGTTTAAAAAATAAAAGAGTTATGTTAACTTTTAAAATATTTTTTTAAACTGTAACTAAAAAGACTACGCGATTTAGTGGTTAGAGCAAAAATATTAGAAAGCGGAAGGTATTTTTTTTTTTTTAAAATTTGTAGCTCCTATAGAGTGGTTGTTATTTTTAGTTAAACTTGCCATAGATAAATAAAACAAAATATCGAAATTTGAGTTCAGGCCAATTTTCGTATCTATTTCGTTGCCCCCATAAGAGATAAAAAATTAAAAAAAAATTTCAAAGAATAACTAATTTTTAGCATTAAATATTTAACAAAATTTTTTGTGCAAATAACTATTTGATATAAGATAAACAGGGCAACATACAATTTTTATTTAAATAAAAAAAAATATTTTCATAATTTGTTTTCGAAAATAAATATTTTCGAGTTTCAATTCTCGAACAAATTTGTCAAAGACGACGAAAAGAGATATTTTTTTTTTTTTTGCAGTGAATTTTAAATGCACCAATCGTCGGGAAAAGTTCCAAAATGTATATTAAACGCAAAAATGGGCTCGTAAAGACGAAAAATAGATTTTTTGAGGTACCTGACGCCATCTAGAAAAGTACTTATATTTACGAAAATAATGCTCGCTCTACAGAAACTTGAGCATCTGCAACTGCTTGAATAATCATTCCAGTAAAAAGTACTTATCTTTAAAATTAAATTCCACATTTTGTATTGAGATCTTTTCTCACCGATTGCTAAAATAAGTACTGGCTCCAATCACACATTTAGGATAGTCGGAGATATCCTGATGATCTCCAAAATCCACTTTCGCCCTTTTCTCATCGAATGGTGCAATAATTTTTCTCATCGTGATATACATTTCGTTTTTTTTTTTAAACTGGGTCCAAACCGCCCAAATTTCTTTTTGAACCTATCCCAAAACGTTTTTGGAAATATGACCTCAAACCACTCGTAAGGAGGGTCGAGAATGCCGCTGATGCCTTCCAAATTTTAAACTTAAGCTTTCCTCATCGATTGGTTTCAATTAGTTTTCAAAAAATGGTGGAGCTCAAAGCCTATTTTATAATTTTTCTCAGACAATAAACCAAATGCAATTTTTTTACCGTCTCACTTTTTTGCCAATATTGTGCCGTTTTACATTTTTGCTGCCCAACTTTTTTGTTGGTGAACTTTCTTGTCGGTCAACTTTTTGTCGTCAAACTTTTTTATCATCTGACTTTTTTATCGTCAACCATTTTTGCAGTTTTGCATTTTTCTCGATGTTTCGAAAGTATAAGAAGTTGGCTCGTGACTACGTGATATAAAATTAAAATCAGAAAAACTACTCTTCGTTTGCTCGTCCCGGAAACATGTCCAAAAATCCTCCAGCTACAGCAATTTGCTCCGAATCTACTTCACAAAGCTTATTTTTGCGGGTTGTTCTTGCTATTTGTGTGAGTTTTAATTTTGAAATAATTATTCATTTCCCATGATTTCTATTTTTTCTATTTCTGGACCTAACACTGTGTGTTTTTTTCTTAAACATTTTTGAGTACTTTACTGTTTTTGTTTTTTGACATAAATGGTCTTCAAGAGAACCAAAACTACTCCATGAGTTATCACTGATCGAAAAAAAAAAATCAAGTGTACAGTTCACTCGTGGTGGAAATGAAACCTTTAGAAAACTTAACTGCAGACAATGGTAAAAAATGACGGGATCAAGAATAGCTACATCATCTATCAAATTAAAGTAATCACCAAGCAGAGTGCCTGAAACTTATCAGCTTCGAGATCGGTTAACCCAAAGCTGAGATATGAGCGTGGAAAGATTTCTTCTAAACTCTGCTCGATCAGTACTATAATCTATTATTGCTGTATCTATTTTGGATCCGGTCAACTTTTTTGATTTTAATAAAACACTAGCTGCGAAACCAGACGTTGCCCAGTTCAAAATCCAACACATGCTGAATGGTTATAGAAACAGTTTTTCTATCTCATGTATATCATGTATATGTTACTAGCCAGACTAGTTTTTAGGATAAATTAGTTTTTCCTAGGATAAACTAGTTCAACCGAAGCGTGTTAGAATGACCTAGCTTAGCCTAGAATGAACTTGAGTAATTTATTTACTTAAACGGCCCAACTCCCGAATTTTTTGAAAATGGCCGTGACTCAGGGCTAACATCCTCCAATATGTCTCATGTGGTTCACTAAGCTATGTCTAACATAGGCCTCGTTAGTGTTAGACATTTTAGAGGATATAAGCCATGAGTCGCAGCTGAAGGCCGCCCACTTACCCATACATGGTAAAATTTTCTTAGGCTAAACTGGTTCATCCTAACACGCTTTGGATAAACTAGTTTGGCCTAGGAAAAGCTAGTTTATCCTAAAAACTGCTTTGGCTGGTAACATATACAAATCGTTGTACCATTGAACGAACGTAGTATGCACTACGTACAATTGACCGTGCGAAAAGCAGGGTTCTCTCAAATTAACGCCACGATATTGGAAAGTTTGGCCCTGTGCTTTATTGATGGTTATGCTATAAGCCAACTTGACTGTAAGTTGTACTCCCTTAAAATTGAATGGTAATCCGGTTGCGGAATAAATATCGTTTGTTCATTTCCTTAATCCGTCATTATACTGGCTTCGATTTTAGGCATTTGAAAAATGGACTTCCAGTCTAACACAGCCTACAACGCCCCTTTTCAACAAACACAATCCAAGGCATATTTTGTTTCTATCACTTTGCACTTGAAGATGTCTATGTAACCTTGTACTTTTTACATCAACCAGAAGAAAGACATTTTTGGAGTACTAGAGCCTGAAGTCAGGAATTGCCACTCTGCTGTTGTTGAAGGTGGCTCTCTTTCTTTTTGAGTAATAGGCGAGAAATAAGACGAATATAGTAAAAGTGAACTAGCGATATCAAGTTGAAATTTCTTAAGAGGCATATAATTTCCTTTTGGCTCAAGCGTTCCCAGAAGTAAGAGTTAGGACCACACGTGTGCATTATCAATTGCATACGGAGCTACCTTTAAACAAAAATATCGAAATCCGATAGTCGACAAATAAAATCAAATTTCAATATATCAAAATAAAAAATATCACCAATAACTATCGGAAAAAATATCGCGAAAATCAATAATCGATGTATTTTGCACAAGCCTAATTAAGACTCCTTAGTCAAATGATTGGCGAACCAACTTTCAATTTGAGGCATTGCAATATCATTCCTAAAACATTTAACGAATTTAAAAATTCGGTAGGGAAATTGGCGCTCTCATTCTTAAGCAGTCATTTAAATTTTCTCTTCCCGCGGAATCTTTTCTTGTAGTCGCTGAAATAACTTGAATTAGTATAGTGTTATCCACGATCCTCGGGTATACTTCATTTAGAACTGGTTCAGATGTTTCAACAATATTGCGCAATTCATTTGTCAGTACGATTTGGCTTCATCTATTGGATAGGGTTATTCTCCTATTGGTAGTAAATTTTCGGAAAAATCTTACGTCTCCTGAAATTCGTGCTCTCATATTTGTTGTTGTTGAACTTGACTGTTTCTATATGCTGCCATATGACTGATTTTTTCAAGCAGGCACTAATTTCATCCGCTAGTGTTGATTTCGGAATGTCAGGTAGCGTTTGACGAAAATCACCTAATAATATTAGCAACGCATTATCCATTAAGCTCGTGTTGTCTGGTAGATCTTGAAGTGTTCTATTTAGTGCTTCCAAAGGCTTTCGGTGCGTAGAGTTTCAGCTACAATTAAATTAATTAACACATCTTTCCGCTAACACCAGGTGCATCCAAAAATATAATGACACCTTGTTGCTTAATAGTTTGGAGTAGCAAATCATAGATGGCTTATGTTAAGTCCAGTATAGCAAAAAATGTTTGGTATAAATATAGTTTCGGTCAGTTTAACCGTTCAGTGCTTACGGCCACTAAAATACATTGATATTCACCTAAAAGGCATAAAAGTGGGCGTCAAATGTGGGCATAACCAATCTTTTATTGTCTATATTAAGTCCAAAAACCATAAGAAGTAGCAAGAATTAAATTTTGCTTGATAGATTCTTTAGGACTACAATTTTTATTTGCCGCCTGCAAAGTGTGCATCAAATATTTAACTCCATATCTCAAAATCTGCTAAAGATATTTTCATTTTATTTGAGTTATTACAATAACAAAAAAATTATAGAGATGTCACAAAATTTTAGCGCATATTTTGTATTTCGAATTTATCCGAAGACTTTTGACTAATTTGCGGTCTCGCGGAAAGTTATTATGAGGGTTGATTTTTTTGCTATTTGTTTTTTTTAGTGTAAAATTTTTGACAAATCACGCGTGATTCGTAACATGTGTCAACGCATAAAATGCTTGATAAAGTTTGCCATTTTACCATAAACAGACTGACAAAACGAACAGCGCTTACAAATCATGGAATATTAATATCAAAATTCGTGGTCTATGAGAAATGTGAAGATCCAAATTTTTATTGAAAAATTTTCTTCAGCGACGAAGCTCATTTTTGGCACAATGGGTATTTCAACAAACAGAATTACCGATTTTGTTCTGAAGAGCAGCAAGAGACAGTTCAAGAGCTGCCAAGGCATCCTTAAAAAGGCACCATAAACAAAAGCAACGAAAAATCAAACCATAGATTTATATTAAAATCGTCATATGCATTATATGGATCATACTCACAGAATCCAATGAAAATACTTGATTTGGATTGTAAACGCAAGAAACCAATGCATCAATATCGAACCATGTTTCAGAAACACATAAGACATCAACTAGGGAATATTCAAATATATATTTGACGCAGTCCCATTTAAATCCAATTAAACTTCTAGCATTGAAGTGGACCATTTTCAGTCCTGGGTGTTGTTTGCATAAAATATTTATCATTGAATTTGATTTTCATTAATGCTATAGCTACTATTCGAAAAAAAGTGAAGAAGAAGTATTAGAACAAAGATATATGAAAAATGTTGATAAAGTATAAAATCATAACATAAACGCAATAATATCAGCATCGTTGGTTTCAGTATTACTTGCTTCAGTATTCTGCAGTAATCTCTGTAGATCATTTTCATCAACCGGAAGTGCTTCAGACGTTCTTTGAGTTCTAATGTACACGCAGCCACATTTAATAAATACGTTTAAAACTATTTTTTGGCGCTTGTAACGAACCGCATTTTGGAGGTGCTTTCTATTTCGTTCAAGCTCATCACATTTTTTTTAGACAGAACACTAAGTTGGTTCCCAATGAACATAACTTTCCTGTCTCTATCACTATATTTTATTTGTGTTGCGCACATTTCACTTCGGCATTTAGCTTTGTCTCAAATTTTGCTTTCGCCTTTGGCAAATAAAAAAACTGAAAGTCATCACTGTGATGGTTAAACTGAAAAGTTATGTCTAGCTACTTGGGGATGGATGGAATTAAAAGTGCCCAAGATTAAACCATGTAGCCTAAGGACGATAGAAGATTATTAAAAGCATATAACCAAAGGAAAATATTCGAATATTAGAATACGTCGCATACTTTATACATTTTTTTTTTATTAAAAATTTATTTTGATCGCCTGATTTGCTTTAATGGTATACTGTGTGTCTATTCGGGGAGTGAAATAAGAAGTTGAAACACTCTAAATTCAATTTAAAAGGGTTTACTATTAAACAGCGTAAATTATGACTATATACAGTGTGTTTTTTTTAGAGGTTTGTTTTTCGAATAGAGATAAAACTGGCATTTTATGGTCAAATCTGGCAACTCTAATGTCATTTATGTTCAGTTTGGTTTGCCATTTCATCATGAACAGGTTGACAAAAGAACAACGCTTGCAAATCGTGCAAATTTATTTCGAAAATAATGGTTCAGTTCGCGAAGTTTACCGCAAGCTCCATCCATTTTATGGTCGACATAATCGTCCATCAGAGCAATTAATTCGGTTAACCATGGAACGTTTTCGCACTACGTTTACTCTATGTGATAATACGCATCCGCAGAGACGTCGAACAGTGCGCACCGAAGAAACAATTGCCGCTGTAGAGCAAAATGTTGAAGAGGACCCGAATGAATCGATTCGCCACCGTGCACAGCAATTGGAGCTTTGTCCATCAACTTTATGGAAGATTTTGCGCAAAGATCTTGGCTTGCGACCTTACAAGATCCAGCTTGTGCAAGAATTAAAGCCGCGAGACCATGCAATGCGTCGTGATTTTGGTGTATGGGCCGAAAATGAGATTGATCTCGATGCTGATTTTCATCGCAAAATTTTGTTCAGTGATGAGGCTCATTTTTGGTTGAATGGCTACGTCAAGAAGCAAAATTGCCGCATTTGGAGTGAAGAGAATCCACATGAGACCCTTGAGACGCCATTACATCCACAAAAACTGACTGTTTGGTGTGCTCTATGGGCTGGTGGAGTCATTGGGCCATACTTCTTCCGAAATAATGCTGGAGAGTCAGTTACCGTTAATGGAGACCGGTATAGAGCCATGATAACCGACTATTTTGTTCCCGAATTGGATGGCATGAATGTGGATGAGTTGTGGTTCCAACAAGACGGCGCTACATGCCACACAGCGCACGTCACAATCGATTTATTGAAGGAAACATTCGATGAGCGCATAATTTCGCGGAATGGACCTGTCAATTGGCCACCAAGATCGTGTGATTTGACACCATTGGTTAATTTTCTTTGGGGATATGTGAAGTCGCTCGTCTACGCCAACAAACCAGAAACGTTAGGGGACTTGGAAGCCAACATTCGTGGCGTTATTGCCGACATACGGCACCATATGCTCGAAAAAGTGGTTCAAAATTGGACCTGTAGAATTGGCTTTATTCGAGCCAGCCGCGGCGGCCACATGCCCGAAATCATATTTAAACATTAATGGCATAAAATTATCCTTCCAATAAAGCCAAATTGATGGACATTAAAACGATTTTCTTGTGTTTTATTTCAATTCGAAGCTCTATACCTCTAAAAAAAACACCTTTTATTATACTAGCTGTCCCAGCAGACGTAGTGTTGCCCTTTCTGGTAGGTAGAGCAATGAGTTTGATTTGGTAAAAGTCCTTGTAAAATAAAGTGTTGCTCATATGGGAGGCGTGAAACTATTAATTTTCATTGAAAATTAAAAATTAATTTCTTCTCCAATAAGGAGTCTAAAATTGCTCATAGGTAAATTCCGAGATCACCAAATTCATCTCTGATTTACAAAAGCATTTTCCAATAAAATTGTTGTCCAATAATTGGTCCTAAGCGCGCTCTTAGGAGGGCTGAGTACTTTCCATTAGACTTTCAAAATCCATTTTTGGCCTTTTCCTATCTAAGTATAAGTTTTTTATTTCGAATAATTGTGCTTCAAAAACATTTTTTAGGTGGTCGGAAATTTTTAAAATTCATTTTCGGCCTTTTGCCATCGTGTGGTGCAGTAAAATTGTTTCGAGAACTTTGTCTTAAATACCCGTTTTTGCAATTTAAGTTCAAAAAGGCCTTTAATAAAAAAGCTTTAAGTAAAAAATTTTATATTGAAAAATTTAAAAAAATTTTTATTAAAAACAAAAAATGTTTAAAGTTAAACTTAACCTAAACAGAAACTTTTTCAAAAATTTATTACAAGCTCTGGTATAATTTTCTTCAGATAGGTCTTCTGGGTGTGCATATTCAAATTCGTCAAAAGCATTGAGGACCAAAGAAACAGTACTTTTAATCGTTCTGATATTGGAAAAGCTCGACACGTATCTTTCTTAAATTCAAAACTTTGAGTGCATTCTGCTAATATTATCGCCAGACGCATATATATGGGCATTGAAAGACAACATTTAAGACCACAGATATTTTTGTATCTCTGAAAAGAAAAGTTTTTACCGCTAACCCTGCTGGCTAAGCGTTACGTTCAGGATCACGAAAACAAATAGACCTTGTAGAGCATGCAAAAAATCCTTGAGCACAATATAAAGTTGTTCAAATAATTTGCTCCGTTTATAAATTTTTGTGTGAGGTTCAGGAAAAACTTAATTCTAAAATAAAAGACATTTTTCTTTAAAAAATATAAAAAAAGGTGCAATAACCTTCTTCAGCACAAACATGCTGTTTAAAAAATCAAATTATTAAAATCGGTTCAGTATATTTTGCGCCAAAGCGTTACAAACCGTTTCCATGTAACCAATTTTCTATGAATATGTAGTATAGATAAAAAAAAATGTGCAATAACCTTCTTCAGCATAAATATGTTGTTTTAAAAGAGAAATTATTAAAATTGGTTCAGTATATTTTGCGTCAAAGCGTTACAAACCGTTTCCATGTAATCAATTTTCTATGAATATATACTATGAATAAAAATTGGGTGCAATAACCTTCTTCAGCATAAATATGTTGTTTTTAAAGAGAAATTATTAAAATCGGTTCAGTATATTTTGCGCCAAAGCGTTACAAACCGTTTCCATGTAGACAATTTTATATAAATAGTGTAGATGAAATAATTGGTTTTTATCTTAAAATTTCCATTTAATCGTACTTTCAGAAGAGGAAAACAAAAATAAAAATTTAATGCTCTCTACTATTAAATATTATGGAATTGAACTTTTTTCAATTGTTTCTTTTTATTTTTCACAAATTATTTAGATTAACCCATTCAAATATTGTGCAACTCCTGGAGACATACGAGGATAAGTCGAAAGTTTACTTGGTAATGGAACTGTAAGTTTAATGGTTATATATGTGCTGTGCTAACAGTGGAAAAATGTCTTTGCAAATTTTGTTAAAGCATTTTTTCACCTGGATGCGCTATGGTTGTAGACGAAATTGCCCAAAAAAATATATATTCTAGAAAAGGTGAAAAATCGCTCAAAAACGGTTACAAAGAATTATTCAGAGACCTTTGCAAAAGTTTACTTATTGTTACTTCATTGCAACAGGCTGCCTCCCATGTCATTGGCGCACTAGTTACAAAAATAAGCGAAGATATTCTCGGTCCTTGAAGCTCTAGAAATAATTTTTACTAGCATGCTATTAAGGGAACTATCCCAATCACAGTCATAACGAGTATTGCGATCTTCAGAAGGAAAGAGAGAGGTCCAAGGATATAGAAGAGATTGACTGCCTCTTCTGTCTTCAGAGTACCAACTACTTATATACAAACATTTTTCGATTTATGCAAGTTATTTTGACTTCGAATATTCGAATTTTTCAATTTTTTTTTGAAGTTTTTCAACATTTTGGTTTAAGAACACAACGTGGCGCTTTCCACGCAATTTTTATTAGGGTGATTCAAAAGGAATTACTTCTACAGTGTGATGGACTTAAGCTCTCCTCCGAGGCATGCAAAAAAAAAAATGTGCGAGATCTTGAGAGAGAGAGTTACAAAGCTATAATAAGGGACCACTGGGCCAAGATGCATAGAATTGGAGGATAAGACTTCTATGATGATGCAATGAAAATAGTTCGTATTGAAACCCTACTGTTCTTGACTCTCAACCGACATCAGAGGAAAATGAACGGCATAAGTCCGCCAGCTCTACAGATAAGGAGAGTAGTGGACTTTTAATCACTATGCCTCAAAAACTGGACATAGCAACGATTTGGTCCACATAGACTTTTTATCGGAATGACATAAACTTAATTACAATATACAACAAAATTACAGCCGATTCGACCGAGAATATTTTCCATAAAAAATGTGTCCGATTTGTTTTCCGATTTCTTTTTGTATAACATTTTTTGAACGATAAAATTCGTGTGATTTTGCCTACACCCTCTGCAGCAACTGAATCAAATCAAATAAAAACATTCGATATCCTATAGTGTAACTGGTGGAGAGCTGTTCGATCGTATTGTTGAAAAAGGATCATACACAGAAAAAGATGCTGCTGATCTTATTAGACAAGTACTTGAAGCTGTAGATTATATGCATGAGCAAGGAGTAGTTCATAGGGATCTAAAGGTATGAAAACGCTGCTATTTTTGTTTATAATTTTGATGTGTGAACATTTTTAATAAAAGAATAAATTCAAATATTTATGTAATTTTTGCTGAGCTTCCAGTTCAGTACTTTTAGTGCTAAAAAAACATAAAAAAATTACAGCGCAAAATGCATAATAGAAAAAAAATGGACAATTAGCTGCTTATACCACTTAGTTTCAACCGCTGCTACACGATATCATCAGTAAACTAAATATGTTAGCTGACGTTTAAGAATTTTCAAGCATAGTATGTTTTACTTTTTGCATTAACCAGTTGAGAACCATAGCAAAATGTTAACACAATACGTCAAAACTCTACATTTCTTTCCTTGTATGCATTTTGTTTTTGTAACTCTTTTGATTTTTTAACAAAATGTTTCATGTTTAAAACATTGTCAAGTTTTTAACAAAAATTAGATCAGAAAACACTGAAAAGTGATATTCTAAACTTTATGCTTTATCACATAATAGAAGAAATGTAGCCGCGCACTCCCTATTGTACAACCACGCCTATATTTTACGCAGTCTTTACTGCAAACAATTGGGTCCATGTACCAAATTGCACAACTTCATTTAAGTACCATATATAGCAATATAAGTGTTCTTATTGTATGGCAAGAGACACATACCATTGTCATTCTATATATAGTACAGTGCGCTCTCGGTCAACGCAACTAATAAAAACCAAGCATGTTGCAATAACATATTTTGCTGCTAGGAGCGTGGCACTATTCACTTGAAAGTAAAAACCTTCCGCAGTGTTCAATCAATCACCGTACCAAATTTCATTAAAATCGCTCCATCAGTTTGGCAGTGGAAACGTTTCTCCTGCAACTTCTTCAAACTTCTTTACTCAAGAATCAGTCCCCTTTTTCAGAAACTAAGTGTATTTAATAACCTTTCTTAGGGTTCAATCTAACCCTAAACCAAATTTCATCTAAATCAGTTCATTAATAAAATCAATTTAATTTAAATTAGAGTAATGTATTATTAGATTACATTAAAGCTCCTTTAATGGGAGCATTTAGGGCATAACCCGTTCTAACAAATCCAACAAAATATCTATTGAAATATCGAACAGGAATATTGAAAGAAGAGAAGAACAGTCAACTACACCACGAAAGACATCAAAAACAAAGGCTAATGATAGCAAACTTGTGTCCTGTGCTGTAGTGTTTTTAAATTTATAAGCAAACATCTAGAACTATTCAAAGGAACTGAATGATGAAAGTGCAGAGACTTAAGGGCAAAACGAACAAAAACTTTCTGAATACGTTCAAGGTGATAAGGCCACCAAATGAATCTAGCTTAGAATGGTCAAAAAATCTTGAAAGGATTTTAAGGGAGTCATACTCAGAGAACTCACTGCTGTTACGCCTGATAAAAGCTAGCATGGAATATGCCTTGGACATGTTATAATAAAAGTGGCTTGAAAAGATAAACTTGGTATCAAAAATTGCACTCAAATCGTTAATTTTTATACCCTACACAGAGGGTATAAAAGTCAATAAAGCTATGTTTGTCTGTCTGTCTGTCTGTGTGTCTGCCTGTTGAAATCAGGTTTGCGAGAAAACTAAGCAAGCTAACGCAATGAAATTTGGCACACAGGTCAAACCTTCTTGCAAGCTGCTAGCATATAAAAATAGGCCAAATCGGTTCTAGGCCACGCCTTCCGCCCATACTCTATGTAAATATACCCAAGTCCATTTTGAAAAAAAGATGCGATTTTGATGAAATTTGGGATTTGTAGAAGATGAGACAAAAATTAAGATTACGCTAGGTTTGAAGTTTACAAAGACTATTAAAGGGGCGTGGCACAGCCCCTAAATTTTAACTTTTATAACGCTATAGTTCGTAAACCGTGCAAGATATTGTGATGAAATTTGGTACACGAATACAGATCTAATAAATCTTGAATTGCGCATAAAGTGGGCGTGTCACTTTTTAGCAATTGATAATTTGGATTTCGTATAACTCCAAAATGGCACATACGATTTTCATTAAAATCTTAGAGATGATAACACTGAAAGTACACGTTTATTCAATATTCTGGAAAATTTCTTTGAAGGGCGTGGCACAGCCTACAATATTTATAAACGTTATAAAAAGAGAACTAACAATACAATCGCTATGAAATATAATATGGCAGATATACTCGCTAAAAGGTGTCTTCTTGCAAAGTTTTGGCACAATAGTGCCGGTGGGTGTGGCACCTCCCATATAAGCAAAATACGTTTAATGCTGTAGACAGTGTGCTATGAGAGTAATCTTCGTAAGAATTTGTGTAGAGGTGTCGGTTACTATAAGCTTTGAAATTCAATGAAACTTGACAAGATTGCATCAGTGGGCGTGACACCTCCCTCAATAACATAAAGTTGTAAGTGCTATTTTAAGTGAACTATTGGTGCAATTGATTTGAAATTTGAAGTAAGTGGTTTACTGGGTATTAGGTACATATGAATCAAAAGCTTTTGAAATAGCAACAGTGGGCGTGGCACCTCCCATACAATTAAAATACCTTAAATGGCATAACTATCGAAATAAATGAGCAATCATACCGAAATTTGGTGTAAGAGGTTTGTTTATGGTAGGCTATTTTTAGATCAAAATCTGACTGGATTGTACCAGTGGGCGTGTCACCGCCCTAAATTTTAAGAATAATTACGGCACATATCGTAAACTATACAAGCTATTGTGCTAAAATTTGGTTTGTGCATGTCAATCACGAATGTCATTTATTGAAACAAAAGTGGGCGGAATTGTAGAAGTGGGCGTGAAATATTTCGTGTTTTTCATTTCTATTCTATTATTTGCAACATTTCCCATATTCTTTTGACATTTTCAGTTTTTTCCAACACTTTTCGACATTTTTGAACCTTTTTACATTATTTTCGACTTATTCAACCACAGTGTAGGGTTTGTGAGTTTCGGCCTGGCCGAAGATAACACCTTTACTAGTTTTTACTGACTTCAAATCAGAGTTAGAAATGTGATAAGAAGTTTGAACAACAGTGCGAGTATAACACTTCGAAAATGTTAGATGGAAACATTTGTTGATATTTAAATTTTAGAAGACCAAGAATTGACATAATCATGCCGCTAACTGAAGCATTTGAGCAGCCAGTGGGTTTTCTTATCAAATTTTGATATAGTCGGCATACAGCAGAAAAGTGTTTCCTTAAAAAGATGGAAACAGGAAAAGTGTATTTTCCGCCTCATCACCCCCTTGACATAGAAAATTTTAAACCGTATGCTTTTCAAAAACAGAAGAGATAACCACTAAGAGCTAATTGTTATATAATAGATAACAAACAGTTTTATGTATTTTTCAAATCTTCAATCACATCCCACTTTTGTATCAAAGGAAAGCATGTCCGCAAACCCATTTTTTTTTTTTTATGTTCACAAATGAACAACTCTAGCTATGCAAAAGATCTTTTCTGAGCATATTAAATTTTGAGCTATAAAACACATGCAAAAAGCTTCGTTAGTCGGAGACATGAAAATGTAGATAGTGATTTGTTGTTTTACGAGAATTTAGACGATATAAAGATTTAAGGCTGAAAGCCTGACCTGACAGGCAGTGTTTCAGGCTTATGTGAGTGAAAGTGACACAAGGGTAAGAGAGCAGGTCAAAAAATTGGCACATACGATTTTCAAAAAAATAATTGAAACGATGCCACTGAAAGCAGTCATCAATACAAACTACGTCAAAGCTCGTGGAAAAGCTCGTTGAAGGGCGTCACACAGCCCACAATACCGTTATAACAAGAGATTTAACAACGTAATCTTTATGAAAGTTAATGGCAGATATATTCGCTAATAGTTATCTTATTGCAACACTTTGGCACAATAGTACCCGGTGGTCGTGGCACTTCCCATATAAACAAAAAAAGGTTTAGCGTTATAGCTAGTGTACCGTAGGATTAATCTTCACAATATTTTGTGTGCACGATACGATGTCAGTTACGATAAGCTACAAAATTAAATCGATTTTCACAGGATTGCATCAATGGGCGTGGCACCTACCATATTGACATTAAGTTGTAAGCGATATTTTCAGTGAACCATTGCTGCAATTGGTATGAAGTTTCATGTAAGTGGCTTACTTGCTATAAGGTATGTCTGAGCTAAAATCGTGAAAAAAACGCCAGTGGTCGTGGCATCTCCCATACAAGTAAAATTCTATCGAAATATGTGAGCAATCATACTGAAATTTGGTGTAAGACATTTGTTTATGGAAAGCTATTTCTGATTAAAAATCGAACTGGATTGCGTTATTTTTTGATCCCAGTTTAGGTTCACACATCTTGTACCGAGTGTTTTGTTTTTTTTTTTTCTTGATTTTTATCGACTCATTTAATAATTTTACCAAATCTCTATGTTTTCTTCTGTATTTTCAATATCTTTCAGCCGGAAAATTTACTATATTATAGCTCGGAAGAGGATAGCAAGATTATGATCAGTGATTTTGGCTTATCGAAAATGGAGGACTCCGGCATAATGGCAACTGCTTGTGGTACTCCAGGATATGTAGCGCCAGAAGTGCTAGCACAAAAACCCTATGGCAAAGCTGTCGATGTATGGAGTATAGGTGTCATATCGTACATTTTACTGTGCGGATATCCACCTTTCTACGATGAAAACGATGCTAATTTATTTGCTCAGATTTTAAAAGGTTTAAAATTAGACGTAACGGGCCGCTTCGGCACGCTGTAAATCGTTTTTGTATGCGTAATAAATATTAATTACCTCTTCTATTTTCAAATAGGTGAATTTGAATTCGACTCGCCGTACTGGGATGAAATCAGTGAATCTGCTAAACATTTTATACAAAACTTAATGTGTGTCAATGTTGAAAAACGATATACATGCAAGGACGCCTTGGCACATCCCTGGTAAGGAATTTTTGATAATTGTATTTTATGAGTAGAACTTATGTCAGCAAAAGAAGTGCTGTTTTCCCAAACATGTGACAAAATTTTCTAAGTACTTCCATCAGCATTCGGTATTTTTGGTGTAATAGATTGGTTAAGGCAAATAGAATAAACGGCTTATTGTGATACATACGCTGGGTAATCGAAAAACCAATCTCATAAGTATATGCTGCGCTCAGAAGCGAAATGGGCCTATCTCAAAAAGATGCGTTTCGAGCAACTTGATGTTTTGCAAATGCCATTTGCCTCTTACTTTCCCAAGGGATTCATAATTTGTTTATGGCAGCTGAAATACCATTTTAAGGTTATTTATTTATGATTTTGGTAAAATATCGAAGCACTCGATATACTCTTTTCATGAGATACTGCCATTTCTCTCAATATTTATAATGGGTGAATTTTTAAGCATTTGGTTTTTAAAAATTGATAAAAGAACAGAAAATTTGCAATAGTGAATAAAATATTTCTTTGGAGCGATACACCAATTCCTTTCATTTACTTTTTTAAGATTATTTCATGTAAATATTATGCCTGAGGTGGTTCATCCGTAAGCTCCTATATTGGCATATTTTTTCCAGCATTTTGGCCGGTATTTCACCAATGGCAGCTATAAAGTTGTCATCTAGAGCTGCAATTGTAGCTGGTTTGCCTGTGTACATGAGAGACTTCACGTAGCCCCTACAAAAAATTGTCTAGTAGTGACAAATCGCATGATCTTGGCGGCCAATGGACTGCACCAAAACGTGAGATTAATTGCTCACCGAACTCGCCTCTCAATAGGTCCATGGTATCGCGTGCTGTGTGGCATGGTCTTGTTGAAATCACATGTCAACCAAGTTCAATTCTTCCATTTTCGGCAAAAAAAAAGTTGGTAATCATTGCACGGTGCCTTGCTTTATTGACTGCAATGTTGCAATTTTCAGTATTTTTGAAAGAGAACGGGTCCAATAATGCCGCACCAAACAGTGAATTTTTTTAGGGTGCATTGGCAGCTCTTAAACTGCCGGTGGCTGCTCTTCAGACCAAATTCGGCAATTCTGTTTTTTTGTCGCACCCATTGAGCCAAAAATGAGCTTCGTCGCTAAAGAAAGTTTTTCCAAAGAAACACATTTCTCGCAGAGCACGAATTTTGATAGTAAAATTTAATGATTTGCAAGCGCTGTTCGTTTGCTTATCTATATATGGTAAAATGGCAACTCCAATTGAGCTTTTTTGGCGTTAACGCATGTTACGAATCACACGTGAGCCGTCAAAAACTTTACACTGAAAAAACAAATAGCAGAAAAATCACCCATTAGCTTAAAAAATGTAGATAAGCCATTTTACTTAAGACTTCTCATACAAACTGTCATAGAATAGATATGATATTTGTTATCGCATAAAATACATATAAAATTATATAAAAACTAAAATCAAATTATATTTTAAGAAATTATGCTAAATTTACTGGATGAAACATAGGAAAGATTATGCATAAATTTGTGTTACTTATGAAATCTCAAGCCTTAAAAGTAGGAAGTTCTCTCCGAAAGGACATTCTATTATCTGGTATTAGATGGTGAAGTGATTTCAACATATTTTAATTTTTGTTTCGTGATATACCAGTTCGTGTAGATTTCTTCTTTGTTGGCGGTAAAGCTTTAGTTTTCAAGTTTTTGTTTGCGACAATGTTCAAAGTATTCAAATACGCTACTATTTTCCTTCGTATTCTTGATGTATATAAGCCGCTTAGTAATTTTTTTTTTTTTATAAAAATTTCTTAACTTTTTCGTAAGGCCCTTCATTAAATTTTGTCCAGTCGTTTCATCGACAGTATGGTACGATTTTTTCCACTTAAGTCTGAAGTCTTGTGGATTTTTTGCAGTCTTACCACTCCTTCGGAAATCGTATTTCATTAGAGCCCAATATCTTTCAATTGGGCGAAGCTCTGGGCAGTTGAGCGGACTTGCGATTTTTGGAACAAAATTAATCATTTTACTTGCATACCATTCCATCGTAGCTTTAGAGTAATGAGAGGTTGCTAAATCAGGCCAGAACATCACGGTACCCTCATGTGCACGAATAAATGGTAGAAGACGTTTTTCGAGGCACTCGTCTATATAAACTTTGGAATTGATTGTGCCTTGCGTAGCAAAAAATTTGCTTCCGAGACCACAAGTGCATATGGCCTGCCAAACCATATATTGCTTTGAAAATTTCGAATTTTATTGTATTTGAATTTACAAGGCACATGCCCCTACTTCGGTGATGTATAATATTTGTGCCCAGATAGCTGCTTGAAAACTGCTTTAAAGTAAGTTTCCTCGTCCATAACACAGCAATGAAATTTAGTCAGGTACCTTTCATACAATTTTCGGGCTCGTATCTGAGCCATCAACTGCTTTTCATCGGAACGGTCTGATACTTTTTGAACTCTTTATGTCTTTAGCTTATTTTTCTTCTTGATCTTTTGTACAGTAGATTTTGATGTACCTGCTCCAGCCGCCATATCTCGCACTGAGGTGTTGGGATTTTGCTTAAAAAGGCGCTTCACCTTCGTCGCTACCTTGGTATTAGAAAATTTTGGTTTTTTGCGTGACCTTTTTTTCAGGAAACAGGTACACGCTTCGTACATTTAAAAATATCCGTAAAGACACTTCTTTCTGATGCACCAACTATTTTTGCTATAGCTGAATATTTTAATTTTGGATTTTGCAGGTATGTGGACAAAATCATTTTGCGGACTTTTTGTTGCTTGCTAGACATCTTTGTCGTCAAAAGTGGTATACATCATATGAAACGTCAATTTATATAGAACAAATATTATGTCTTTTTAGACCTATAAGATTATCAGCTAGAGCATAATACAAAAAAATAAAAAACCTAAGTTTTTTCTGGGACAGTCCTTATAAAGTTCTACGCCTAGCCGAAAATGGTTTTTGAGATTATTAAGGGGAGAACAAAAGTTATTGCGCCAATTGATGCGAAGAGCTCGCAACTCAGTTTTGGAGAGAGTCGCAACCCATCGTTTGCTTTGCCGCATCTAAGGAAACAAATATTGTTTTGCAGCAATAGCGTAACCATTGATTGGACAATATTTTAAGGATCCTTAGTCATGATGAAAGCTGGCAAAGATTTCATGATCTCTGCACGCTTAACTATGCTTCGGTCTTAACTCAGTGATACTTGGGGTTGGGGTTGCTTCTAGTCACGAAAAATTTCACTTAATCAGAATATGGTACAGTTAGCTAAAATGAAGGAAAATCCAAAAAGGAGTGAGGACATGAAAGCAACTAATAACCCTAGATTATTCTAGGCAAAACTGGTTCATGCTAACTCGCTTCAGATCAACTAGTTTGGCCTAGGAAAAACTAGTTTATCCTAAAATCTAGTTTGGCAGTTGATATGTAGATACATTAAAAATATTTCACTGCAACAGTTTCCAAAATTTTCGAATATTGCAACACTCTTCGACTTTTAATAAAGTTTTTGTGTTTCGAAACCTTTGTGAATTTTTCTACATTTTTGTCACTTTCAACTTGTCAAATTGCAGAAAGATCTGGATATAAAAAAGTTTCCATTATATTGTTTGAAATTTAAATAAAAATAATTCTTTCTTCTCATTTCTAAATAGGATATCTGGAAATGCGGCGAGCAATAAAAATATTCATGGCACGGTATCTGAGCAACTTAAGAAAAATTTTGCTAAATCACGTTGGAAGGTAAGTGGGATTGTAATAATAATTCGGAATTTTAATAAGATTTGAGTTGAGCTATTGCAGGGTTTGGCCTTCTTAGCTGTTTGAGAATAAAAGTTCATAGCTCCTAAACTACTGTCCCGATTTTAGAGAATGTTGCGTCGTTCACTAAACAGACTGGTACGGGGATATGAAAGTATAAAAAAATCAATTCATAAGGGACGCTGTAGCAATAAGTTACGATTTACTTAGCTATACCGCTTATTCAAACCACTTCATCGATTTTGACCACTGAAGTGTATTTCTTTTTATACTACAAGGAAGATTAATATAGTGATATTTGATTGAGTTAACATTGCCATTTTAGTGTGAATCTTTTTCAACTTAATCGATTTGTGTCAAAAAATTTGACTTTTATCAGTTTATTATACACATTTTCACTTTCATCGACTTTTGCGTGTGTTGCGCTACGTTTTCGTTGGACGTCGACTCATACCGTCTTTCGAGTTTTCTATGTTTTAATACCTTGTAATATTGGATAGGTACATTTCAGTTTACTTAAACTTTTCCAATGTTTTACAAACCTTATTGATTTCTTAGGTTCTTTGATGCTCTTCGATTTCTGTAGAGCAGCGATGGGCACGTAGTGGCACTTTTCGCCCTCATGGCTCTAAACGTTATTCGACGCTTAAGCAACCAAGAAACAACTTGAGTTCAAATAAAAACAAAAACAACACACAAAGGCATTAGCGACGGTGCCGCATTGTGTCTCGACGAATGTAGCAATTGTTTTTGTTTGTAGTGCAATTTGGTTATTTTCTGTGCTCTTGGCGAATTACGAAATTAAAGCAAAAACAACTTTCTAATTTCGTTTTTTGTTGATTGAATTTGTTGTTGCGCCCTGTTGCCAGACTTCCATGCCCACCGCTGCTGTAGAGTTTTATTGACTGCTTCGATGATCGTCTACACATTATCAGCTTATAAGCTCTTCTTTTATACCTTCTTCTTTTTTACTCATAACTTAAGATAAAGTTTCATTCTAAGTTAACGCTACCATATGATCCGCGTGTTTTGTTTTCTGCTCCGCATGGTCCGCGTTTTCATTGAAAGTAAAACATCTTATTTTGCAAGGTTTTTCGGTGAGAGTGGGGACCATTTTTTATTTTTTTTAGTAAATATTAGCAATCGGTAAATATCTGATATTTCTTAAAAATATTTCGAAATATTTGATTTGCTACGGTTTCCGTGATGTAAAAGTGCGGAACTATTCTGAATCTTCAAAAAAGTTTCATCAGCTTTTTCCTGCTCCGCGTTTTGGTGAAAAGTATTTGGTCACGTTACTCTAAGTGATTGGGATTATCTTGTGCGAATTTTTTGTATTTTGATTTGTACCTCATTTTTGTGGGCATTTAATTCTATACAAATAACTTATGTATGTACTCACATGAACTTACATGTTCTATTTTTATTTTTTTATCGCATTGCAGCAAGCGTATTACGCCGCAACTGTTATACGTCAAATGCAACGCATGGCACTGAGCAGTAGCAGTAGCGGCGAAGGTGGCACAAGTAGAAGCAACTTACATGCTGCAACAACAGCAACAGGAGCAACTGCTGCAACTGACCAAAATGCTCTTTCGCTTCCAGCTGGTGCTGCTGTCGGGAACAGCAGTAGTTCACAGCATACTGCAGTCAATAATACACAAAATGCAGCAACAGCCATAACAAATACAACAACTACAGCTGCAGCAACACGCGACAGCCAAATTGGTGATGAAAATGAAAGTCACGGTAGTCACATAACCAATTTGTCAACAACAACAGCAGCAGTAGGCACTAAAAGTAATGCTTCCTGTTTAAACGGCAAATAAAAAAAAGAAAAACTAAACGCAAGACACATACATACATATGGAAGCTTCAACGGAAATGAAATTGCACAAACACAACAATACACATAAACACACCACATGTGCTTGTAACATAAATTTAATAAATAAATAAATAATATTAATCAGTTCTAATACGAAACACCTACACACACACACACACACACACACACACACAAATTTCTTTGAATATGTACATACTACAGGTCTGCACGAGTGCGCTTGAAACGACCATCAAACGAGTCCATCGAGCCCTTAAGTACAAAAATCACAAATCAAAACAAATCGAAACACCAAGCAAGAGAACTGAGTGCTGCACTCGCAAATTAAATGTCATGCACTCGTAGTTTATTGAATTCGGCACTGAGTGTCTTGTTGTCTTTTAGAGCGCTTGCACAGACAACAGATTTGATGTGCCCTGTTGCTTTGCTCAGTGAATTTGAGCAACAACAAAAATTTGAATTAGGCGTGCAGCTCAGAGACCAATACTATATAATCCATCTCAAAAAGCTCTACTGCCGCCCTTTTGGCGACGCATTGATATTAAAGTTGACTACTGCATTTCTCATGTTTGGTGTTGGAAATTTTTTGTTCGGCTTGAACAACGTTGATGACGAAGTAAAAGTCAGAGTACAAAGGAAGTGAATTCAGGTCATGTAATCGTTCTGTTTTGTGCGAGTCTATTGATGACTCGCAAAATGACAATAGAGCCGTTGTACTCTACAGCAGGTATAATAACCTATTGACGCAGCAAGTGCATTTGTACAGACCTCTAGCGCATATGTATATATGGGTCGTTCTCTAACAAACGCACTCAATTCTATCTCAAAATTGTAACAATTTAATTTGAAAACTGCGCACCCAAAGCGGTTGATCCACGTCAACTTCATGCTTTAGCTCATACATCCAGCCAGCCTTTTCTGTGCTTTGCAATCTTCTGAGAATACTAAACCCTACCGGTGAATAGGTTTCATATCATGAGTCTGCACTTCAAAAAGTGACCTCCACAGTTTGACTATTTATTTGGCAACTTCAACGCATATCTCAATATACCAACGCCTATCCAGTATAGAGCATCTATATATAGTCCCCAGCTTGCTTATGTATGCCTTGATTAATACCATTATTCAGATGCCCATTCAACAAGGCCTTAATAATGCGACCAGTGTCACCACAATTCCATCAATAGCCTTTAGCACATCAATAGCTTTCACCACAGCAGCCTTTCAAGCTGTAGCCTAAAATATTACTATGTATTTTAAAGAAAATTCAACAGCCCAACATGGTTAGATCGATTTATGAGACGCCGCTCTTCTCTGTGTGGAGTGCAAGTGAACCGATTTTCTTGTCTTTTGAACTTGCATAACTTTGTGATGGCATTCGGTTGATTCGTTTTTTCAAGTCAACTTTTTTGAGTTAGTTGGAAGCTTCTGCCAAGGGTACCTAAAAACAACAGAATAAAGAAAAGTTTCAAAATTAAAATTCAAGTTGCACTAATATGACCTTTGTTTTGCAGTTGATCTCTCACAGTCACAAAATGTTGCTTTCAATGGAAAATGCGCTCTTTCTCCCTCAATTGTCTTTTCTATCATGAAAACCAATAACAAATTGTGATTGTTAGTCACCGCCTGCCTAATGACGTAACGTATAGCACATAAATTTTGTGTTCTGACTTCAACATAACACTCCATATATATATACTCGTATACAGCATGCATGTACATATAAAAAGAAATCTATGTAAAAGAATATTTCTTATTGCATACAAAAATAAATTGTTAATGTAATTCGTAAAAAGTACTAAGCCAAAAAATTTTTACTAAAAAAATAAATTTTATAATAGAAACAAAATCGAAGCACCACGCTCTTTATAAGATTATTGCTCCTCTCTCTTTCACTTTCGCTCTATCTCTTTATATACATACAATATATATATATATATACATATATATGTATAAATAAGAATGATTGAATATTATAACAAATGATAACTATAAATAAGAATAAATAAAAAAATATCCAACAATTTTATATATAGGTATGTGCACAATTTATTAATTTTCAGAGGAAATGGATCGCTTCCTAATAAATCCTTTATCATTAGTTTTGGATCAAAGAACACTCCATATAAATTTTAACATTGAATGTCATTAGAGAGAAGCACGTGTACTTATACCCTACACCGTGGGTGTATTCGCTTTGTCACTTCGTTTGTAACGCATAGGAGGGGCGTGGCAGTTATAGAAATATGTATATGTATTCTTGATCAGCGATTCGATTTAGCTATGTCCGTCTGTCTGTGTGTCTGTTGAAATCACGCTTATGGGAAAACCAGGCAAGCTAATTGAATGAAGTTGGGCACACAGGTTACGCTTTCTTACAAGCTTCCTAATGTTGAAAATGGGTGAAATCGGATCACAAACACGCCTATGCATATATGGCTAAGCTTATTTCGAATAAACTTAAAGCGGTTTTGAAGAAACCGTGCAAGATACTGTGATGAAATTTGGTAAACGGATACAGATCATATATCTTGAATTGTGCGATAGTGGAACGTCTACGCGTGGCACTTTTTAACAATTGAAAATTTTGATTCTGTATAGCTCCAAAATGACACCTACGATTTTCATAAAAATGATTCTTAAATGTCGCTCAGTTTTAAATATATCATATTTATGTTCAGATTTGCCAGATTATTATGGCGGGTCCCATTATAATCAAAACTTGCGCGAATTATTATACTCTGATAATTAAAAGAAATACTTATGAAATAATTTGCTGTTCATTGAGCAATTGTGGTCTGAAGATTAACTTAAGCTGATCGCTACAACAACTAGCAGACCTGGCAGACGTTGTTTTGCCCTTACCGATAGGGACGTCAAAGAGTTAAATTTGGTTGTCTTTTCTAGATGTACTAAATGTCATTCATCTGCATCAAATATTTGATGAGCTATGATGAATTTGATTTTGCTCTTTTAAAGGTGGCGTGGCAAAATCATTTTGCCAAAAATTTAACTTTGCTAAGAACCTTCCACAGACCATTAGAAGCATTTAAATTGGAATTATAAAAATCCATTGAGTAGTTCGCGAGTTTATATGCGAAACACAAACGGTTTTTCTCGTAAGGGTGACACCGCTCAGTTTTATATTCTAGACAGAGGGTATATTCACTTTGTCATTCCGTTCATAGCCCATAAAAGGGGGCGTGGCAAAAAGTATTTATATTAAGGTTAGCTACACCAACTGAGTCGAATTAGCAATGTCTTTTGAAATCACATTTAATACAAAATCAAGCCAGCTAATTTAATGAATGACACACCTTCAAATAAGCTGCTTTGGATTAAAAATGAGCGAAATCGGTTCATTTGGACGCCTACCACCCACACTGTATTTATATATGCACAAGCCAATTTCGAAAAAAATGCAGCGATTTTGATGAAACTGGGTGATTGGCTGCAAATAACGACACAAATAGAATTGGGTTAGGTTTCTAGTTTTCAAAGGCTCTTACAGGTGCGTGGCAGAGCCCTAAATTTTAGCTTTTATAACGCCTTATCTTGTAAGCCATTCAAGATATTGCGATGCATTTTTGTAAACGTTTTCAGATCATTCATATCGCGAATACTGCCTAAAGTAGAAAAGTGAGCGCGGCACTTTTTAACTATTAAAAATTTTGATTCTGTGTAACTCCAAATCAGCACCTACGATATTTCATAAAAATTTTTTCGCACATCCCACAATATTTACAAACGTTAGAATATGAGAACTAACCATGTAATCGCTATGAAATTTTATATGTCAGCATTAGGATGTAATAGTAAATATGGGCGTGGCACCACCCATACGAGCTAAAAACGTTTTATGTTATAGATGGTGTGCTATGAGAGTTTTTTTTTTTCATAAATTTTGGTTTATAGATGTCAGTTACTGTAAGCTCTGAGATAAAATGGAATTCGACGGATTTCCATCAGTGCGCATGTTACTTTCCATATAAACTTTAAGTCAATCGATGCAATATTTTATATAGCTGGCTTAGTTGCTATAAGGTACATATATCTGAATAAAAGGCTAGCGAAATAGCACCAATGCACATCAAATATATATATGTAACTATATATCCTACACGCTGGCTCTACACTGAAATATTTCTGTAGACCAGAACTCACTTAAAAACATAAAATGGGATGATAGCTCTACTCTACATTCTCAACGCAACAAATTTTCCCGCTCCATTCATAAACGGAGTGCTTGAAAAACCGACGTTCAATTTTCACAAAAGGTTTTTGAATACAAAAATTGAACAAACTAACATTGACATTAAAAATACAAAACAATACACAACAATACGCTTTTCCGGTTCCGATTTACTGTCTCATGCAACTGCTATGCTGCACTACCTACTTCAGCATATTTACCCACCTAATTAGTGATTTTTGCTCCGATGAATTTTAAGGTTTTTTTGTTTTTTTTTTTTTTCATTTAAATGGCAACATAATGTCAATAAAAGTCTGTGTTCAAAAATTTCCAATGGCAGTTAGAACCCCCCAAGCCTCCACCTGCGCACAGGCCTGCTATGAAGACAGTTTTTGTGGCGATAAAACATTGCAAAGACATGAAATTAAAACAAGAAACCACTTTATCAAAACTTAAAATATTTTCCTATTTACTTTTGACCCTATTGAGATAATAATACAAAAGGTCACCGACAAAATATGTGCTGTTTTTTAGCGATGAGATTAAAAAATTATTAATTTGAGAAATAAGTAGTGTTGACTGTTATCTTTGGTTAAGCCAACAATTAAATACCCTACACAGCGTTTACAGCAGAAGTGCTCGTGGTAACTTTATATTCTCGAATTTCTAATGGTGACTTTTCTCGGTGTTGTGGGAAGGTGCGTGCCAACACAGAGTAACTTAGATCCACATCTAGCTCACAGAGAAATAGATAATAAACTTTGAAATTATTTGGAATTCAAGGGATTGGATCAGTGGGTGTGGCATCTCTCATGCTAAAAAAAAAAGGTTGTTTTCTTGTTTTCCTCGGAATCCGGAATTTGATGTCAAGATGTCGGGTATTATAAACTTTGAAATTAATTGGAAGTCGAGAGATTGGATAAGTGGGCGTGGCACCTCACATGCTATAAAAATAATATTGTTTTCTTGCTTTCGTCGGAATCCTGAATATGATGTCGAGATGTTGGGTACTATAGGCTGTGAAATTAATTGGAATTCGAGTGGATTGAATCTGTGGGCGTTTTTCTTGTTTCAACATTTTCAGCCTCTTTTAATTTTTTTCAAAATTTTCCATTTTTTCGTCTTTTTCAACATTTTTTTAACTATTTTCGGCTTTCAACCTTCTCAATATTGTTCAAATATTTCCGACGTTTTCATCATATTTTAATTTTTTAATTTTTTTTTTTAAGTTATTCAACCTCCCTTTCAATATTTTCCACATCGTTGCGGCGTATTCAACCTCATTCAACTTTTTTCGACATATCCCATATTTTATCGACATTTTCAACTGATTAACTTTTTAAATTTTTTTCCAATTTGTTGCATATTTTTTCTGAACCTCTTTCAATTATTTTTGACTCATTCAACCTCATTCAACTTTTTTTAAGGCTTTCAGCATTTTTCGAGCTTTCACCTAATTATATCAACTATTTTGAATCGCTACTTTCCAAAAAAATTTCGATTTAATCAACCTTTTTCAGTTGTTTCAGTCTCTTTCACCTTTTTTCAACATTTTCCACATTTTTTGCGACTTTTTCAACATCTCTCAGTCTCTTTAAACTTTTTCAACCTCATTGTGTTTTTTCAAGTTTTTCAACCTCTTTCATCTTTCTTCAACACTTTTTATGTTTTTAAGACTCTCTCAGTCTTTTTCGGCTTTTTCAATCTTTTTCAACATTTTTCATGCTCTTTGATCTTTTCCAACATTTTCCTTATTTTTCTTTTATTTATCAGTCTTTCTCACACTTTTCTCCAGTTGTCAACTTTTTCGATTTTTTCAACTTGACAACTCTTAAAAAATTTTGCATATTTTTTCGACATTTTTCAACATTTTTCGACATTCAAAGTTCTACGCAAATTAATAGTTTTAAGTCAGGGCCACCCTTTTTCTCTAATTTAATTTTTATAGTGAGATGAAATGGTATCACTGATAATTTGAAACAAAAATGATAAGAAAAACAAAACAAAAGACGGGGCTTATCACACACATTACTTTCTTCAGTTCAGTTGATACTAAATCGATCGGTCGATTGGCTTAAAATGTTCCGGTGCCCGTTATTGCAGAATATTTATGGAAAAAATGCCGTATTTCAGCATTTAAAGAAGCCATGCTCGGCATCAAATCATTGGCACGGCAGTTCAGGAGAAGCCGCGCACAACTACAGCACAGCAACAGCAACAGCATCTCCACAACGTACTGCATTGTATGACTTTCATGTGGCGCATGGTGGAAAAGTTGTTGATTTTGGTGGCTACTTGCTCCCGGTACAGTACGCTGATCAGGGTATTACCGCCTCGCATTTGCATACGCGACAACATGCTTCAATATTCGATGTCTCACATATGCTACAGACGTATGTGCGCGGCAAGGATGCCGCTGCTTGCATAGAGTCTATTTGTACTGCCGATATTGCGGGCGCTACAGATGGTAGCAGCAGCCTAACCGTTTTTACCAACGATTCTGGCTGCATATTGGACGATCTAATTGTTACCAAGGTCAGTGCTGCGTTGTTGTATGTGGTATCGAATGCTGCAATGAAACAACAGGATATGACCATAATGAAAGAAGCAGTGGTAAGTCTTGTACACCGAATATAAAATTTACTCAATTTAATGGAGAATTCCTTAATTAGAAGAGATAAGGTCACAATAGTTAAACGACCTCCGAACATTAAATTATTAAACTATGAAAATAAATGTTATAGTCTGGGAGGTAGCTTTATAATCGGTAAATGTCAGTCGCCAGAATCGTGGTGAGGTGGATGTGGTCACATCTTCTCGTATTGAGATTTTTCGAACATGAAATTGGTGTGCTTTTATCTCCTCTACAACGTTGGTCTCAATATATTTTTCTCCTTTTGGCTTACTTTACGAGTTATTGAGCTAATCATCTCATAACCAGCTCCACCAGCACTAAAGCAGCTGACGCTTAGATCATCCTACTGCTACCCGAAAGGATGCTATAAAATAGGAATCAAATGGAATTAAATGATTATTTTATTTGAAACGCTCATATGTGACATTTGGTGATTTAAACTACGAGCAGCAATTTAAGTGGTGTTTAATATTAAAAAAACTATGGCTTTAGTAGAGCGAGCAAATGGTGGATGCTTTTGCACCTCCCATTAAATTGTTAAAATAATCGTTTGATAAAATTCAAAGCTTTAGCCGCAATTTTTATTGTTAATGTAGAGTAGAGCATTAAGTTTTTGGCCTGGTCAAAGATAACACCCTCACTAGTTTTCTGTATTTGCTCCTTACTTGAAACAAAGAGGGCTAGGGAGGCCCCAAAAAGAATTGTATGATGTAAGACTTATTATGGTAGCTATTTACTGTAACGGCCTTTCTCTTGATTTTCTTCAACTGTAAAATGTAAGTAATTCTTAAGCTCGAAAAAAAAATATAAGGAAGTCGCTTTCGCGGCCAACGTTTATACTATTTGTACAAAATTGCTTACATGAAAATGGTTTGTAACGCTTTGACACAAAATATACTGAGCCGATTTTCATAATTTCTTTTTTGGAGCAACATTTATGTGCTAGGGAAGGTTATTGCATACTTATTTTTTTAAAATTTAATACAATTTTTTTTAGGAATAAGTTTTTTCAAAACCTCATACTAAAAATGTCGTTTTATTTTTCATTGCCTTATGTTTCTACTTGAATTCTGTGTTGTTGTAATTGCTTTTTGTTCTCATTTGTGCCGTTTGTAGTTGGCTTCGAAGTTCAAAGAACAAACTCTCCTTCAGTTGTCCTTTTTTTTGTTACTTTCGTAGAGAGCAGTTAGAATGAGATGTTAAAAGAGTAATTTCATTAAGAAAAAAAAAACAACAACGGGTGCTTGTGCGAAGCCGCAGGTAGCTCTAGTATATATTGCTGATCGGCATGCTGAACTGTATAATATGCTTAAATTTGAAGAAAATCAGGAGGAAGCCCAAGAAAATAAAGTTTTTGCTGATTTTTTTCCTCAGCACACTGAACGTAATCGGGCTAAAAATGGCTTTCCTTTGTAAAAATTTTTGACTTTTTCTGAGCATAACATTGGACATGGCAGTATCAGAGGGGCTTCAAGTGTCTTTTGTGAAGTAAAAATTGATAGCCATTTTTTTTTGTTCATCATATTGAATGTGGCGGATCAAAATGGTCCCAAACATAAATTTTGTAATGGTTTTTTGCTCATCACGTTGAACATGGCGGTATTATTAAGGTGTCTAAATTATTTTCGAGCATTGCAACTTACGAAAAGAGTTAAAAAAAATTTGGTTTCACCATAGCGTTGGAGCCACTCCTTACGCGAAAAGCTCATTTTGCTATCAACGCGCTCAAATTTTATTAAGTCAAAGAAAAAATGCCATGGTCGCTTGAGCCTAGGGTCCAAGTTTTTTTTTAAATTAAAAAAAAAAAACACTAACATTCATTGATTTTTAGTCTAGATTTCAGAAGCAAAAAAAGGATGTTTCTATTGAATTCCTACCATCATCCGAACGCTCGCTAATTGCTGTGCAAGGGCCAAAAGCTATCTCGACAGTTGCTAACTTGCTTTCACCGCAGCAGGACTTGCGGCAGTTATATTTTATGAACACCATAGTATCCGAAATAGCTGGAGTCCCAGAATGCCGCATTACGCGCTGTGGCTACACCGGTGAAGATGGCTGTGAAATTTCAATTCCCTCCTCCAAAGCACGTCACATCACTGAAGCCTTGTTAAATGCTGATGCGCACATTAAAATGGCCGGATTAGGCGCACGCGATTCTTTACGGCTAGAAGCCGGTTTGTGTCTGTATGGCTCAGATATTGATGCAAAAACCACACCAGTCGAAGCTGCATTAACGTGGCTAATAGGTATACTACATGATGAAGAATATAGGATTGAAATAAATTTTCTAATTTGCAGCTAAACGTCGTCGCGTGGACTTGAATTTTCCGGGTGCGCAACAAATACTTGCGCAGCTTAAAAATGGCGTTACACGACGCCGAATTGGATTACTTATGACTGGCAACAGTCTGCCTCCAGCACGTAGCGGTGTACAGATTTACAATAATGGAGCGCCGGTTGGTATAATCACTAGCGGCTGTCCGAGTCCCAGTCTTGGTAAAAATATTGCAATGGGCTATGTTGCTGAGGAGCTAAAAAAACCAGGTACACAGGTGCAACTTGAAATTCGCGATAAGATGTATGATGCCCAAATAGTGAAAATGCCTTTCGTGCCAACTAACTATTATTTAAAGCCTAAAGTTAAATAAAATGAATAATTGTGAAAAAATAAAGCAGAAATTACCAAGTTTTTTTAGCATTTAATAAAAACATCTCTATCATTTATATAAAATTGCTTGCATGTATATGGCTTGTAACGCTTTGGCGCAAAATTTACTGAGCCGATTTATATAATTTCTATTTTCACTCAACGAAGTTATGCTTAAGCAGGTTGTTGCGTACTTCTTTTTTAATTTTAAAAGTTTTTTTTTTTTTTTTTTTTTAAGAGAGTTTTTGAAAACATCACACAAAAATTGTCAGTTGATTTTTCGTTTGAAGAGTGAAGATAGAATGAGATGTTAGGGGAGTAATTTCATTATGAAAAAAATAGCAAGAAGTGCGCGTATCAAACTGCGGGCACCCCTACAACATAAATGAATATTTTATTTTTGAATTTTTCAACATATTTCAATTTGTTTAACACGATCTGATCTGATCTATAGAAAATTTTTTATGTGTTAACAATTTTCGTGTTTTTCTACATTTTTCAAACTCTTCATAGTTTTTTGACTCTTAGATATTTTTCCAATTTTTTCACGTCTTGGATTCCTTTAATAATATTGGCTTTCAACAACTTTGTTCGACCCCAAAATTTTTCGACTTTTCAACTATTTTCAAGTCTTTTAACCCCACCATACTAGTCTTTACTCACAATGAACAAGCGAATCTAATTTTTTCAGATGTTTCTACTAAGCCGAATCATCCTGTATATAGACGTATTTAAGATTTCCCGAATTGTTTTAATTCTTCTTTTAATTTTTCGTTGTACATATATCACTTTTTGAATATTTTTCGAGCACGAGCGAATAAAGTATTTACGATCAAGTCATGAAGTCATAACATAAGAACTCGTCAGCTTCCTTAACTTCTTAATTTTAGGTATTTTGATTCTGGCACGCAAGTAGAGTATATCTACACCGACTTTAGTAAAGCATTTGACAAATTACCACATAGTTTGATTTTATTTTAAGTAAAGAAACTAGGATTTCCAATAAATTTTGTCAGATAGATTGAATTTTATTTATTTGACCGTTCTTATCGAATAAGATTTCGTATGGTGTTGTCTTCCTCTTTTACTGCGTTTCCAAGTGTTTTGCAACGAAGTCACTTGCTACTCATATCAAAATCTCTCAACTGCATATATATACTGATGATACGAAAATCTACAGGACTGTTCAAATTACTTACCCTGCAAGGCCGGGGCAGTCAATTAGTATGTAACCTTTTTTGAAATACTTCTCTCTTTAATTTTTAATAGAAAATCTTTTCCTAGAGAAACTTCAATTAAGTTTCTTAATAAATTTTTTCTTAGTCCAGCCTGCAAGGCGAACAGTATAATAATTCCATGTTTATGACAACGATAGTACAGTCTTAGGATTTGTATTTGAAAGCTACAGTTGCTAGTAAGCTATACACTATTCGTTTAGTTTAATAGAAATATTTCATTAGTTTAATTTGAAATGAAAAGGAAGAAGAGCTATTTCGCGTAGTAACAATTGTTTAAAATGTCCGTTGGCAAAAAGAAGCCATTTTAAATAAAACTAGTAAAGGTGTTATCTTCGGCCAGGCCGAAACTCACAAACCCTACACTACATTAAAAGTACTTTTTAAATTAATGTTAAAAAAATGTTGAGGAGGTTGAATAAGTCGAAAATAATGTAAAAAGGTTCAAAAATGTTAGAAAGTGTTGGAAAAAACTGAAAATGTCAAAAGAATATGGGAAATGTTGGAAAAAATAGAATAGAAATGAAAAACACGAAATATGTCACGCCCACTCCTACAATTCCGCCCACTTTTGTTTCAATAAATGACATTCGTGATTAACATGCACAAACCAAATTTTAGCACAATAGCTTGTATAGTTTGCGATATGTGCCGTAATTATTCCTAAAATTTAGGGCGGTGACAGACCCACTGGTGCAATCCACTCCGATTTTGATCCAGAAATAGTTTTTTATAAAAAAACTTCTTACACCAAATTTCACTATTTATGCCACTTAAGGTATTTGAATTGTATGGGAGGTGCCACGCCCACTGTTGCTATTTCGCCAGCTTTTGATTCATATATACCTATTACACAGTAAACCACTTACATCAAATTTCAGATCGATTGCTCCAATAGTTCACTTAAAATAGCACTTACAACTTTATGTGAATGAGGGAGGTGCCACGCCCACTGATGCAATCTTGTCAAGTTTAATTTAATTCTGAAGCTTATAGTAACCGACACCTCTACACAAAATTTTATGAAGATTACTCTCATAGCACACTATCTATAGCATTAAACGTAATTCGCTTATATGGGAGGTGCCACACCCACCGGCGCAATTGTGCCAAAATTTTGCAAGAAGACACCTTTTAGCAAGTGTATCCGCCATCTTAAATTTCATAACGATTGCGTTTTTAGTTCTCTTTTTATAACGTTTATAAATATTGTAGGCTATGCCACGCCCTTAAAATAAATTTTTCAGTATATTGACGTCTCTTGTATTGTTGACTACTTTCAGTGGTATCATCCCTAAAATTTTAATGAAAATCGTATGTGCCAATCTGGAGTTACACGAAATCCAATTTTTTTAACTGTTAAAAAAATGCCACGCCCACTTTTACAATTCCACCCACTTTATGAGAAATTCAAAATTCACAAGATCTGTATCCGTGTACCAAATTTCATCACAATATCTTGTACAGTTTACGAGGAATGGCGTCATAAAAGTTAAAATTTAGGGCTGTGCCACGCCTTTTTAAGAGCCTTTGCAAACTAAAGACCTAGCCAAATCTTAATGTTGTTCTCATATTCACCAAATCACCAATTTTGATCAAAATCGCAGCATCTTTTTTTCAAAATGGACTTGGGTATATTTACATCGAGTATGGGCGGAAGGCGTGGTCCTTAACCGATTTTGCCCATTTTCATATGCTAGCAGCTTGCAAGAAGATGTGAGCTGCGTGCCAAATTTCATTGAATTAGCTTTCTTAGTTTTTGCGTAAACTTGATTTCAACAGACAGACACACAGACAGACAGACAGACAGACAGACACAGCTATATCGACTCAGTTGATGACGCTGATCAAGAATATATATACTTTTCCATACCTGCCACGCCCACTTCTATGCGTTACAAACGGAATGACAAAGTTAATATACCCTCTGTGTAGGGTATAAAAAGTAAAATGAACAACAAACGAGTACTCGCATAAACAACGAGTAGTAAAGTTAACAACATGATCAATTTTTTCGCTTATATATAGTGACTTGGCGAATATAATGCAGCTATTATTCTTCAATAAAATAATATTTATTTAAGCACCCACTTCTTTTTCTTAATATTCTGTAAAAATCATAAAACTCTTCAGAATTTTCCGATCTTTACTATATGTTTCATCAAATATAATTCATTAAATTGAGTTCCAGGCTACACTCTGCGGAAATATAGCATTAAAGCATACATTTCACTCACATTTGATTAACAACATCGGCAGTTGTATCATATTTTCTGAAAAATTGTTGAAATCTATTTTTTATCTCCATAAATACATTTTCTCCAAAAAAAAATGTTAGCGCAAAATATATAATATATATATATATATATATATGTGTATTACAAATTTTTACCTCCAATATTTTTGAATTAAACATGAAAATTGAAACTCAATTCCGATATTTTTAATTTTCTATATTTTTTTTATTTATTTTGGAATCTACTCAAATACAGCAAAAACTTGTCAAAATGACAAAGATTTTTGAAAAATGTGTTTCTTATTTTTGATTTTTTACAAGTTTTCAATAAAAGTTGCAACGTTGTTCAAATGAATGACTTAGTTGAAGGAACTGAAAGACTTATTATTGGCACTTAAAAAGAAATCTTTGTAAATATAAGAAATTTGCTTGAAATATGAATTTATTTTTATATATGATAATTATTTCCTATATAATTTTCGAAGCTTAAAGAGAATCTAATATTCCTTTTCTCTCCTATAACGTGCAGTTTTGAGCATTTTCATGTACTTGTACCAAAGGCATCAATTACTTTGGATTTATAAAAGTATTAAGTACTTAGCTTTTTCTTCAAAATTCAATTCATATTATTCGCTGGCAGATTTTCTTGTTCCGTGTATGTTACTCAATATATACTTTATAGTTTTGATTAATTTATATGAAATTGCTTGCATGAAAATGGTTTGTAACGCTTTGGCACAAAATTTAGTGCAACGATTTCTCATTTTTTTTTTTTAATTTCAAAGTTTTGAACATTTAATTATACTGATGCTCAATCTGTACGTTGTTCTTAACCTTTTCCACAAAAAAAAAAAATCAAATATATGGTTCAGTTTCATTCATTTGAACAGCATGCAACTACAGAGTGAGTACACACACATATGCATATACTCATGTGTATATACAAACTGTCCCATAAATACTGGATTGCCTAATAGCGGATGGGCGACTCCAGTGCTGATCAGAAATGATAAAATCATGTTTAGTTAAAGTCGGAGCGACTTCGTGAAAATCGTTTTTATTATATTTTTCGAAAAAATGCCACCGGTGGTTGGAGTCATTTAGCTGCTGTTAGAGAGTTATCCACTATTTATGGTATACCATGCACATACTCACTCTAATAACTGCAACTTGACATTTCCTTATTTTCTAACTAAATAATAAGCTCACGGAGCTTGTCAAAGTATTTATCACGTATTAGCACTAAAAAGTATTTTATAATTAATCATTAAATAATGCGAAAATTTAATTTTATAAGTCCTTCCCGCCGCAAGAAAAAAAAAATAGTCTAAATCATACTTTAAGTAAAACTCAAACTAACTTTGTTGGCTGCCCTGTAAATCACGCGCTTTCAAAGTATTAAATGAAAATGGATCGCTTTACTGCCGCTCAATGCATTTAAATACTTCTACAGCTGTAACAATACCATACGAACTATTCATTGAATCTCAAGGGAAGATTATGAACAGCCTCGTTGTTCAACTGTTCGAACGATTTGCAGCGTATGAAATAAATTGGTAAAAAACTCAAACCTTTGGAGATAAGGTGCATGATCATGGTGAGAATATTACTGCTGTCAGTGAAAATTAGTACGCATATTGAAATTATCAATTCGACGGCATACGTAATATTTGAGTATTCCCTTTGGAGCTATTTTTCAGCTGAGCTTGCATCTACACTAGGGGTCCGCTCTAGTACACTTGAAACGACCATCAAGCCATTCGCTACGATTGCGATTCAATCGAGCATTTGAGCACGAAAACTGGAAATCAAATCAAAACAAACCGAAACACCAAGCAGGAGAAGTGAGTGCTGCATTCGCAAACAAAATGTTCTACAATTCCTGCACTCGTAGTTTATTGCATTCGACACCGAGTGGCTTGTTGAATGGCACGTGCCGCTAAGAGAGGAATGCAAAACAAATCACAGCATATAATCGATATACTCTGCTCTAATATCTATTTGATATTACAGTTGACTCGCTGCATTCATTGCTTTTGTTCGTCTTGAAAAATGTTGCCTGCAAAGTACGAGTCAGACTACAAAGGAAGTCAAGTCATGTCGCGTGATCGTTCTGTTCTGTGCGAGTCTATTGATGGCTCGCAAAATGTCAATAGAACCAATGTACTGGACAGCGAGTACATAAAACTTTTGATTCAGCAAGTGCACTTGTGCAGACCTCCAATTTACACCCATTGTAAAATTCAGTACATACGAAACCTGCTATTCGGCGACTACTATATGCTGTTTGGGCTTTAAAGAAGTTCTTGCTGAGTTCTGTGATGAGGCACATTTCCATTTCTCTAAATATGTTAATATGCAAAATTTTCCGCATTTCGTTTTTTGTTCATTGCATGCCAAAAAAAAAAGACTGTGTTAACGAAGTCTTAACGCTTTGCAAATAGTTTGCTTGCGAAAAAGATTCAATGATCCTCTCCGAATGCCCAAAGCAAATGCCATTGCTACTTTTGTGACGGAAATTTTCAAAATTTGTTAGTGATGTTACGTGACAATAGCCGTGCCTAATCGAGCCCAGACCCACCCCAAAATATTTTAACTCATACGAGCAATCAATGGTACCGATTGACACCGTAAAGTTTTGAGATTTTTGTTTTTGCTCATCAATTGATAGAACTTTTTTTTAACTCATCCATTTCAAAAATGTAGATTTTTTATTTCAGTAAATAAAAGAGTCTATGATTCTTTGCCTCATCTAAAATTATTTTCTGAGCATAGCATTTAAGGAGCTAACCAACTTCGAGTATCATAATACGCATGTAACGCTTTCGATTATTCTTGCCGTTTGGTCGATAAGCTGCTTGTTACGCGAAACATACAGCCATGGCCATATAAATGGCACATTTTGTTTTTTTTTTTCAAAGGTTTATTCATCATATTTAATATTAATACGAATTTCAGCTATAATTCATTAATAAAACAACAAAATAAAACAATGAATTATAAATAGCATAAATGTCCACTCAATTAGCATGGAATGGAGAGCAAATTGAGTGGAAGTTTATTTACAATAATGACCCCAAACACTCCACCAAAGTAGTAAAGAAGTGGCTTTGTGTTGAGAAGATCGACGTTTTGCATTGGCCAGCACAGAGCCCGGACTTAAGTCCCATTGAGAACATGTGGCATGAAGTCAAAGTTGAAATCGCCAAGGAAAAATATAGAATTATGAACAATCTTTGATCTGGCGCACAGAAAACTTGGTATGCCATTTCCACAGCAAAATGACAAAATATAATGAAGAGCATGGTTCGCAGTTGTGTAGCTGTCGTCAAAAGCAGAGGTTTCCAGCACAAATTATTTGTGATTTAAAGGTTTTTGTATACCAAAAAAATGCAATTTTAAGACGAAATTTTCTCATTTTTTTTTGTAGATTGTGCCATTTATGTGTCCAGCTCATTTTTTCTGATTTTTTGCATTTTGATTAGATTTTTTTTTTTTTTTTTAATGGATTATAGCTGATTTTAAATATGATGAAGAAATTACATTAACGATAATATAGCTTAGGAAAAACATATAAATAAAAATGTGCTATTTATATGTCCATGGCTGTAAGTAACTAATTGAATAGTATCCATTGATATTGAAAAGTAGGTATTTCATTTGTTGTTAAAAATTGAAACTTGCGACACACGTAGGTATTAACACTATATAATTACTATAACAAAATCAAATAAAAAATGTCTTGTGACGGGTAGCACATTTAAAATTACTCAACCATTTTCTTACTGTTTTTTTACATTTGAATGTGATTTGTTTTTCGTTTCACTATTTTAGACCATGGTTACATTTCTAAGGCGCTTGCTATTGCTACCGGATGAGTTGAAGAGGTTAGGATCTTGTTTTTGTATTGTTGTATATTTGGGCATACTCCAATCGCCGCATTGAGGGCTTGCCTGTCTTCGGTAAAAATCAGGTAGCGTTGCGCTAGGTAGTGGTGGCACTTCGGGTGGCATATCTTGCAGTGAACTTTGCTCTTCTGCTGTCATGCATGGTGTGTAGTGACCAATGTTGACTTGATTTAGTAATGTCTCAGCAAATGGCGAATGCTGCTGGTCATTGTCGCGCATGAGTAGCGCAGACTGTGACCAACTGTCAAAGTTAGCTGACTTTAGCGGCTGCTGCGGATTACGACGCATGAGATCAGCCTGCATTGAGATAATGCTAAGGCCGCTAAGAAAGTGTCTATTAACGTTATGATGGCGACTTCCAACACTAATTGTATCGCCGATGGCATAGTCCTGCAGATCGTTGCAATTTTGCAACTTGGAAGCTCCATATGATGTTGATAAACGTTTTTTATAACCAATAACATCATCATCGTTTGACTGCTGATATATTGGTATACCTACAGTATGATGATCTGGCGTATCTGTGGTGTCTTGATAATTCTTTTGCTCCAAATAAGTGGTGGAAACACACTCGTTCGTAGACGTTTGCACATCAGCAGTTGCTAAGGGAGTTGCACTGACATGTGCAGAACTTGACGAGGACTTGACGCGTTCGCTGCTACTGCTGCTTTTTCTTTTGCGGCGTCGACAACTGCACAGAACGTATAGCACAACAGCGGCAACTACGAAGGAGATCAAGGCGACCACAAGTGGTAGCAGTAGTCCAACAAAGCTGGTACTGTTACTCTTAACTGTGGTCAAAGTAGCATCGTTTGTAGTGCTATTGTCAACCGTTTTGTTCATTTTATTGACCACTGTATTGTATGGAATTTTTCCAAGCACAACAATTGGCGTTGTTGTTTCAGCCTTTACTGGTATTTCAACAAATGTGCCCACAATATTAGAGACAGGTCCTGGCTTAGCATCCTTAGTTAGCGATGTAAAGGCACGTAGACCAAAATAGACACTCTGGTTTAGCAACGTTGGCTCCAATATTGGATCAACAATGAACTGCTGCTGTGCCGGCGGCTGATCTTCAACAGAAATAAGTGGCATCGGTGTTTCGTGGCTCCATAGCACACTCGCTGAATCATAAAAATCAATGATTTCATGCAAGTGAAAGCCATATTTCAGCTCATAGCGTACAACGTCTTGGCCTCCGCCCAAATCCGGTGCTGTCCAATGTAAGAGTAGTTTACCATCGGGCAAATGTTTCAAACTTAAATCCGTAATATAACCATAGCCAGTAATGGGTGTGCCTGCATGAAAGTTCAAACTCAAGTTATTTGCTGTTAAGCTCTCAAGTCCCTCAAATTCATTTGCATCGATGGAGTAAGTTATTGGCACTGCATAACGTTCGAATGGCATCGTCAAATTGGTATACTGTCGTTGTGGCATATTGCCACTACCACTATCCGCTGCCAGGACTTTTTCATGTTCTTGCCGCAGTAGCATTGCCATTTCACTGCCACAGCAAGCGTAATGGGAAAATCCCACATGTCTGGTATACTCTGAGGCGGTATAAGTCTGTCCCTGCTTTGACATTGCCTTTATCTCAAATATATAAACAGCTGGCGTATACACGCGAATAATGCGCGTATAAATACCATCACCACGCATAATGTCGGGACTACCGGTGCCGGTGTCGTATAACTGATACTCCACGTGGCACTTTTGCTCCTTAACAACACAGTAATTTTGTTCCGTACGCTTGGTAACACTGACGCGCACGTCTGCGTCCATTATCGGATATGCGCCGTGCATGAGCTTACAATAAAGCATTATAATGATTATAGCGCCCTCGCCATGACGCGTTGCCCAGGCGTCAATACTTATGTAAGGACCACTGTTTGCCGGTGTCGCTAAGACTTGCACAATATGCGGCTGTGGATTTCCATGGAAGCGTTCAATTTCATATGACCAACGTCCGGTTTCATTGAGTTTCGCACTCAAACTTAATTGCCGCACGGACATGCGCTGATCGCTACGCGTATCAAATATTTGACCCATGGGACTTGTAAGGCGCATTGTGTGTATGAGTGGGCTTTCTGTGGCGTAGGCGTAAACGTAAAATCCAGCTGGTTGTCCCAAGTTTGCGTCCATGTAAAAATTACCACGGTACACATGCCGCGCTCTTGGTAGCGCATTATTTGTTTCATCATCCTGAATTTGCTGTCGGTGAATTTCAATCGGCAGCGTACGCCTTGAGCCCTCATAATATTTTCGACCTATGTGCGTTAGTATAGTGCTTAGCTCGAAGTAGGTTTGTAGGAAAGAGCGTTCGCTATTGAATTTGCTTTCAAACACACTGTAAGCTTCGCCACCGTTTGCTTTGGCCAGCGTATCCAAGGGATATCCACCACGCCTGATGTTGGGATAATTAATCGTAGCAAAATGTACATCACCAGCATTGCGGAGCGCTGTGGGCTGACTCTCAATGCCGGGTGCTATAATGAGTATAACATGTGCGGCATTGCCGTAGCTGCGACTGCGCTGTTCAAGCATATTCAACGCTTGCTCCATGGCACAATGCAAGCAGCTTACATGCTGATGTGAATCGGATGGTCCATATGGCACAAAGGACGCAATCAGATCACGGTTGGAAGAGTTCCTTAGTGTTATGATTTCAAGAAAACGTTTGGAAAGATGAGCTGCACTGGTTAAAACTATGCCAACTTCAGTATTCGGTTGCAAGTCGTAAACGATCCATTTGCGTATGGCGCTGCGCAAAAAACTCCATGAGTCACGAACCAATATATCGGGCGTATCATCAATAATTACCACATAACGCGTTAGGTATCTGCGACGATATTGAAACGCTGGCTTACTGCTCTTCATATGACTCTGTGATGCGCTTGGCATTTTTGTCGTAACAAAGTCATTATGCTGTAGTATAATGTCTAGGATTGACTTACGCCCACAGAGCAGATTATGCTTAGTCGGCGCGTAACGGTTGTGACTACTCTGATCACAGAACATAGTTATGCTATCAATATGCGGTGAAAACATGAGGCTGCTATGAGCTGATTTTGGCAGGTTGTACTTATAATCATCCATTGTGTTGCTTAAACTAGCGCATATGCTACAAAGGTAAATTAAATGAAAAAGAGAAATAAATTAAAGTTAATATTAATTACTAATTATTAATTAGTAATTGATTACAATAGTTGCAACCAGGGACCGTAAAACATCTTCATTTTAAAGAATTAAAGTTGAAAAATTAAAATGTTAAAAAAGACAACAAAGTTTCTTTTGGCATACGACTGAAGTGTAGAAATAGTTCATAATTTTGTATCATTTTGATGTTCTGCACTTTCTCGACCAAAATTTAACTTTTATTTTTTTCGATCAAAAATATTCGTATTGTGGATCGTAGCCACCATTTTTTATTATTTTTTCATTTTCTATCTCTATTTGATTCGATCACAAATGAGCGCCATTTTCTATTCCTTCGAGCCGCCCGTTGAAGAATATCGGGAAAATTAAAAGACATATCGAAATATCGTCCAGCAAATATCGAAAAGTATGCAAAAATCATTCAATTCGAAAACTAGCAAAGAGTCAGAAAATTTCGAAAAAATCGATTTATATCAAAATGTTACAAATATTCGAAAGCATCAAAAGTGGGAAAGTATCAAAAAGTAAACATATTTATTAAAGTCGTTAAGTATCGAAAAATCAAAAAACCGCGAAAAAGTCTAGAAAGTCAAAAGTCACAAAAAAAAGATACCAGAGCTCGAAAAATACTGTAACAGTAAAGCTCGCTTTATTTGATCGGTCAAAATATAAAACCAAAATTAAAATAGAATGACGTTTATTTTTGATCGAAAAGTCTAAATCAACTAATGAGACGTCTAGTTGCAAAACCGGCCAAATCCCTTTTTCATACTTTTGAAAAAACAAAGTAAAACGTTTATCTTCATTGAAAAATTAAAACGTATTTCCCAAATAAATAGTAGCTTATAAAATTTCTTAATCAAAACACGTCAGATCAGACTTTTCGAGTTTCATCTGCCTATGTTTTTGAGAAAATAGTTTTGGACCTGACGGGATATGATCCACCGAACATGGAGTTGGCTGGTTTTGACATAGCAATCAACAAATTTTGTTTGTAAAAATATAGACTTGACAGGCTTTGATATCAATATAAAGAACTTGAATCTACTGGTTTTGAAAGCAAGTTCATTGACTTGGCCGGTTTTGAAATCTATGCATCAAAAATAAATTTTAAAAATGTAAAAAATTTTTGTTTAATCTAAAAATACAGTCGACCTTGGACTTGGACTTGGTCGGTTTTGCAACTGGATGGCTCTTATAAGAATTATGCAGTGATTTTTGTTTTAAAAATCCTGGTCGATGCGGTCCATGCTTGCAAAAAATTCCGTCAATGAAATATCATAGAAATTAAAAACGCTTAAATATATACAAGATGTTTTGCTATTTTTGAACTTTTTCGATGCTATACGATAACGTTTCGATAGTTTTCGACTATTATTTGAATTTTTTTTTTATTAATTTCAACTTTTATCAATTTTTTTTTTTTGATTTATTTTCAAGAGCTTTGACTTTTGCGTTTTTTTTTTGCTTAGCTTTGGTTATTTTCAACTTTGTTCATAGTTAACAAGCTCTATAGCCTTGTGCGATGTTTTTCGCTAGATTTTCACTTTTATCGACAAGTTTCGATTTATAGATTTTTTTAATGTTTTCGGTGCTATGCGATGCTTTCGGCTTTTCAATAAGAATATAGAAAGCAGACCCAAAGTAGTTAAGGGTCAAAAACTATTGGGGAAGTAAAAAAATCTAGAGTTGTATCCTCAAGTTTCAAAAAGCATTCGTAATCATCGCAAATGGAGCATTGGTAAAATTGTTTGAGGTCGAAAAGCATCAAAAAATTGAAAAAATCTTCAGAAGCTTCGATTAATATTAAAAAATCTTTATAAGGCGTAAAGCATGTATTGAAAACATCAAATTAGACTTCAACACTAAATGTTAAAACGAAAAACAGTGAAATTTATCGAATTCGATACCAAAAAAAAAAAAATCACAAGCTATCGCAAAGCATGACAGAAGTCAAAACTTACCAGTTATAAGTATCGAACAACTTTAGTTCGAAAACAACAAGAAAACTTGAAAAAAATTAAAAATATAGTCTTATCGACACATCGAAATAATCCATAATAGTAAAAAATTATCGATGAAAATATAAAACTATCGAAAAAGTTTTACTTGGTTTTCATATTCAAAAAAACGAAAGTCTTATAAGACGTATATTTTTGATCTTAAAAGACAAAAAACCCACTACTACGATTATAATTGAAAAAATATAAACTCAAAATTTGGGTTATACAGGTAGTCCCCGACTTACGACCGAGATAGGTTCCTAGTCATCGGTCGTAAGTCGATTAAGTCGTAAGTCGAGTTTCATAAAAAATAACTAAAGAAAAATATTACATACATACTGTACTACTAGTTCCAGCCATTTTTGGGATGATATAAAATTATTCACTTAAACAAACGTATTATTTGTACTGAAAAAAATCGAATCCTTGTACATACTACTGTTTTTTTTTAAATTTTTTCTCATATCCATATTTTAGGGACTCCCCGAAACTATTTTAAGCATTTTCTATGAAAAAAATTGAAAAAAAAAATTGGTCGTAAGTGCGAATAGTCGTAAGTCGAACGGTCGTAAGTCGGGGACTACCTGTATTTGATTAGAAAAATTAAAAACTCAAATAAAAGTTATTTTTTATCAAAAATAAAAAATATATATATATTATAGCCATTATGCAGTGTTTTTTTTATTTCAAGAAATTATGTTTCCTGTATGTAGATTATACGTTCTTTCTATTAATTCTTAAGATATTTCATGGCCGGAATTAACTTTTTTTTCTTCAATAATTGAATGCTTACATGTCCTCATTTATCACTGGCTCATTACTGCAACTTGTCAAGTGCTGCGAATTATTTTGATAATAGCAAGGCATATAAATTGGATCATTTCTGTATCCAATTTCGTCGAAAATTCCATAGCGATATTTTGCCCAGTTTCGTATAAAATCTTTGGCAGGAGTAGTGCTCAATGCTTTATATGGCATATATATTTGTAAGCCAGGTGTGCCACAGTTTCCATATTGTTGTGTCCAAATATCGTTACCATATACGTAATGAGTTCTATCAATTGTAATATCACTATCACCACCCGTAGAGGCAATAGTGGGCAGTCGTTGTTCAGCTGTTGTTGATGTTGGAACGCATGTATCATCCCAAGTTTCTGGCAAAAATATATTAAACGTACCAAAGCTAGCGCGCCCATTCAATGCATTGAATAAAATATCAGATGCATCGCTCAAAGTTTGCTGCAAAGTAAATGAAAATTAGAAATAAAATTAATTAAATACATTTTGATCCATAGGCAAAGCATTTTTATTTCTATAAAAAAAAGTGTCTCATTTACAGTTTAAGCCTAGTTAAGAGTATGCTTGACCAAATGCTTAGTTTAACTTCAAGCTATGTCTAACTTTGGTGATATTTCTACTTAATTAAACAGCTGCTAGAATAATGTGAACTTTTTAACGGATTTGAAATACTGAAAACTCGACAAGTTAATTTTTAGCTAATACAGCAGAACCTCTGTAAGTCGAACTTGAAGAGAGACGCGAAAAAATTCGAGCCATAAGGCTTTCGACTTATGCAGAACTTCGACTTAAGCTAATTTTGTCAGGAAATGTTCGTCTTGTAAAGGTTAAGATTTATTCAAACAAATTTTCACTCGGCAACAATAAAGTAACTACGCTCAAGTTCAAACGAAATCACGTGTTCATAGAATTGGTTTGTTGTACTACATGTAAGAAGCTTATACATTGATTTCTGAGGAAAAATGATGTACATTGTCGGCATATTCTTAAAGTCGGCATCTCATTTTTCTTCGTGCTATAGAGGTAATTTGTTTCAAATCAACGAGTTGTAAAATCAAACATGGCTATGTTCGAGATGCAGAGCTCAAATTTATTTTTTCGAGTTATAGAGGGTACATATGTACCGAGCTTACTTGTAGGGACTCACTAATTATTTCGACTAATAGAGAGGTCAGATTTCAAGCAATGGAGGTTTTGGGGCTTGAAGAGAAGGGAACACAGCATTTTTTCGACTTTAGGAGATTTTCGACTTATCGAGGTTCGACTTAACGAGGCTCCACTGTATTCCTACTCACAAAATCAGTAGCCCAAAATATTTCATGCATAGCTAAAAGCCGCAAAATTTCGAATACTATCCATAAAGACGAGGAATGTTGGAAAATACATATGAAAAACAGTGACTGCTATGATTATGAGTTTTATGATAGAAATCACTGCATAATCGTTATAAATGGATTTCTATTTTTTCTATCAAAAATAATACTAGCTGCGGACTTTTATGTTTTCTGCATAAAAGTTAATCGCAATTTGAATTTTGTCCTTTTAGATCCATATATAGAGACATATGGGCTTTAATTTTTTCTATTATAATTTCGATTTTTTTCGAGATATTTTTCGATAAATTTCAGCTTTTTTTAATATTTATTCAAAAGTCACGACTTTTTTGGTGTTTTCTATAGTTTTTGACCAATACCAACTTTTCCAATTATTCGATAATGATCGATTTTTTGATAGTTTCGATAATTTTCGTTAGCTTTCGACAAAAGCTGAAATTTTGGATCGAATCTTAAAAAAATTGTAGCTGTTCAAAAAGTCGATAAAATCTGAAACTTTTCGAAAAAATCAAGGTGAGTGGAAACTTATAAAAGAATAACGATTATTTTTAATCGAAAAAAAAATAGAAATCCAGAAATACGATTATATATAATTTTCAAAATATAAATCATAAAATTAAAAATCATTCCATATATAAACGCATCTCGTCAAAAGAAACTCATCTATATTCTTAAATTCAGAAATCTGAGTCTCTCCTTCTTCGAGATTTTTTTGACTTCAAATATTATTGATCAAAATTTCACAACCAAAAGGTTTAATAGTCAACATACAGTTTCAAAACACCTTCCGGAAAAATTAGATTCCCTGGTTCATTGTGAGTAACAGGTTGTGTAGGAGGGGAGGATTTATCTTAAACACTCTTTGAGTTACAGCGTGGTTAGTACCTTCAAACAAAGATTGTCTCATAATTTTCTAACAAATAGTGACCCAATGTGACTCGGGGTGAACTGTCTTGATGAGCAGTCACTTATGGAGTGACTACCTCCGAGATACTCCAAAGGACAAGGAAATTATCTTTGCAGCAACAAAAATTGTCAAAACGCTCCTTTCCAGGGTCCAAAGCCACCCTGAGTGATGTCCAAATGCCATTTCATACATTTGAAAGTGACTCGAAACCCTCAGTGCGCTGCTCAATGGAGTTCTCTAATACACACCCGAATATCTTGTGCTAAAATCGTCATCAAACCACACGCAACGATCAAGCCAACACCTCAAAACTCGAAAAGTTCGGTACTTTCGAGTTGTTCGAAACTCATGAGCTGCAATCGTATGATTCAACGAACGAACTGAACATGGGTTGAGTCGAACCAATTGAGTTGTTTGAGTTTGATGATCTCCAAAGCCATTTTCGACCTTTCTTTAACGATTGGAGCAAAAAACAGTTTCCAAAAAGCGGTCAAAAACGGGCCTTTCCAGGGTCCGAAGCTAGCCATCATGAGTTGAGTCGAATGAATCGAGTTGCTTGAGTTTGACTCGTTGGGTATGGCAAAACTTCGAACAAGTTCGATCAGCTCGTTGCATAGCCTTATTTTTTACCCACAGCAAACCAGAGGATCTAATTTGTCCGGATGGTTCTTCTAAGCCCAACCACGCTGTGATTATCTCTGTAGCCTTCCCTCTCCTTGAAATGTCAATTGAAAAAAATTTGAAAGTTGTGCCCCCCCCAAATGTTTTTAAGAAATCTTTGTCTCTGGGACCTTATGTTTCTCTTCATGTTATTTATTTTAAAATCTAACTATTGTTTTTAAATATATTGCAAATTTTGAGCTTAACGTGTACCTTGGACCAATGCACGGAATATACCTTAAACCGGTGCTAATTACATGGTTATTCTGTGTCATGAAATGTTTTTCGAATGTATTTCAGAAATATTCTTCGGAGCAACAATTACGATAAAGGTAATAAAGGTAAAGGCGGTAATTCAAAAAGATTTGAGTAGATCCGCTGCTAAAACGCACAGTATTATAAAAACAAATTAAATTCGCCATTTAGCTAAGCCCCGATTATCTGGAAGCACTACATTGATGTATCACTACAAAACTGATCATTAAAAACTTTTAAGTACAGAAAAAAGGGAAATTTTGGTAAATTTAGTCTTATGGTCCAAGGTGCTGTGGTCCAAAGTACAATGCTCAGGCATACCGTGTACCTTGGACCACTAAAGAAAAACGCATCGTACGTTGAGTTGAAAAGTGAACAGCGGCTTTTTGCCTTAATGCCTTAGTAGCTAAAGTATCAGCTTAAAATGTAGTGACGTCTGAGAGAAAAATGACCCATTGTTTGGAGACAGCAAATAATTTTCTCAAAAATGGTCTAAAGTACTTCCCCTACAGCTAAGCTACAGATTTCATATCTTTGGTAGTGAGCTTCGCGGAGTTATGCCAGAAATATCTTCAGTTGAATCCTTTAACCTTCCAAAGAGATCAACTTTTATTTGTTATTACTATAAAACGTAAAACAATGCCAATTTTGAAATTGTCCATTTGTATGTAGCACTGTTGAATTTTAGTTTTTATTTTTTTTTTTGCATATGAGCATTTTTTCTGAGCTCAGTGCAGTGCTGCAGTCATTTCCCATAGATTTTTTGTTTAATTTATTTTTGAATGAATTAAATAAAAAAAGCTGAACTGACAAAACTATAAAAAATAATATCACTGCAAAAAAAAAAAAAAATACTACAAAGAATAGCATTTTTTATTTAAAATGATGTAAATGTTAAGGTCAGTTGATATAAGAAAAAATAAATTAGCTAGAAATATTTTTTTTCGTGGTAAAAATTGTATGAGACCCAGTTAACTTCACGGAGTTGATGTCTGGCTGATGGCACTTAAAATTAAATCTACATAAAAACTATTAGAACGATTACAGCGTCTCCTGTGTATTGATATAACAGGGGCGCTGAGCAATAGCTCTGCAGAATCTTTAAACGTCATACTACATTTGTTACCTTTTTGTAAGAGAAGTAGCTTATAAGACTCTACTTAAGCTTAAAGAATCGGGATGTTCCAGTTAAGGTAGAAGATCCCAGCGGACTATAAAGATGGCTCTTATATTTATGCAGGAATAGGAGCAGGTTTCTACGACTCAATTTACACAAGGGCAATCATTTGAATTACCAACAGATTGCAACATCTTTCAGGCCGAAATTGCAGCGATATATAAAGCGTCGCACAGTGGGCGATCATGGCCATAAATACCAACAAAAATAATGAAAGAGCTAAGGATGTAAAAATGTTTAAAGACAATCGTCAGATATGACTTAGGGCAGGAAAAAAAATCTATAAAAATTTTAAATTTTCCTTGGGTTCAGTGACAGCGTTAGCACAAAGTTGAACTTTGAACACCAAAAATGTTTTATGAATCTTTTTATATAAAGGACGCTTGCTTGAAACAAAATGCAATAGCGCAGCATATTGGCAGAAAGAACATTGTTTCCACTTTTACTACAGTACCTTTAGCGCCTAAAAGATGAAAACCTCGGAATACAATTACTTTGAATACATTATTGTGAAACTTTCTGAATTATATTTTACGTATGAAATAATTAAACATTTACTCATTGAGATTACAATGAATAATTGAAAGTAAACTGGAGTTCGCCTATTGGTGGAAATTCTACCATTATAGTGACAATACAAAACAGTTAACGAACATTTTACCTGAATAAATGTCAATGCTCCCAAAAATACAATCATGCTAACTCAATCTTTTCCTCCTTCAATCCACATCCATGCTGAGCTTCATGACAATCAGTCTATTAGTTTTGATTAGAGGCGTGGCACCGTACATTCAAAAACATTTCTTTTTCAGAGTTCAATCGATATCTGTACGAAATTTTAATCAAAATCGGTCCATTAGCTTAGCAATGAAAACGTTTTTTCCTGTAAGAGGCGTGCCACTGACCCACCAAAAACAAATTTTTTTTGCACAGGAAACAGTTGAATTGCATCAAAATTGGTGTAGTAGCTCAACCGAGGCTTAGTTTTTTCTAAAAAAAAATGGCTGTGCCACGCCCACTTTCTCAGACTTCAATCTATCTTCAAACCAAATTTCATTAAAATCAGTGCATTAGCTTAGCTGTGGCAACGGGGAGCCTGGCACCGCAAAGCAACGAAAAAAAAAAATGGGTAAACATTTTAGTATTTTATCTGCGAAATATAATTCAGAAAGTTTCACATTAATACATTCAAAGTAATTGGATTCCGAAGTCAAACCTCGCCAGCTACGCCTCTATTTATAAAAATTTATATTTTTTGCTATCGCCCTCACATGAATTGTATCGTTGCACCTTGTTCGAAAAAAAATTATACAAAAATTCAAAAGTGCGCTTATACTGGGACACCCTGTATGAGAGGTAGGCGTGTCCGCTAGCGGATTTTTTTCATGTTCAGAAAATTTTTGTTTTTTAACCTAAAACACAGCTGCGGCAAATTTCAGTCCAGCGCTATTATTACTATATATAACCGCCGTTCCACACAATCCCATCCACTGTGCAACGTGTTGGTAGTGTGGCCCATTGCTTACGGAATGACTAACAAAAGTTCGCTTAGTTGTTGTCATGTTATAAATTTTTTACTAAATCAAAAATTACATACTACTTGCTATAGTCTCACAATATATCATTTTAATTTTCAGAAAGATCGGTCGAAACGGAGACAAGAAAACGAAAAAATAGTGAAACAGTGTGAGCACATATTCCAGTGCCAACGCAGCAAGAGATTCGGTTTACGGATTTCGGCGTAAGCTCAAGCCTGTGGAAATATTTAGTGAATGCCAAACTGCATTTGAAGTGTATGCACCAATCCTCTTGACTATATCAAAGTGGTTTCGAAGATTCCAGCCAGGTAATTTTTTCCTGGAGGACGAACCTCGAGAAAGCCGCCCAAAATCTTCGACTGACGATGCAATTGTAGCGCTGGTGTAGTCTAAAATTGACAAAGATCGAAGATTCACTTAGAAAATGATTGCTGAGGAACTGGGCCTGAATGCCATGGCTGTATCGCGAATATTAAAAAGTAATCTTGGATACGCGAAGAAATCTGCACGATGTGAACTGATGCTCAAAAAGAGGCATGTGCGCGTTTTGCTAACTATTTTCTTGAAAAATTCAAAAACGGAGAGTCCAACACTGTCAAGAAAATTGTAGCTGTTGATGAAGCATGGTTTTTACAGGTACGACCCTGCAACCAAACAACAATCCATGGGCTCCACAGGAAGTGCAAATCCACCTGTGAAAGCTAAGCAATAAAAGTAAAGATGTCAGTGTACTTCATCAGCGAAAAAGTTGTAGCTGTCATTTCTTTAGAAAAAGGTCAGACGGTATACTGAAACTTGCTTACCACAAGTGTTCCAAAAATTGTTGCAACTACGCCGCTTCTTGCTGCATCATGATAATGCGCTATAGCACACTGCTGAAAACACGAGCGATTTTATTATGCTGTCAGGCATCGAAGAAACTCGTCCAGCATCTTATTCCCCAGAACTAGCGCCTTGTAACTACTGATTGTTGCCGAAAATAAAAAAAAAAACACTAGTAAAAGTGCTATCTTCGGCCAGGCCGAAACTCACATACCTTACACTGCATTGAAAGTACTTTCGAAATAAATATTAAAAATACATTGAAAATTAATTACTTAAAATTTTCATGAAAATCGTATGTGCCAATGTGAGTTGTGGGCAATCAAAATTTTCAATTGTTAAAAAGTGCCACGCCCACTTTTCCAATTCCACCCACTTTGAGCACAATTCAAGTTATTTATGATCTGTATCCGTGTACTTAATTTCATCACAATATCTTATACGGTTTACGAGCTTTGGCGTTATAAAAGTTGAAATTTAGAGAGGTGTCACGCCTTTTTGAGAGTCATTGCAAATTCAGAACAGAGTCTAATCTGAATTGTGTTCACATATTCACAAAATTACCAAGTTTCATCAATATCGCAGCAAATTTTTTTGTAATTGTGCAGGGGTATATTTACATAGAGTTTGGGCGGTGAGCGTGGCCAAGAACCGATTTTGCCCATTTTTACATGCTAGCAGCTTGTGCGAAATTTCATTGAATTAGCTTGTTTAATTTTCTCGTAAACGTGATTTCAACAGAAAGACAGACAAACGGACACAGGTGGTGCGCTGATCAATAATATTTATACTTTTCTATATCTGCCACGCCTCCTTCTATGCGTTACAAATGGAATGACAAAGTGTAGGGTATAAAAATTGAGAGTTAGAGTCTTCAACAGCAATGAAGAGATAATAAGTGCAAAATGCCAATTTTAAAGACTTTTTTCACAGTGGACTTCTCGACTTCAAAAATGTATATGAAAATAAATGGCGTTTGCGTTGAAAAAATACAAACTGCTGCAGAATAAAAATATAAATTTCAAAAATTTCTTGTCTACTTTTTTCTACTCAACTGAGCGAACATTTGTTAGTCCCCACGTACAATTTCATGAAATGCTGAAAAGCGCATTAGCTCAAGCGCATTAAGAAACGTGCGGCGTCTGGCCGTAGCCTTAAACGTTAACATGACTCTATCAATGCACAAACAAAGATCATTGGATATTGAGTATTCAAAGCGTTTGGTTGCAATGCTGTCGTCGTTGTTTTTTGTTTGTTGTTTGTTGTCATTGTATTCAATTTCGCCGGTATGGATGATTTTCAGAATTGCATTTGTTGTATTACACACGTACCAAGTTGCTGCATTGTCAGTTTTTAGGATTTTACCCATTTGTTTCTTTTTTTTTTACAAAACAAAAAGGTTTTTGCGGCAAAAAAAAATCGTGAGATTGATGATCTCAGTTAGGTTGTTAATAGGGTTATACTTTTTTTTTTGTTACAACATTTTTATCCCAAGCTAAATGCTAAGTTTCAGAGTGTATGCAAAATTTTACCCTAAGACAATTGCACCAAAAAAATAAATGAAACAAACTAATGGCATTATATTCATTGAGCCTGACTTGATAAGAAAAGTGGCACACAATTTTGGTTGATCATACAGATGATGATGATGTACTCATACATTCCGGTTTTCGCAGTAGAGTTCTTTAAATTTTCGTTTAAGAGCTTCATTCAAGATATCCAATATTGATAGCTTATGCTAGCGTACATACAAACATATATTAGGGTGTATCAAGAAAACATATTTTTTTTTTGTAAATGCAGAGTTTCGAGTTGATAAAAAGTTGTCACATATTTGCTACAAAAATTTTAAGTCTGATTGAAAAATACTTAGGTCCCCCGCAATGACTTTTTCGAAAACATAGATTTTCAGTTTTTTTTAAGAACCTGAAAACAAGGCAAATTTATACCAAAATGTATTCAAAGGTCCAAAAAAAACTTATGGCCCGTAATGATAGTCGCAAAATTACACGGTCAAATTTTTTATTTTTCACATAATCGGAGACTATTGCCGACAGTTCCATTTACTTCTAGTGTACTTTTTTCATTTACAAGTTTCTTGTGACCATACAAATAAAAATTATTTCATATACTTACAACAAGGGTTTAATAGACCTTAGTCATTTTATGAAACTAAGCATTTTTAGGAACAAAAGAAATAAAACTGAAAGTTTGAGGAATCCCAATTTCTAAAGCAAAAAAAAAATGACAAAACGTTGTGTTTGAAAAAGTAATTCAAAATTAATCTTGAGTACATTATCTCCTCATCTTGATAATTGACAAAAGTTTCAGAACGCTTAGTTATCAGTTCAGAGAAAGCTTATTCCATATGTATGTATGTATATATGTGACATCACAGTTATAAGCAGCTCGCTCAACCTGCAACCAAAGTTTTTGGCTCGACTGATTTTTAGCAACTAATTCATATGAGCAGTGGCGTCAATTCGGTAAGGCTGGGAAGAGCATTGGCCCCCCCAAGGATCTGATATTAGTTATCATTCAATACATCAATCCAATAAAATCAACTAAGTAATGAGGGTGTAATTATAATTCTCGCTCTCCCCCCCAAGGTTTTGGTGAAGTCACGCCACTGCATATGAGTAATCTTAATAATCGCCTGATGCTGTGGTATCTGAATGGAACTTCATGGCGTTTCCTTGCCACACTGTTGCTGTGGAGAAAACTGTGAAGTTAGTCACAAACGCCTCAGCAAAAGTCAACGGCCCTGAAACTCCTGACATACGGTCGACGCTCCTCTCTCGCCAAGCTGTCCACTTATTCGACTGTAAGAGGCAATTTGCGAATGCCTTCGGAGGCGCTCAGTCGCAATAGACGCATCCTACCCATGGTTGGTTGGTTGGGTAGGGCTTGGCTGGAGTCCGATATGCAGCCACCTCCACGTGGTGGGATCTGAGTCAATTTTTTCGTTGATTGAAAGTGAGCAAAGAGCTGCACAACACTGTTCGATTTTACTCGAAAATCCGTATTTTAGCCCCCTTCCCTTCCACCTGGCGTTTGAGCAAGGACTACTTTTCGGTCTCGATTTTGAGTTTGTGGTTCTTTATGATGACTTGTTATCGCCAACCGACCCCTAAGACGAGTTAATAACGCAGCTGGGCGGATTTTAGAAAAAGCTCTACTTTCTGTGTTTTTTTACCTAAAATTTCAAAAATTGACGAACAGAAGATAATGACCGATTTCAAAAAAATTTTGCAGGTATATTTTGTTTCGGTATTTTAAGTCTTTATAACAATCGCAGCAATTGAAAGATGCTGACAACCCTCTCAATCAATGTAGGACTAGACCACCTAAGGGTAGGGATGGGTTTCCCGGAAAGGCGTTTGCGCTTATAGCAAAAAGTGTTAAAATGACCCAGGGGTATTCGATGGCCTGGCTGCTAGTGCTCTTAACGAACCATTGTGAAGTAATTAATTACTTTGTAATATTAAATTAATAATAATAATAATAATAAAATGACCCATCCTAATGCTTACAGAGCCAGAGCACGCGACGATCAGACCTTCGTTATGCTACAAAATCTGAAATTTTCTTTGCGTATGACCCTAATGCAGGTAAAAACGATCCTTGACCATGTAATTTGAATCACGGTGGCTGTAAAAGGTGCCAGCTAGCAAAGGTTTATAAAATTCCAACTCAATTTCGTTTAAGTATAAAGCTCAGTTTTTATTTATTTTTAATTTGGTATAATTTTTGAAATTGCGCCCGTCCATTGTCAGACACGTAGTACAGTTGCAACCCCCTGCTTATATGTACTTACGTTATAGTATAAAAGCGGAATGATATATATGTTCCTTGAGGAGCTATCAAAATATGTTTTATCAGTTATCAGACAGTTTCGATGGATCTTACACTTTGTCAGACACATTAAAAGTCTACCGTAGCACAGTAGACTGAGCCCATACAAAAATATGCTTTTATATTGGAGGCACCTACAAAAGTGGACCGATCTTCACGAAGCTCAGTCCAAATGCTAGAAAAATAGATTAATGGATGTCTGTAGAATATGGCTGAAATCTTTTAGACCCTAGTGGTACGTTCCTTGGACTCATATGAATTTTTAACATGTTTTGTTGACCGATCTCAACAAAGCTCAGTTTAAAATCTAGAAAAACAGGGCAATAGATTTGTGCAGAATATGGTTGAAGTCAGTTATAACCAAGGGGTACGTTCCATGGACCTATATTAATTTTTAACATGCTTTTGTATGGGAGGTACATACAAAAGTTAGCCGATCTTAACAAATCTCAGTCAAAACGCTAAAAAAGTACAAAAATAAATTTGTGTAAAATATGGTTCAAATCGGTCAGTCCCTAGGGGTACCTCTCTTGGACCCATATTAATTTTTAACATGCTTTTGTATGGGAGGTACACACAAAAGTTAGCCGATCTTAACAAATCTCAGTCAAAACGCTAAAAAAGTAGATTAATAGATGTGTGTGTAGAATATGGTTGCAATCGGTTACACCCTAAGGGTACCTCCCATGGACCTATATTAATATTTAACATGCTTTTGTATGGGCGGTACAAACAAAAGTTGACCGATCTCAACGAAGCTCGGTCAGAACGGTAAAAAAAAACAAAAATAAATTTGTGTAGAATATGATTTAAATCGGTCAGTCCCTAGGGGTACCTCCCTTGGACCTATATTAATTTTTAACATGCTTTTGTATGGGAGGTACACACAAAAGTTAGCCGATCTTAACAAATCTCAGTCAAAACGCTAAAAAAGTACAAAAATAAATTTGTGTAAAATATGGTTCAAATCGGTCAGTCCCTAGGGGTACCTCTCTTGGACCCATATTAATTTTTAATATGTTTTTGTATAAGAGGTACATACAAAAGTTGACCGATCTCAACGAAGCTCGGTCAGAACGCTAAAAAAGTAGAGTTATAAATGTGTGTAGAATATGATTGAAATCGGTTACACCCTACAAGTATCTCCCTTCGATTTATATTTATTTTTAACATGTTTTTGTATGGGGGCTACATACAAAAGTTGACCGATATTAACGAAGTTCGGATGACGACGTAATTGATTTATACGATGAAGTTTTTAAAAACTGTTCATTGAAATTGGCTTTTCGGAAAATTAAAAACTCAAAATGCCATGTTGTGCATCTAATCAATTTTTTTGGTTATCATACCAATGTCAAAGCATCTTCCGAAGTTGTAGATCAAAGTTCTACTTTCGAGGAAAAACCAAAAATATTAGATAGAGTCCATGATTGTTCAAAGATATATAAAACTTTTTTGATATAGAAAATAAAGTCTTACTTGATGTTTATTAATGAACAGTTGAATCCTTGAGATCTACTTACTTACAGTACAGCAATTTTTATTTTATGAAACCAACTATCTCGATATCACTAACGTGCTAAGAAACTAAGTTTACAATTTTTTTTACTGCTTTGCATCGCCTTGAAATTTTGAATTAAAAAAAAAAGTTTTTCGTGATACACCCTAATGTATATTAGGCTACAATGATTGCGCTAACTAATTGCTCATCTTCAGCGTGATTTTAATGCTCGCGTCTTTCAAATGCAATCTTAATGGTAAAACCTTGTAGCTTCTGCAGCATCGTGAGCTTTGTTCACGATTCTCGTTTTTTTTCATACATAGGATTGCAATTTGTTTTTATGTGCTTGGAACATTTTTCCCATAAATTAAATAAAAGCCTGTCGTTAGCGACGACATCAGCGCTTGAAGGTTAAAGGCAATCAGCGCTGAATGGGAACATCTTTAACAGATCTAAAAATTGCGGGCTAAAACCATTTCAGCGGTTTTCTTTTAATTTGGCGACAAGTGTAGTTTCCCATGAAACGTTTTTTATTTTATTTTAAGGACTTACGGTTTCGACGCCAATCTGTTGGTCATGCCGAAAATATAAAATAGGGAGTTGGGAAACAGTTTTATCCCTCTGTAACAGCCATAACACAACACAATCGCTTAATTTTTTTTTTGTTGGAAAGGTTTTGAAGAGGGGCAGTGCAGAGTGTAATTTTTTTCCAATAGTAGGCGATGCCACGCCTGTAACAGGATACTACATTCCCATGGCAAAACTTACATTCTAAGGAAATTCGGCTAGGAGATAGATTGAACCTGAAAAAGATTATTAAAAACGTCTGCCTAAATCGACGTGTCATGGCCCTCTATGGGTAAAACGCAAGAACGGCTGAGCCGCTGTGCCGATGTTGCTGAATTTCGTTGTGGAGATAGATTGAATCCTGAGTAAAAATATATGTTTTCAGTTGATTTGATACAGAAATAAATTGAACCCTGAAAAAAATATTTGTTCTAAAGTAGACGTAAGGAACTCTAAAGAAGGGCTACATGATACCATGATTTTTATTTTTGGAAGCCATGACAAAAAAAAGCTCTTTTATGCATCAGGGTTTTCATACCAAAAAGCATTTTTCTTTTTTTTTTGAGTTTGTTTTGTCACTATAATGGTTGAGTTTCAAGCATTGGATAAACTCTAGAATTATATATTAAGAAAGCCATTTTGTAGGGACGTTGCTTCTCATTCAAACAGATTGTATATATTTTCTTAAGTGAGGACCAAGGCTACTTAGATTGACGGCGTTTAATGTTGCTTAGTTTCGAAGCAAAATAAAAAACATTTTTAAGATTTCTCAAAAGTTTTCGGCCTCTGCAACATTTGCGCCTTTTGCAACATTTTGCGCGTTTTTAGAAATTTTTCAACTTTTTGCACCCGTTATATGACAAGCTTCCACACTTTCAAAATTTTTCGAATATTTTGACATACATATTTCGAATTTCGCCCATACGTATATATAGACTTAATCAACTTTTTTTCGACTTTTTTAAAATATTTTGGATTTTGGAAAATTCAGCGTCATTGTACATTATCTGTTGATGCTTATAAATCCAAATTCGAAATTTTTGGCACTAAGTAAGTTCCAAAATTATGGCGAGCGCAGAATGAAGAGTTCAGTGAAAAGTGTGTTACGAATACGATTTAACATGGTGAAGGCTCAGTTATGGTATACAGGTATCGGAAACCCTGTTTTCATCGAGTCAACAATGAATAAGACGGGTTATCTGAACATTTTGAGAGAAAATCTTAAGCAAAGTGTTCAGAAACTGAACTTATCGCAAAACTGTAGCTTCCAGCAAGATAATAATCCAAAGCATGTCTCGAAGTTAGTCAAGGAATGGTTGCTCTGCATGAAGCAAAAAATTCGCCAATTTCGAAAAGAGGGCGTAGCAACTCCCATGCAAGCTTCAAAGCGCTAATTAAAAACATTTTTTTTTTAATATTTGAAACGGATTTTTGTAGTTCAGTTCTGTACGATAGCGATGAGGGTTTTTAACGCGCTAAAGCTACATGCTAATATTCCGCTTGCTTAAAATTATTGCTACGTCTGGAAGTTAATTTTCCTTGATTAATGTTTTATACTTTCGTGAAACTTTCATGGCAGATATCTCAATTTATGAACATAGTATCCAAAAAAATTTATTATGTTAAATAATAAAAATGCGCTATCACATAAAGCCATCATTGTGTAAGAGTTTTTAACCAAAAATTTCACGACTGTCCTGGACCAAGCATCGTAATGCCTTGAAATGGCTCATCTGACTTTTTCCTCTTCTCTAAGTAATGAAATAATAAGGCTTAAGCTTATAATGGGTGATTTTTTCGCTAATTGTTTTTTCAGTGTAAATTTTTTGACACTTTACGCATGATTCGTATTCTGTGTCAATGCCAAAAATGCTCAATAAGGCTTGCCATTTTATTATAAATAGATTTATAAACGAACAGCGCTTGGAATTCTTTGAATTTTATTATCAAAATTCAAGCTCATGTCATGGAAATGTGTTTTTATCGAAAAATTTTCTTCAGCGAAGTAGCTCATTTTCGGCTCAATGGGTACGTCGGAACTGCTGAATTTGGTCTGAAAAGCAGCTAGAGGCAGCTCAAAAACTGCCAATGCACCTTCAAAAATTCACTGTTTGGTGTGGTTTGTCGAACGGCGGCATCATTGGACTGTAATTTTGCAAAAATGATAAAAATCATAACGTTACAGTCAATGGAGCTGATTACCGACCCAAAATGAAAAAACGGTTTTTGTTGACATGTGCTTTCAATAAGACGGTGCAACATGCCACACGTCACGCGATACCCAGGACCTATTGAGTGGCGAGTTTGGTGAGCAATTAATCTCACAAATTGGTGCAGTCAATTGGCTGCCAAGATCATGCGATTTCAACCCACTAGACAATTTTTTGTGGGGCCACGTTAAAATTCTCGTGTGCAGGGATAAGCCAACCACAATTGCAGACCTGCAAGACAACATTAACGCTGCCGTTGGTGAGATACCGGCCAAAATGCTGGAAAAAGTATGCGAAAATGCTGGAAAAAGTATGCGAAAATGCGGGAAAAAGTATGCGAAAATGCGGGAAAAATTATGCCAAAATTGTAGCTCACAGCTGAGCCACCTTAAGCGTAGCTCCGGGCATCATTGACATGAAATATTCTCTAAAAAGTAAATGGGTGAAATTGGTGTATCGCTCTAAATAAATATTTCATTCGCTATTGCAAATTTTTTTTTTTTTTTTCAATTTTCAAAAGCCAAACGCTTAAGAAAACACCCGCTATAAATTTCTGTTTGGTTGTAAATCTAAAAACTATTTTTTCTTGTATAAAAATAACATTTCGCAAAAAAATATAACAAGTTAATTATCGATTTGATGTGAGTGCTTATAAATGTTACTTAGCAACGACGTCCCTGTTAGCTCACCAAACAATTCAAAATTTTTAGATTTTTTCTTAACGTTGCATAATCAATACCATTATGCTTTGGCAATTGAAAAAACTTTAACATTGAGAAATGACGGACCTAGAACCAGAGGAGTGTATGTGCAGCAAAAGTACTTCTCAGTAAAATAAGTATAAAGGTTTTTTTTTTTCAGTAGTAGTGGTGGTAATACAGATAAGGCAGCATGTCTAGTGCCACTGCCAGATTGTTGGTGACAATTTTTAGTGAAAAAGTAAAATACAGCACTTGTAAATTTTGGTTCTAGCTGGTCGGTCATATTTAGTTAGGACTTAATTTGTAATATTTTTGCACAATCTTTTGCGTTACTAAGCAAACACCTGTACCAAAGGATTGTTTTCATTTATTTTTTGTTTTTTTTTTTTTAGTTTTCATTGTAATAGAATCGCACAGTAACCCTAAGCCTTTCTTCACAACAAGCCATTAATATATACCACTGATGTGTGAAACATATGTTGTACGAGCATAGGAAGCTACGTATAGATAGTCGCCCTTATGTTGTGTTACCAACCGAAGGTATCATTTTGCAGTTTGGTAACGCACTAAAGCGTTTATGGTCGACAAAAACAATGAAATAGGAAACTTCCCATGATATAAAGCACTGTATATACGATACGATAAAAAGCGGAAATCATTATGACAATATGCACATAAATATATAAGCAATACTATGTACATACGATATATTTATGAGGACAATTTGGTGTAAAGTGTTTAGAGCTATACCGCCGTTGCTTTGTATTTGCACTGGCGGCTTAGTAAACACGAGCCTATAATGGAAAAGCGTAGTTTGAATTAAGACACTTTTTCAATAATGATTTCTGAATTTTAGATTTTTGTAATTTTCGAATTTCTTTGACTTTATTGTGATTCAATGACTTTTACGGCTTATACAAAATTATTCAACAAAAGTACATTAGCGATGGGTCGAAATTTTTTTTTTTTTCATTCAGCTGTGTCATAAAATCGTAGCTATTGTGATTCTGAGTAACACTGCGTAGTTGAAATTTTTTTTAAGCGTTCATAGAGGGAGCGCGAGTGTCCCAAAATTGCTAATTTTCTGTACTTTTTTCATATAAATTATATGAAAAAAGATCGATATATATTTGTAAGCATAGCTCTGGGTCATGTTTTTATTTTGGATGCCCACATACATATATACCCATTCGATAGACCATTTGCAGGTTAATTTTGCACTCTTTATCTGAAGAAAATAAAGGGTGTATTTATTGAGCTCATCGATTTTCTTAACATATATTGCGACATTATTCGAAGCCACAGATGTCGAAAATACAGAAAAATTTTAAAAATTTAAATACGTTGAAAAAGACAAAAAATGTTAAGAAAAGTTGTAAATGTTGTTAAGTCAAATTATGTAGGGGAAGGTGGGGCAAAGTGGTATACCTAAAGGGTATAAGTTTCCAAGTTTTCACCAAAAAATTAGTTCGATCTATAATGAATCTACTAGAAATTTTATTTTGTTATTATTCGACTGTTATTATAATTTATTTGAACATTGTTTGTTCGAATTGTACAGTCTTAGCAGAAACCGATATTTTGTGTGAAACCGATTCGTGAAATTTCACATAAAATATCGCTTTCTGCTAAGACTGTACAGTTCGTTCAAATAATGTTCAATTAATGAATCTATTAGGGTTATAAGCCTTATTATTTTCTCAAAAAAAAAAAAAAAATGTTTATTATTGCGATGCAAAAAAAGTACGTTGCTACTGCTTTGCCCCTAGAGTGGGGTAAAGCGGTACACGAATGCAATACATATAAAAAGATAGTTATAATTATGTTTTTTTTTTTGTGTGATCAATGGCCGTCTGAAAGTAGCAGGATTCTCTATTTTTCGAAACTCTTGAAAACTGGATACATTGACGGAGTCAACAATGCCGCTTTGCTCCTACCACACTGCCACCCATGACGAGTGAAACAAAAACGTATCAACATAAACAAATCATTGTCAACCAAAATGTATGTCACTAATATATACTACGACGTGATAATTTGCCCTTTCTTTCAAATGATTCGTATGAAATGAATTTACTGAAGACGAAAATCTTCAAATTTTACATCTACCGCATATATTTTAATAAACCTCATGGTTCGTGATAACAGAAGGTCGAAATTTCACTTTAGCCTGGCAGTTACATAAGCACTGCTCAAACACAATTTCCTTATAATTGCATTAGATGGCGTTGTAATGAAAGGATAAATATATCCTTTATGCTGTTTTGCCGCGTATACTGTTTTGCCCTACCTTCCCCTATATATATCATATATGTATGTTAAAAAAATTGAAGAAGCCGAAAAAGTTAGAAGTTTTACAAAGTTTGAGCATTTGTTGAAACAAGTCAACAAATGTCAAAAAAATTTGAAATTGTCGAAAAAAAAATTGAGAAATATTAAAATTTGCAAGCGTCGAAAAGAGTTGAGATATCTTAAAAAACTCAAAACATGCTGGAAAAATTGAAAGTAAAATGTTGAACAAGTTGCAAAATCACAATTTTTTTTGCATGAGGCTTAGTTGTCAAGTTATGGGTTACTAAAAATATAGGGGAAGGTGGGGACCCTTGGTACGGTTTCCACATTTTATTTTTTTATTTTTTATTTCTTCATGAATCGATCAGCTGACAGCTTAAATTTATAGATTAACTATCTGAGATTCATATAAAAAAATGACAGATGATTTCATCTGATGTTTCAACCATAATTATGATTTAAACTAAATCTGGAATATGTACGAATCATCCCCAACAACGGGGCACCTATGTACACTGAAGGGGGTACCTTCGTACGCTGTGGAGTAGTTCAGGAAGAATCATTTCAACATCAGTTATATAAACAGTATGAATATCTTCAACATTAGGGAAAATAAATTTCCACGAAAAGCCTGGCTTCTTTCTTAGATAAGATACTTTAAATTCAGTCTGTGATCGTCAATATGAGGCACGGATTTTTTGGAAACAGTTTTTCGTACAAAACCAGAAGTAAACATTTCAAATTAGAATTTGGTAATTTTTTTTAGGATCAGTTTAGTTTAAAAATACAGATTAAAGTGTATATGTATGTTTAAAAATAAGAGCTACATCAGTTTAGGAGATAGATGAATTAAAGTAGCTAAGTAAGCGCGAGGTAAGACGCTTAATACTTTATAGTTTAGTTCTTAAGCTAACGTTGATTCTATTTCAAAACTTTTAGTGCATTAGTTAAAAATATTTAAGCTATATTTTCAAATTAAAATAGTTTTTTAAAAAAAATGTCCAAAATCAACAAAGTTCTGAATGTTTACTTCCGGTTTTCTGGAAGCAGCAAAGTCTAAATTTTAGATTTGATTTTTCCAATATTTTATTAAAAATTTGCTTAATACTAAAAACTGCTTTCGAAATAACCATTCTTCATATAATTGAAATATATTTCCTACACTGAGACAACAATATGTTTGAATATACCAAACGTATATTTCATATAGAGTAATTAAATATTTGATTGAGTCAAAAAAAAAAATACTTCAACCAACACTTATAACTATTTGATCCAAATACAATATGTTTGGCTCAAATAAATATTTGATTGCGCTATATGAAATATACGTTTGTTATATTCAAACATATTGTTTTCTCAGTGAAACTGAGTCTCATAAAAAGTGGCGCAATTAGGCCGAATTTCGAATTTCAGTATTTTATTTTTAGCTTTCGTTGTTCGCTGCTCTGAAATGCCCATTGAAAGAGTCGAAAAAATTTAAAAATTTTGAAATGTTAAAAAAAAAAAATTTACATAAATAGAAAAAGTCAAAAATTGTAGCAAGCTTGAATAAATTTAAAAAAAAATCAAGAGGTCGACCAAACGTTAGCGTCACATTTCCTGCAATTCACTGCAGTGTAGGTTTTTCTTTCTAATCCTCCAGTAAAGATGTTCATACAACAAAAAAAAAAGCTTTAAAGAGCACGTCCCAGAAGTTCCTAAATTATATCAATATGTATAACGTGAACTCACCTCTAAATTAATTAAGATTCTTTGACATTCATCGTCAGGAATTTCCGAGTTGATTTGAATGTTAATGTCATGGTAGCGGGAACGTTCAATGCGTATGCAGTTGACAGGAGCACATAGTTGTTGCAGGCAAATTAAAAAGACAGTCACGACGCATGATGGCAATGATGACATTTTTTGAATTTAAATTTTTCGTCAACATATGAAAAGGTGCATAAACAATGACGATAATTAGTTATTGGTGAATGCAGCAACAATGGCAACAATAGATTGACCTCCGTTTAAGTGCAGTATGATCGGTAGCAGGAGGGTTCGCGTACGTTTCTTTTTTTTTTGTTTTTGTTTTTGTTTCGTTTTGTTTGTTTGTTATTTTCGTTACGCCTCAATAACCTGTCACTTCCGGTCACGGTTTTAAATTTCGTACAGAATTAAATTTTTTTTTTTTTTTTTTTTGATTTTTTTTTGTATGCGGTACAGCTGAGTTTTAGTAAACTTTATGCAGAATTGTTAGTAATAAATTCAAAACTAAGGATATGTTTTTTATTGCAAACCGTTGGTTATGCGGCACATTGATTTTATGCTGCTGTTAGCAGGTGTTTTCACAAACTTACGCACTTGTGACGCTGTTTTTAAATTTCAAAATTTATGTTCTTGTTAAATTTTTTTAATATTCATCAACTCTATTGTTATTATTATTTTCCTGCATATATTTTTAAATTTTTTCAATTGCGGCAAAAATTTCCAGCGCAACATTAACACACGAGCGCACGCTAGGAGCTGTTTGCTTAAACTGACAGCTCGAGTTGTTTTGAACGTAGACCTTAGCTTGGCACTCTTAACTGCAGTAATCTCAGTGCTCACAACAAAGAGTTGTGCATATCAAGAACGTTACTCGGCGTTCTTTGCACTCAAGTTGAGCTGAAAATTGTGCTGGCAGTACATTTGGCTTAAAATTTCGCCGTGATATGGTCATTTGGTCCAAGAATTCGCCGCATTAGAACAAAAGCAAATTGGCCAAATTAAAGCAATGCAGCGTATTGGTAAAAATTATTATATATCAAAGAAACTATAATCCAGCAAATCCAATAGCATGCCGATTTATTTTGACTTCAACCGAATCAAAAAATTTACAAAACTACGTTTTCCTAAAAACAAGTTTGGTCGCATATAGGGTGTTTATTTTGTTATAGAAAAAAACTGCTGTTTGTGAAGTTGGCCCAGCAATAAAAAATTGCACACTTTTTTGACTTATTTCTCAGATATTTTTGAATCTTATGATCTTTTTAGTGCTTAATGGTGAATTTTGAACATATTTAAATTTGAAAAAATTTATTTCAAAAAAACTTTAAGGGCGTCAAAAAGCCTTAAAGGTCGAAAAAAGCGTACACGTATTTGAAATCATCAACACATGCTAATCGTTGCATGTAGTGGGCACCACTGATCTTGATGAGCTTGCCGTAAAGGAAGTCATAAAAATCAATTACTTCTGGCTTGACTGTAGGGCGTAACTTAAAAACTATTTGACTTAGAGCAGTTTCAATACGGATATTTTTAAAGAATATCAAACTGCCTTAAAAATGCAACAAGTTCTTAACTCAATAAATGCGACTCTGTTTTTTCGCTTTAATAAAATACATCAATTTATTCAATTTTAGCATCGCATTTGCAACTTTTTTTATGCATAAAGTTCACTTAAATACCGCTCAAAGTGCAACGATACGCCGAACAGTGGGAGTGTTTGTATGAAACGGCGTCCATATATAGTAATAATAGCGCCAGACTCTTGAATTTGGTACATATATTGCTAAGGTGAAAACAGCAAAAATTTCTGAATATGAAAGAGAACGGTTGACGGACACACCTACCTGACATATCAAGTTGGCGCTTGATTGAAAATGTCATTCAAAATGGGTATCAATTCCCATTAACTTAGCAATGCTGACTTCAAAAATGTTACAAATTTTGCGATACCTTTTATAGTTTTCAACTAATTGGAGCAAAACAGTTTCAAGCTGATCTGTTCTGTTTTTGAAAAGCATAGGAGCTCATATGTTTTATCCCAAAAGGGATAAAATGAAAAAAAATAGCACTTACTTATTGCCAACTACTTAAGGGAATTTTTTTTCAAACTCAAGCAACTTCCTTAAAAAGGCTGCTTCCTTCGAAGCCTGTTCCAAAAATAGGTTTTATGGAACATTTTTTTATTAATATAGTGTGTTTTTTTAGAGGTTTGTTTTTCGAATAGAAATAAAACTGGCATTTTATGGTCAAATCTGGCAACTCTAATGTCATTTATGTTCAGTTTGGTTTGCCATTTCATCATGAACAGATTGACAAAAGAACAACGCTTGCAAATCGTGCAAATTTATTTCGAAAATAATGGTTCAGTTCGCGAAGTTTACCGCAAGCTCCGTCCATTTTATGGTCGACATAATCGTCCATCAGAGCAATTAATTCGGTTAACCATGGATCGTTTTCGCACTACGTTTACTCTATGTGATAATACGCATCCGCAGAGACGTCGAACAGTGCGCATCGAAGAAACAATTGGGACTTGGAAGCCAACATTCGTGGCGTTATTGCCGACATACGGCCCCATATGCTCGAAAAAGTGGTTCAAAATTGGACCTGTAGAATTGGCTTTATTCGAGCCAGCCGCGGCGGCCACATGCCCGAAATCATATTTAAACATTAATGGCATAAAATTATCCTTCCAATAAAGCCAAATTGATGGACATTAAAACGATTTTCTTGTGTTTTATTTCAATTTGAAGCTCTATACCTCTAAAAAAAACACCTTTTACAATATTAATGCTTTAAATGTGGTGTGCCAAACGATGGAACTCGATTATGTTTAGGCCTTTTCGAGTTCTATTATTTGGCTATATATACTTAAAGCATTTTCTGGCAAGGCAACCTTGGTTCGTTAATTTCACCAAAATTTACTATCATCTTTCCCGTTAATCGTATGCTGTAGTCTTATACACTCGACTTTTCTACAGCGTGCTCTACGCCTAAAAGGCAAAACGAAAGTTTTAAAAGGCTGGAGCATTTTCAGTAGTGACTTAATATCTGGTGTCATGCCCAAAAATCGTGTTTTTGCGTGACTCAATGGCTTTGTGTACTTGACTTCAACTTTAGCATACGCTGATTTCAAGTTAAGTACTAAAACATGGGTTCTTTGACTACTTTTCAAGAGTATATGATATCAGTCTCATATTACGCGAAATACATAAATGTGGGCAAATGGAAATGAAAACTTCGCGGGCTATCAACGTGTTGCATATCATCTCAAAAGTTTTCCTCAGCACTGTTATTTTTTAGCACCAGGAGACCGACCACTGTTTGGTTTATCGTACCAAGGTTCGAAGGTCGAAATAATATGGAATATGTTGAAAAAAGTTGTATAAGTCGACAAGAAATATGCAAAATTTTCAAAAAAAAAAATGAGAGGTTGAAAAAATCGAAAAGCCGTAAGCTATTGAAAAGTATAAAAAGGTTGAACAAGAAAAAAAATATGGAAAATGTTGAAAATAGTTCGATAAGGTTAAAAAAGTCGACGAAGTATGGAAAATGATGAAAGAAGTTGAATGAGGTTGAGAGAGTGGGACAATTTTGAAAAAGTTCAAACAAATGGAATATGTTGGAAAAAGTTGGAAAATGTTGAAATAGGTGAAAAGGCTCAAAAGTCGAAAAAATATGGAAAGTCTTGGAGAATATTGTAAACTTGGAAAAGTTGAGTCAAGCTGAAAAATGTCCAAGCTGTTGGAAAATATTGGAATACTCGATAAAATCTGAAATATGTATGTTAAAAAAAGTTGAATAAGGTTGAAACAGTTGAAAATTACAATAAAATATGTAGAATGTTGTAAAAACTTGATGGAGGTTTTGAAAAATCTTGATAAATTCGATTGAGTTGAAAGAGGTTGAAAAACTCAGAGAGAAAATGGGGAAAACATTTGATATAGTCAAGAAATGGTGAAATATGTTGGAAAAAATTATATATAAGAAAAATATTGGAAAATGTTAACGGAGGTTGAAAGAGACAAAACAAAAAAACGAATAAAATGAATAAGTCGAAAAAGGTTAAAAAAAATTTGAAAAATGCCACGCCCACTTTTGATTCAATGCTTGTGTAATTTCCGTTTTATGCCGTAATTAGTCTAAAAATTTAGTGCGGTGACAATTCCACTGGTACAATCTAACTACGATTTTGATTCTGATATAGCTTTTTTTAAACAACCTTCCAACACCAAATTTAATTATAATTGCTCACATACTAGATATGAAAAGTTAGCTATTTTTCTTGTATGATAGGTGCCACGCCCACTGCTGATATTTCGCCTGCTTTTGATTCAAATTAAATTTTATAAAAATTGCTGCAATAGAAAACTTGAAATAACGCTTGCAACATTTTGTTAATATGAAATGTGACACGCCCACTAGTGCAATCTCGTCACACTCGATTTAATTTCAAAGCTTATAGTAACCGACATCTCTACACCAACTTTTATAAGGATTACTCTCATAGTACCTACACTTAATGTAACATTAAAAATTTCTTTTTTTATGGGAGGTGCCACGTGAACGTGCGCCCATTTTTGATTATGAGTTACCTTGTAGCAAGTTTAACTGCCAAATTAACTTTCATAACGATTATGTTATTAGTTCTTTCATTATAAAATTATAAATATTGTGGGCTGTAACCACGCACTTCAAGGCGTTTTGCCAGTAAAGTGACTTAGCTGATCAACGATTACAGTATATCATATTTAAAATAGTTATGAAAATCGTAGGACCGTTAACGAGTAAAATTTTTTATATTTTTTTTTTGTGTGATCAATATAGAATCAATATTTTATATTGCCTCACTTTCTCAATTCCAAAGGCAAAGGTATTCAGTGCTTTAATTTTTCAACATTCTTGTTGTGTAAACATTTTTAGCATGTAGTGTAAAATTTTGAATTTTTAAAGATTTTTTTTAACACGCTCAGCATTTTTCGATATTTTCAAGATTATATGACTCTTTTAGAACATTAGACGAAGTTTTCAACATTTTAACATTTAACGACTTTATCAAAGTTTTCAATATTTCTCGATTTTATCAACATTTTTTAAGCCTTTCAACATTTTTCAACTCTTTCAACATTTTCGAATTGGCTTTTTGATTTCCAGTATTTTTCGACTACATCTACAACCTTAAACATTTTTCGCCTTCATCAATATTTTTCGACTTTATAAACAATTTTCGACTTTTCCAAAACGTTTTAAGCTTTTTTAACAGCTATCAAGATATTTGGAGTTTTTGGTTCGACTTTCTTAAGACTTTCTGTGCTATTATAACGAAACATCATTAATATCATGCTAGCACTTTCGCTTTTTTTATCTCAACAGAAATAGCTCAAAAAGTGGCCACAGTGTGCTGAAATAATTACCCAATATATTTTAAACATTTTGAAATTTTTTTGTTATATTCCATCATTGACAAAATCTAATAATCTTCGCAGCGTTATGAATAAAGGAGCTATTTCCAAGCAGTTGTCGTTTTCTAATACCAACAGTTACACACTCTTTGTAAAACGATCTTTCCACATGAGCGTGTACAGCGCTAATGAATTGTTAAATACTTTGTAGGAAATATTTCATTAATGAATATATGCACCATATGGGCTTTCCTTATTTTTTTAAGGATATTCTTAAGCATACACATGCTTAAAAGTATCGTATTACATTATGATTCATCCTTTTTTTTGTTTTTCACTAAAAAAGTATTCCTTAAAACAGGCGAACATACTGAAGGATGAAACGCCCAAAAGGAGCAGCACACGTGTGAGCAACATGTATTCTTAAACGAATGAGGTTTTAGGCGATCATTCATATTAGAAGCACAAATTTTGTAAGTCAGTTAAGATGCCACTTGAGAACAGTGCGTTTACCGAATTTATTAATTGAGTGATCATTAGCGTTCTTAGACTTATCGCTAACATGTATAAAAGCCTGCCACAGCCAGACTTGCTCCAAGCAAAGCATAATAAGCTAATAAGTATTTTTTTCTTTTCAAGAAATAAATCTTTCATTTTTAAATGGGCGTGTCATTGAAGCGAGTCAATTGCCACAAAGTGATTTCAATTGAACTCTTTCAAAAAGAGCGGCTCTGGTTTGCATATGTTAGAGCTCATATGAAGTTTAAAAAATCAGCCCGTACCAGGAACATCGTTTCATTTCTTCACGTTGCACATAGCTGTTGGGCTTAGCTGGCCCAGAACCTATCTGGACTTGTCTTCGCCATTAAATGCAAATACCTTAAGAGTTTCATGAGTTTCACTTAAAACATTCATAAATAATGTTGAAGCATCAGGAGACTGACCATTGTTAGGTTTTTCATTATGATTCACTGATTAAAGTTGGAATTAAATTAAAACTAGTAAAGGTGTTATCTTCGGCCAGGCCGAAACTCACATACCCTACACTGCATTCAAAGTACTTTTTAAATAAATGTTAAAAAAATGTTGAGGAGGTTGAATAAGTCGAAAATAATGTAAAAAGGTTCAAAAATGTTGAAAAGTGTTGGAAAAAACTGAAAATATCAAAAGAATATGGGAAATGTTGAAAAAATTAGAATTGAAATAAAAACACGAAATATGTCACGCCCACTTCTCCAATTCCGCCCACTTTTGGTTCAATAAATGACATTCGTGATTGACATGCAGAAATCAAATTTTAGCACAATAGCTTGTATAGTTTGCGATATGTGCCGTAATTATTCATAAAATTTAGGGCGGTGACACACCCACGGATGCAATCAAGTCCGATTTTGATTCAGAAATAGCCTTCCATAAACAAACCTCTTACACCAAATTTCAGTATGATTGCTCATATATTTCGATAGTTATGTCATTTAAGGTATTTTAATTGTATGGGAGGTGCCACGCCCACTGTTGGTTTACCCAGTAAACCACTTACTTCAAATTTCAGATCAATTGCAACAATAGTTCACTTAAAATAGCACTTACAACTTTATGTTAATGAGGAAGGTGCCACACCCACTGATGCAATCTTGTCAAGTTTCATTTAATTCCGAAGCTTATAGTAACCGACACCTCTACACAAAATTTTATGAAGATTACTCTCATAGCGCACTATCTATAGCATTAAACGTATTTTGCTTATATAGGAAGTGCCACACCCACCGGCACTATTGTACCAAAATTTTGCAAGAAGACACCTTTTAGCGAGTATATCTGCCATATTAAATTTCATAGCGATTGCGTTGTTAGTTCTCTTTTTATAACGTTTATAAATATTGTAGGCTGTGCCACGCCCTTCAACAAAACTTTCCTGAATATTGAATAAATTTGTATTGACGACGGCTTTCAGTGGTATCATCCCTAAAATTTTTATGAAAATCGTTTGTGCCAATTTGGAGTTATACGAAATCCAAATTTTCAATTACCAAAAAGTGCCACGCCCACTTTTACAATTCCGCCCACTTTATGCGAAATTCAAAATTCACAAGATCTGTATCCGTGTACCAAATTTCATCACAATATCTTACACAGTTTACGAGGAATGGCGTTATAAAAAATAAAATTTAGGGCTGTGCCACGCCTTTTTAAGAGCCTTTGCAAACTTCAAACCTAGCGTAATCTTAATTTTTGTCTCATCTTCAACAAATCCCAAATTTCATCAAAATCGCATCTTTTTTTCAAAATGGACTTGGGTATATTTACATAGAGTATGGGCGGAAGGCGTGGCCTAGAACCGATTTGGCCTATTTTTATATGCTAGCAGCTTGCAAGAGGGTTTGACCTGTGTGCCAAATTTCATTGCGTTAGCTTGCTTAGTTTTCTCGTAAACCTGATTTCAACAGACAGACACACAGACAGACAGACAGACAGACAGACAGACGGACATAGCTATATCGACTCAGGTGGTGACGCTGATCAAGAATATATATACTTTTCCATACCTGCCACGCCCCCTTCTATGCGTTACAAACGGAATGACAAAGTGAATATACCCTCTGTGTAGGGTATAAAAAAAAATACCTTTTCTACCTATTCTGAACATTTTTATCAATTTTAAAGAACCTTTTAATCAGTGCGATTTTAACTGGAAATTTATAGTTGATGAGAAAAATTGTTTTTTTGGTGAAATTTTGAACAAAACTATTTCTATCACTACAAATCTGCAGTGTTCAAATATTCAAGGTCACAGGCAAGGTCATTGTTATTTGACTCACTTGATACAAAACTTTTTCGCATAACATTTATCACAATCTTACTTAGTCCTAGTGATGTTGGCCTGGGAAAAATTAAAATGACACTCATTCATTTTGCTTAGAATCGTCAGATTACAGCGCAAGTGATCATGTTGCTTGCAAAATCATAACAACGTGATCATATTGCCTGCTAAGTTAAGCATAATACGGTCGACGCACAGTGGTAAATTTTAGAAAAAGCCATGCAAAAAACCAATTTCGTTGTGGGTCTATTTGATAGATTTGATACTTGCATCAAATAGAGAAATTTGTAGATGTGATATATTTCAAATTCCAAGCTATTCGTATAAGTAGCTTAGTTTACACATTTAGTCAAAGTTGGGATATTTTTGAAGTTTGCAAAAAATTATATTTTTGCGAGAAAAATATACATATTTTTTTCGCAGCAGCATTAGCCCTTCTCTGTGTGACGTAGTACCCGAATACCCATTTCATTTTGAAAACACAATTTTTTAAGTTTGGACATGCTCTACAATTCTGTAACTTCACGAGAACTCCTGACATTGTATTAATATAATATTTTCATATGGGAGGATTCACCTGATCAGTTCGAGAGAGGTCATTATTAGATACAGTTCGTGGCAAAAATTTTTGAATTTTGATATCATTTGTGTAGGGGTACGGACAGGAAAAGATGTTTTTTTTTTTGTCACGCACATAGAGGTTAATTAAAGAAAAAAATAAATGCTGTAATTTTTTTTTTGTGTTTTGGATTTTTTTTTTTTTTTTTGAAACACTGTTTCTATCGAATTCTTAGAGCTTTCAGTTGAGTTTAAAAATAATCTTCATTAAAATTTAAAGTTGAACTTCCACACAAATCAACACTAACTCTTCCTTAACATGTTCACAGAACAACATAGGCACCAATGTTTGCCCGTTTGGGTGCTATAGCGATTTTGATCCATAAACCTGTGGATATAGCACCCCAAGTCCATATGAAAATAAGAAATATTAAATCTAAAATATTTAACAAGAAAACATTGGGTGTGGAGTGCAATGTCTATTTGATAAGTCATAGTTCAGGACTAAAAATGTTTGAATTAAACTACAGCAACGCCCACTTTTTTTTAATGGTTGGTGCACCCTTTTTGCTTAGGTCAAAATCGAGCTCTTATAGTTTTTGAATCAATTATTTCCAATATGACTTTAACTAAAAAATTTTCTGTGAGCGCTTATCCTTTTGAAGCTAAGATTCCTGAAATCCTTACCAAGGATTACAAGAACAGGTAAAAAGCTGTCAAACGATTTGTGTATAGAAAAAGAAGGGGTAGTTAGTACTAGCAGGGGTAGTTAGTACTAGCAGGGGTAGTTAGTACTAAATAGCAGGGGTAGTTAGTACTAGCAGGGGTAGATAATACTAGCAGGGGTTGTTAGTACTAGCAGGGGTTGTTAGTACTAGCAGGGGTAGTTAGTACTAGCAGGGGTAGTTAGTACTAGCAGGAGTATTTAGTAATTTATGTATCGAAATTAGAGGTAGTGCAACAGTTGAGCTTGAGGATCACAAGTGTGGGGTAGAACAAAAGAAAAATTAAAGTATATATAAAGTTGTGCAGACACGTCCATCCATTTATTCCTAAAAGAGATTTCTTCTTAACTTATGCCACGAAAGAATTTAAAAATTCAACATGCACGTTAAAAATGCCAATCTTCGGGTTAAAAATGCTTCATTCCAGGATTCCGAGCAGCCCTTAGTTGTGTCGAAAACTATTTTGCGAGCTATCTTTCGTTTAAAATAAAGCAACTTTTTGCCGGAAAATGGGTCGAAAACGGGTACCGTGGTTCGAGGACCCATTTTCGGAAGCAAAGCGCTTTAATCTAAAGGCCCGAGTTCCCTAAGCTATGTCAAAAACTATTTTGCGAGCTATCTTTCGTTTGAAAAAACATAAATTTTTCCCGAAAATGGGTCAAAAACGGATACCATGGTTCGTAGACCCATTTTCGGGTCGAAAACGATTTATTCCAAAGGCCTGAGCCTCCTTAAGCTATGTCCAAAACTATTTTTCGAGCTATTTTTTGTTTCAAAAAAAAACTGTTTTTCCGAAAATGGTTCGAAAACGGAGCTTACCATAGTTAAGAGATATTCCTGCTGTTCAAAAGCCATTTTGGTTCTTTGTTCATCAATTCTAGCAAAAAAAATAAGTCAATAAACTGTCCTTTTCAGAATCCAGAGCCACCCTAATTGATGTTTCATAAGTAGCTCACGAAACGGCATTCACTAGAAGTGATTGTGAAGACACTCACATTCACAGACTTCGCTCGTTTCACTAAATCTTCTGTGAGCGCTGAATCTGTATGAATGTGCTAAAAGTTTCAACAGCTTCATGAATGGAGAAAATGATGAGTGGCTCACTGCTGTTCTCTGATTCCCACTATTTCAAAGCACGTCAAGTCAAGCAGCGTTCATATTCGCCGTAAGAGATTATCTGCAGATTACCGAAAATAATTTTTCAACGAATGTCTGAATTTGGAAAAATTTTATCCAACTTATGGTGGAACATAAAGCAGAAAATGGATAAGCACAAATTGTACAAAAAAGAATTTCATTACAAAATATCTGGAATGGCTGGAAAATGAAATGGACGAAAGAGCAGGCATAACCGACGAACAACCAACCACAGCTATCTCTGCAAGAGAAGAAGACCTTAAAAGTGAATTGACTTGTATTCAGAACTTACAGAAAAAAAAAATTAAAGAATGCACTGAAATCAGCGAATGAAAAAAAAACTCCATCGTATGGTTCGATTTCATTCTGTTCTATGAGCGTTAACTTTTTCTCTCTGCATTCCGTATATCACTCACTGATCGAAACACAAACCTTAGCAAGCGACATGTGAGAGCGCAACCGCATGGTAACGTTCTGCTCTACGTACAAAAAACTTTATTCGCTTTGACTCGCGATTGCTATCCCAACCCGTACCAAATGTAGTGATCGTTTTTCTAGAAGATATATAATGTTTTCTCACCACAAGAACTTGGACTCGTCGGACTCTGGAAACTTATTTGAACAGAATTTAGCACAGCAGTAGCTTGAAAAATTCTCTATCATAAGAATAGAAATAAAAATCTTTATTCGTGCAGAAGTTATTATTTTTGCATTAAAAGAAGTCAAATCTTGCCACTGTGCGTCTCAGGAAAAAAGTTTTATTGTTATTTTTAACAAATATATTTTATTTGTGTTTGAAAATGTAATTGTAACTTTTGCAAAATAAATATTCAAAATCAGTCCAAGATAATGTTTATAGTCAAGTAACATAGTCAAGTTTTCGCTTACAATAAGAGAGCGTTCATAAATTACGTTAAGCAAGTTTTTGACCCCTCTCTCACTCCTTTTTTCTCTAGCGTTACCATACATGAAGAATTTTTTTTTTTTCGATTATAATTGGAAAATATGGCTCATTCCCAGCATTACTTTCTCCTTTTGTTTCTTTTAAATAGAAATATCCAGCTCGAATCAGCAAACGCTATAAAAAATATTGTGTTTCATAACCAATTCATTTACCAAACGTCACAGCATCTGGAAAATTCGTCGAAATTTTGTCGAATATAAAATTTGCAATTCGTCAAATTTTGCCAAATTTCATAAACTTTGTGAAGTTTTGCAAAATATATTCAATTCAGCAAAATCGCACCAATTACGTTTATTTTTACAAAGAACATCTCTTATCTACGGATATTTTTATGTAAATCGAACTACGTTTAGTGCGATTTTTCGCTGATCCCCATTCATCCTGAGCGCGAAACGTAATTTGTGAACGCTCCCGAAAGCAGTATAGCTCTCATAGCTTATACTCGTAGACGGGTGATTTCTTTGCTATTTGTTTTTTCAGTGTAAGGTTTTTGATACTTCACGCATGATACGTAACATGAATCAACGCCAAAAATGCTCAGTAAGGTTGGCCATTGAAGTAACAAAGGAACAGCGCATGCAAATTATTGAATTTTATTATCAAAATTCGAGCTCTGTGAGAAATCGAAATTATCGAAACATTTTCCTCAGCGACAAACCTCATTTTTTTTTCCTATTCCAGAATTGACAAATTTGGACTGAAGAGCAGCTAGAGGCAATTCAAGAGCTGCCAATGCAACCTGAAAAATGCACTGTTTGGTGCGTTTTATGGTTCAGCGGCATCATTGGACCGTATTTTTTCAAAAATAATGAAAAACGCAACGTTGCAGTCAATGAAGCAAAGTACCGTGCGATGATTAGGACTCTTTTTTTTGCCAAAATGGTAAGATTGGATTTGGTTGACATGTGGTTTCAACAAGACGGTGCCAAATGCCACACGGCTCACGATACCATGGAGTCGAGTTTGGTGAGAAATTAATCTCACGTTTTGGTGCAGTCCATTGGTTGACAAGATCATTCAATTTGACCACACTATTGACTATTTTTTTTGGGCCTACGTGGAGTTTCTCGTGTACAGGGACAAGCCAGCTACAAATGCATTCCTGGAAGACAACATTACAGCTGCCATTGGTGAGATACCGGCCGAAATGTTGGAAAAATTATGCCAAAATTGGAGCTTACGGGTAGAACACCTCAGGCGTAGCCGCGGGCAATATTTACATGAAGTCTTCTTTAAAAAGTAAATGAAAGGAATTGATGTATCGCTCCAAATAAATGTTTCTTTCAGTTGTGCAAATTTTCTGTTCTTTTTTCAATTTTCAAAAACCAAACGCTTAAAAATCACCCATTACTTTACGAATGTACTTACTATTATGATAAAAAGTATGATGTACTTAATACTTGTGGACGAACTTGCTCGAAACTTACGTTATAATATATCAGATGTATAGTTACTACCGATCCAAATGAAGTACTTTGGACTCTATTGGGTAAGTTCACCAGTGCATCTACACCAGTGGCGCCATAACATTCTAAAAGTGGCTGTGGACTTCGTTGAGTCGCTGGGAGGGAGGAAGGTTCGAAAATGATATTATCTTCAAACTGACGATTGATAGTCTTTCAGAATCATGATTATGAAAAAATAATGTGGAATATCTACAATAAAGATTCCAGTAATTATTGTGCACATAAAACAACGTTTATTTTGTCAGAAGCACATCTTGTGTCGAGGCAAACACATTGGTCCTTAGCCCTTTATAACTAACTTGAGGAGTTAGTTACCGTTCGCTATCAACTAATCAGCGCGTGACCTGATTGTTTGCTCGCGGGCCGGCAGGTTGATACCTATATCACGAGGCACGAGGCCTTTAACTCACACTCACCCACATCGATTCTGTTCCGAATTAGGGATCCTTATTCGAAACGTCAAATTGGTTGTCGTCGTGTCACCCATGATTGCAAGAACCAATCGAAATGTCAAATTCAATCAGAGCAGTCACGACGATAACTGCAGCGCCAAATTGACAAAAAAAATGTATCGATTAGGGACCCCGAATTCAGAGCAGAATCAACGCTTGTGAGTGTACTTTGAAAAAATGCGCGAATGGTTCCCGTGTTGAATTCCACGCGTGTCGAGCTCTTAGCATACGCAACATGCCTTCCGGCGCCCCCGATCTACACTGACTTTAGTAAATCATTCGACATATTACCAGATAATTTGTTTTTTTTTCTTTTTAATGGATATTTTATTATTTTTTTTGTATATCAAAGCTAAGATTTAGGTTGACACAAGGGTCCATAATGATGAACAACATTTCTTCTTGGAATATGTTACAAATTTTAACGTAAGTTGGTTCTAGAGTGCGGAAACAGGAATAAGTCAACTTAGGGTAACAATAGGCACTCAAGTGAATTATTAGGTGCTACGCAGGACCTTAAACAAGCGTTGGCCACATTTCAGCTTGTTTGGGAAAAAACACTGTGACATCAGCTGAGCTCGCTGGCGCTGGACAAGGCGACTTTTTATAAGTAGAGAAAAAGGGTATAAATTTTGCTATGAATTGGTACTATTAGTCGCAATGTAATAAACTAGATTTATGCTTTGATTATCTTAAATCGAATTTTGACTCAATCTGTTTAAAAAATATATCGATTTTATCGAAAAGATCTCACAAAATACCGTGGTATACAAAAGGTTTAAAGAAGCTCAAGAGCCTTTAAAATAAATTTTACAATTTATATAAGGCAACCTAGGTTAGGTTAGGTAGGAGTGGCAGTCAGTTACGAAAACCGACTCACTTGGACCAAATGTGTTCCATTGTGATACCACAGGGTGTCTGACTATACCCTCTCGTTGAACCGACCAGATTTCGTAATGAGAATATGGCAAGCAATGTTGAAACCAATAAAGCAAAGTATATTGACTACATAAGGGAATTTCTTGAATAAATTTTTGTGCAAGCAGTTTTGAGAAAATATTTTAAAAAATCTGAAGTCGTTTTGGATTTTTATAAGTTCTAAGATAATATGTTCTTCCCTTCCGTCGTGTATGTCATTTAATGGAAATCTATAAAGTTCTTTGTATGAATCAGTCAACCTTTTTTGTTGACTTCTTCAAATTTAATTTTGAGCTGAATATTGCTTGGAATAATACTGAAACAAATTTTAACAAATTGACATTGAAATTGATTTTGGCTCTCTTCAACTTGCAGTCAAACATCCGATATTGATCGCATTTCTCCATTTCTTTTTAAAAAATTGTATCACAACAATATCTGAGAAATTATGATTCCTGTTTAACTTATGCTCATCTATGGCTTATTTTGTTGATGCTTGGAAAATTACCTTTATGAATCCCATCCTCAAAAGGGTGTTTTTTTTAGAGGTATAGAGCTTCGAATTGAAATAAAACACAAGAAAATCGTTTTAATGTCCATCAATTTGGCTTTATTGGAAGGATAATTTTATGCCATTAATGTTTAAATATGATTTCGGGCATGTGGCCGCCGCGGCTGGCTCGAATAAAGCCAATTCTACAGGTCCAATTTTGACCCACTTTTTCGAGCATATGGGGCCGTATGTCGGCAATAACGCCACGAATGTTGGCTTCCAAGTCCCCTAACGTTTCTGGTTTGTTGGCGTAGACGAGCGACTTTACATATCCCCAAAGAAAATAATCCAATGGTGTCAAATCACACGATCTTGGTGGCCAATTGACAGGTCCATTCCGCGAAATTATGCGCTCATCGAATGTTTCCTTCAATAAATCGATTGTGACGTGCGCTGTGTGGCATGTAGCGCCGTCTTGTTGGAACCACAACTCATCCACATTCATGCCATCCAATTCGGGAACAAAATAGTCGGTTATCATGGCTCTGTACCGGTCTCCATTAACGGTAACAGACTCTCCAGCATTATTTCGGAAGAAGTATGGCCCAATGACTCCACCAGCCCATAGAGCACACCAAACAGTCAGTTTTTGTGGATGTAATGGCGTCTCAAGGGTCTCATGTGGATTCTCTTCACTCCAAATGCGGCAATTTTGCTTGTTGACGTAGCCATTCAACCAAAAATGAGCCTCATCACTGAACAAAATTTTGCGATGAAAATCAGCATCGAGATCAATCTCATTTTCGGCCCATACACCAAAATCACGACGCATTGCATGGTCTCGCGGCTTTAATTCTTGCACAAGCTGGATCTTGTAAGGTCGCAAGCCAAGATCTTTGCGCAAAATCTTCCATAAAGTTGATGGACAAAGCTCCAATTGCTGTGCACGGTGGCGAATCGATTCATTCGGGTCCTCTTCAACATTTTGCTCTACAGCGGCAATTGTTTCTTCGGTGCGCACTGTTCGACATCTCTGTGGATGCGTATTATCACATAGAGTAAACGTAGTGCGAAAACGTTCCATGGTTAACCGAATTAATTGCTCTGATGGACGATTATGTCGACCATAAAATGGACGGAGCTTGCGGTAAGCTTCGCGAACTGAACCATTATTTTCGAAATAAATTTGCACGATTTGCAAGCGTTGTTCTTTTGTCAACCTGTTCATGATGAAATGGCAAACCAAACTGAACATAAATGACATTAGAGTTGCCAGATTTGACCATAAAATGCCAGTTTTATCGCTATTCGAAAAACAAACCTCTAAAAAAAACACCCTTTAAAAGACAAAGTATTTTTTGCTGTTAAAAATATGGCATAATTTTACTTTAGGGAAGATGCTCCAAAATTTTTGTTTTTGTTTTTAAAAACATGGAGTCTTACCCCCTAAAACCGAATATGACAAAAAAAAAATTCGCTCTTTTATAGTATGGCTTTCGAGATAATATTGGTTAAAGTTTGGAAATTTCATGTGCCCCCCCTCTTTTTTTTTATTTTGTGCATACGTGTTTTGACTTCTTAAACACGAATCCGTTAAAAAAAAAACACTTTAATCTGTTACGGTTTTCGAGTTAAAATTCACGAAAGTTTGAAAAAAGTTTAAAATTTTTCTGGGCTAGCAACCCAGGTGTTATATATATTATGGACTGATTGGTGATATAATATCACCGATTTCTTAAGAGAAACACGTATACACAAAAAAAAATAAATAGAAAAATTTTTACACAATTTATTTATACAAGGAGGGGCGTACAAGAAATTTTCAAACTTTGGCCAATTTTATCTTGGAAGCCATAAGAGACAGACTCTTTTTTTAGATTTGGTTTTAGAAGGGTAAAACTCCATGTTTCTAAAAAAAAAATTTTTTTGGAGCATCGCCTCTAACGTAAAATTGTTCGAAAAATATTATTACTCCATGGCAACATGGTTTCTTCGCTGGACGCTCTACAGTGACTAATTTGACAGTTTTCTCTATCTCCGGTTTTTCGAAAGCGCGGATACAATTTATATGGACTTCACTAAGGCTTTCCTCATGAAATTCTTGTTGCTAAATTAGCAAAGTTGGGATTTCATTCTCAATTTTTAGAATGGATAGCGTGCTATCTAAATAAATATGAGCCATTTGTCGCCAGCTCTGCTGTTCCACAAGGAAGCATTTTAGGAGCACTTCTTTTCATTTTATTTGTTCATGACATTGGCACTTGTTTTAAGAAAGCCAGCTTTCTACAATATGCTGATGAGCTGAAACTATTCCAAAATGATTTGAACAATTTATTTGTTTGGTATGGTAAAAATTGTATATTTTTAAATATTTCAAAATGTTACGTTTTGCATGGCTGCAGTACATCGTCTTATTGTTTGAATAACTCTATGTTACTCTAAGTTCAGTTAGGGAAATATTGGATCTTGGAGCTTTTTTTTTTTTTTGATTCAAAATTCACTTTTGTAAGTCATATTGATTTTATAATTCCAAAATGCTACTCGATGTTGACTTTTGTCAGACGCAATAGCTCCAATTTCAATGATCCATATACGCGTAAAGTTTGTTCAAAACTGGAATATGCTGCAATAGTTTGGTGTCCCTCCTATTCAGTTCACTCAATTGGATTTGATAATGTCCAGAAAAGATTTCTTAAATTTATTCTTAGTTCTATAAGCTTCACGGTACCATTTCCAAACGGATCCGTTGCGGATTTGTTACGGATCCGTTGCGGATTTGTTACGGATCCGTTGCGGATTTGTTACGGATCCGTTGCGGATTTGTTACGGATCCGTTCCAGCGGATTATTTATCCGAAACAGATTCCGTTTCGGATCCGTTGTCGGATGAGATTTCTCTTGAAAAAACGGAAGTATCGCCCGCTTTGTCGGGTCCGTAACGGATGCGAAACGGACGTCATATACGGATCCTTTTCGGATTCGTTACGGATACGAAAAAGCGGCTTCCGGTTTTTTTTTTTCATTTATGAGGTCTGTTTCAGATCCGTTACGGATACGAAAAAGCATATTCCGTTACGTTACGTTCCGTTACGGATCTGCATCCGTTTTTGTGCACATTGGGATGATAGCAGCCCCTCAGACGTTTTATTTGAAAATGCCTCTTGTCAGACACTGTCTGGCTGTTTTGTTGAGCTGGACATCACTAATTTAAACTATCCTTTATTGAATGAAAAACGTAGCGCTATTTATAATTTTACAAATGTTTTTATTTTTTAATTTTTAATTAATTCACTATTTAATATACATATTTTAGGCACTTAGCTATCAAATTTGTTTTTTGGATCAAAGTATATACATATATATATGTTTATATATATATACAGCTTTTACTTACGCTACAAATATTTAAAAAAATTTATTTTCAAGTTTTTTTTTCTTTTACAACTCTATGTATGAGTACAGGTGTCTGCACAGTATGTTCTTGAAATAAGCGGCAGCTATCTTCTGTAAAAATCTCATGGAAATCAGCTGACTAGTTTTAGAGATATGATTTTTTAGTGACGCTTTTAAAAGTCATGTTCGTTACAAAAAAAAAAAACGAACGAACATAGAGCGAACGTTAGTGCTCGTGGGCTTTTGGCCAAAAACAAGTACCCCTGGTGCAACATTCGTCGTACACTGCTGATTTGTCGCTTTGCGACTATTTTTTGTTCCCCAAGATGAAATCCGCGATAAAAGGAACTATATACGACGATAACAAAGTGGCTGTCGATGCTCTTTGAATGGCACAAATCCATGTGAGCATTGCTTGACCGAATCCACCGTTGTATTGTCGCAGAAGAATTATATTTTGAATTAACATAACTATTTTTTAAAATTTTATTTCAATCGCGTCGCGATTATTTAAAGGACATACTGTGTACATGGCAAGTCTGTCTGAACGGAATTGCAAATTTTCTCAAATGGTCATTTCTTTTTGTCCAAAAATTTCAACCCTTGGTCAATTCAGTTCAAATAGCCTTGCTCGCTTGCAAGACAATGATGATGCTATTTGTAATTGTGTGAGTTACAATATATATATAGAAATTTTAAAATAAAATACATGCTAACATATTTTAATTTGAAAGCTGTTTTGTATACATGATGCTTTTAAAACTTCTTAAAAATTTTGCAATTTTGGCGTAACAGCCGCATAAAACTTTGTTTTTAATTTCATAAAATATAACTTATGAGTAATGTTTTTTAATTATAAAAAAAATCTTAACAAAATAATAATGGGAAACGTTTCCAAAAGCACATTGGCCCATAGACTAAATATAATTTTTTTTTCTAAAAACTTTTGGCTTTCGTTGAAAAAATACTTCAAAAAAATCATATAAATGCTTTATTTGACAGCAGTTTAAAAAAAAAAAATTGTTGTTTTTATTATTTATAAACAGGGGCGGACCCAAAGCTTTGGGGGCACTTACTTCAAAAAAGTTTGGAAGTGTACAAAAAAAAAAGGCATAGCACGTTACAAACAGTATATAAATTCTGCAAGAACAGCATAAAATATTAAATCAAACCTTGAATCTCGCCAACAGCACTTAAATCGCTGAGTTTCGGAAAAGTTTTCAAGTCTCGCTTAGAAGCAAAGAAAAATACAAACAAACTTTGTGCTCCTAACAATGACTCACTAAAATGACTTCTGATGACGTCAATAAATAATATTACATCGGATATATTGCTTTACTATTTGTTTATTCTCTTTAGCTTTCATATGGTATATTGTTTGCCAAAACATAAGCAGTTGAAACTTAAGGTTTCCGATTCTTGCCAAAGGATTCGAGTTTTTCGATTACTAATTACTCTAGAAAGATCCCTTTTTACTTAAGATTCTAACATTCATTTGGCTTGGCAGAAAATGGGTTAAATGGATGCAAATGGTTTCCAACCCTAATTTTTCACAAAATAAAATGATTGCTACGCAAACTCGTTCGCAACTCCAATGTGCGTTCTAAATGAAGCGTAAAGCATTTACTGAGCGTGGTTTTGTTTTTATAAAACGTTCTGAGAGAGATACGAAATGGCAGTCCAGTAGTATCGAAAAATATTGAAAAGGATATATATAAAAATAACATCGAAAAAGTCGAAAAACATCGAGAAATTAGATAAAAATTGACAAAGTACAAAGAAAATAAAATCGAAGAAATAAAATAAGTTGGAAAACAAACTAAAAAAATATATATAGAAATAGCCGAAAAGCATCAAAAAAGTCGTAAGATATCGGCTTAAAAAATTCATTTAAGAAGCCAACTAAGGACTTTGTGTAGCTCGGGAATAAAATCCGAACAGGAGCCTCTTATAACAACACATAAAAAGTTTTATGATCAATATAAAAACAGCATCATTCCAGGGAGTCTTTGCTAAAAAAAACTTAATTTTCACACAAATCGTTTAAATGGTGATATGAATGCGGCCCCCATGGGTGGGTTTTTGTCAACCCACTTGAGTTCAGAGTCTGAACCCTATGTCTCCCTCTGGTGTTGTCTTAATTCAGCGCTAGTTGTGGTTTCCTTGAGCGCGCGACCCGATCCTATAGCTTTCAGTAGCCCTGCTTTACTTTTGGTAAACCGATAGTTCCAGTAAAACCGAAATGTTTAATGGCAAATCTTCTTAGAAATAAAATCAGCAAAATTGGAGGCATAGAGGTCACGTTCCTTTTATTTGACAAAGAATGCCAGAGAATCATGAAGTACAAGCTCTAGTCAAAAATATATGATGTAACGATGTGGATTATAAAGCTAAACCAAATTCAAAAACCGAAACAATCACGGGATTAGGACCCAAGGGATAAAATATCTATGTCAAATATTTAATTTTGTTTTGAGTAAAGAAAAGTGAAAATTCGCTCTTGTTTGATTTATTCCATAATGCTTGAAAAGTTTCAAAGAAATATAAGAAATTTTCATTCAAACCATAAAATTTTTCGCACTGCTTTTCTCAAAAAGATATGCTTAAAGAGATTTCATAGCCGTATTTAAAACCTTTGGAAAATGTTAACTCTTATACAGCTTGTGGAAGGTAAATATTTCAGTTCATGTGCAAAAGTAGCATTTCAGTGTTAAGTATTTCAAAATCCGCAATGATTCCGAAAAAATATATTTCACTTTCGAACTCAGCGTCTTTTATTACACCACATGCATGCAGCTTTGGTTTTTGGGGAGCTGCGTTCCACATGATAATAACAAATGATGCACGTGAAATAAATTATTGGCGAACTTAAATCGAACAAAGGGAAAGGGACCTTTCTATTCAATTCTCAAAAAAAAAAAACCTCAACTAAAGTTTTATTTATAATAAATTTTGTTCTGTACAAGCATTACGCCCCCAGCTGTTTCGTATATACAGTTATTTGCGATATTTTGAAAACTATTATTTTCGAAACTCAAGGCATACAATTTTTTTTTTTTTGTTTTTCACCAAAAGCTTCATAATAAAGGGTTTGGACTTTTTTTGTAACAACTATTAATTTATATAAGTAAATTTAATTTTTTTATTTTTTCTATTGTATATTTCATTAAATATACAAAAAACCAAACCAGAGTCACAGTTTTTTATCAATGGCACTTACCAAATGCTATGAGAAATTGGTATTATTACCACGATAGTGCATTTGATTATTTGGCGTTGTTGCTGCATCTGATGCTGTTGGCTGCAAACGCCAATTGCCACCACCTGGCTGACTGGCCTCAGGGCTTGTTTCGGTGGAGTTTGTAGGCTTTGCGACTACGGCTCCATCGCTTCGTATTAAGCCATTTGCGTTGCCAACGCCACTATTACTACGAAAACTATTATTACGTTCATAGGACAATATCTGATGTGCAGCGAAATCCATTTCTTCACGTGTTAGATCGAGTGCTTCTTGCATTTCTTGCGCTGCATAACCAACAAATTCTGGATCGCAATATTTTCCCAGACCTTCAGAAGATAGAACCTGAAAGTTTAAGATTTGAATTTGTTTTTCTTTTAAAATATTTTTAACAATCACGGCAATGATAATCATTAACATACAAACGTACTACTAGCAAGGACCATAACGATTACGAATTAGTCCCTCTAGGTCCCTCTTGAGAAGATTATATTGAAGATTTCTTCTCAAGGAGGAGTAACTTGCAACATTTTCAATATAAAGGACTCATTTTGCTATCAACTTAAGCGCTAATTGTTCGCGTGGAAGACGCTGCCAAAACGATAAGCCCGCCCATGAGAAATCGCTAAAGACAATCTTGACTGATCAAAAGAATACTCAAAATAAATCGTCAAAGCGCTGAATTTGATCAAAATCATCGCCTTGCACAATATCCGTACTGATAAAAACGTAAATGGAAATTTGAGGATCGCTGAGACACGCGCTGGCAACGTTCGCCAGAAGTATGCATCATGGCAATGCAACAAATGCGATGCAACACATTTCATAATATGCAAAGTCGAGCTGTCCACAAATGAAAGAAATGATTTCCATTAATTGTCATTCAATAAAGTCTCACACATAAACCTTATTCGTTAATTTCAGAAAATATTGCATTTTTATATATCGCTTTTGCGCAGTGGTCGAAAATTAGCCACCCATCTGAGACCAAACCTGAGCAGTTAAAAAAAGTTTAAAATCAAAGCTTAGAGCTACGATCCAAATGTAGTCTTTGAATGAAATATTAGCGATTTGGGTCCAGTAGCTTAGGCTTGGGTCTTCATGGGTTCAGAGAACTGCGAAAATTATTCCAAATTTTCGTGACTCTTTTATTTTTTAGATAGTCTGTCGCTAAATTTTACTTTCAGTGGTTGGAATGAACATCATTAAAATTTTATATGAAGTTTGTTGCATCTAATGATACTTTACTCACGTTATGCTTTGTTCTTTTCAGATTTCGAATGAAACTTTCATTGCTAATTTCATATCTGTAAGCTTTTCCTAAACTCTAAAGTACTCTAAGATCTTTAAAATTATTTAAAAAAATCGTTACATCTCATGCTACTTGCTAATATCTCATGTGATTTTTTGTGAATCTTTAAATAATTTACCCTTTCAACAAGACTTTCAGCGGAACCAATGACTTCAAAGGACGATGGTATACCCCTTTGATCGTATGGACTGCCTGGCATAGATTGTGCCATTCGTTCCCGTTCATTTGTTTCATTAGCTGAAATGAAGAATTAAAACTAATTAATAATTTTAACTTTAAAGCAAAGACTACAAAAGACAATAGTATTTCATTACACATGTAATTGTTAATTTCAACAACAACACCAACACAATTACAAACGTTTTACAATTCATTGATCATTTATGTATACTTTATTTACATATATGTATGTATCTATATACAGTGAAAATTAAACTTAAAATAGGTTTTTCATGCCATAGCATTAGGAGCCACAAAAACAAAGTTCGCAAAACAATAGGCTCTGCTTTATATATATATATATATATATATATATACGTACCGCAAAATATTATGCATTTATTTAAGCTATTTAGGTTAATTTGCTTTAGCGCATAAATTTAATTAATTTGTTTAGTAAATAATTAAAAATCATCAAAAAAATATCGCATCACTCTATATAAAAATGGCATAACATTTTGGAAGTTAAGGTAATTTAGTTTAGGCCTCAGTGTAACTATTTTTTATTTTGACTTTGCCGAAAGTAGTGGTGTAATTTTGCGTTCAAAGCTAAATATAAACTTATCAAACCAACCAATAGATAGAGAGATATATCACGTCCGACAAATTTGAATTAATTTTTGATCTTGAATATCGTAAAAATTGACAAGTCAACGTATAAAGTTCACTCGACATCTTTATTATTTATATAAAATTACTAATGTGAAAATTGTTTGTAACGCTTTGGCGTGAAATATACTGAACCGATTTTAATAACTTTTTTTTTAAAACATCATATTTGTGCTGAAAAAGATTATTGCATACTTATTTTTTTTAAAATTAATGATACTTTTTTTAAGATAAGTTTTATTTTCTTTATTTTTTATTTTATTTATTATTATTTTTGCAGTTTTTTTTTTACTCATTTTTAAAGTTTATATTTGGCTTCGAAGTTCAAAGAACAAACTCTCGTTCAGTTGTTTTTTTTTTTGATACTTTTGAAGAAAGAAGATAGAACGAGATGTTAAGAAAGCAATTATATTATGAAAAAAAAACAAACAACGGGACGTTGTAATAAATATACAAAAAATATTCTGCGCTATCTATGTCAGCTGACAAATATCGAGGTAGCGAATGGGACGTGAGATATTTAACTTAACAGCTTTTGACCTAGAATAACATGAAAATGGCCTGTCATATTAAAAAAATTGTAGGAATAAGAAATGTCTGTCTGATCAATATCAACATCTTTATATAAAGTAATAAATGTTAAGAAAAATTTTATTGAAAGTAAATTTTTTTTTTTAATTCCAGCATTCTTGAACAAAAAGGTTTCAAGTTCCTTAGTAGTATTCCCTATAGTTTTTGAGATATTCCGTTTCAAATAATTTGCATACATTTGCAAAAAAAGAACAACATTTGCAGTTTTTGGAGAGCGACCGATATACATGTGCGTGAACGTATTTTGAACAGTCAATGTACAATTTACATAATTAGTTAAAAAAAGGTTGGAATAAATTCAAATTTTAGCTTCCATGTAGAGTTTGACTCATATATAATGTGTACGCATTAAGTAATATGGGACATATTTTGACCTGTGGTGGCTCTCACAAACCACCTTAAAGCTGAGTGGCTCAGTAAAACTTACAGCGCTAAAATTTATTTTTTACATACATAGATTAGGGAACAAACCAAAGTTCGATCATAGTTAGGTAGCACCAAACATATTTTCAACTGTGATGGCTCTGCTGTAAGACTTGGAAAAAAATACAGCTCTAAAGTCAACGTTTACACGAGGAAATTCGGTCAAACAAATTTTTGTCTATTCTCTTTTGTGAATTTGTTTTGCGCAATTACTGCATCAATCCGCCACAACAAATGAAAATTCAAAGCATAATATCAGCTAACGAATAGAACGAAAGGGAATTCGCGGGTACGACAAATTTTGTACACCACCCTTTCGTTTTTCTCTTCTTGCCATGAAACAGGAAAACTTTTTCTCAAGAGTTTTTTCGTGTAAAAGTTGACAAATAAACGCCTTCTAAACAGCGTCAGACTCGGAGGTTTCTTCTAAACTTTTTTCATGATAAATAAATATTTTTCGTTTTCAAACTTCTTTCAGGTTTTTGTGGAAAAAAACGATGTTGAAAAAAAACGAATTACTACATTCGTATAGCAGATCAAATTTATGAGACTTAAAATATTCTGTGGAATGTAGAGTATAAAAGTTGCTTGCAAGGGGCGGGCTAAGCTCCAAATTATTGTGGGGCTAATGGGGCTCATTGCTACGGAAACTTTTAAAAATATAAACAAATTATTGTTAAGACTAACGTTAACACAACTGCTTATTACTGCTAGCCGGGTACATGGCTTGTTTTTTAACATATGTTTGGTAATACTGAAAAATATGTTATGAAAGCTCTACCACTTTCATATGATACAACTAAAAAACCATCGAAAAAAACTTGAAATATTAGAAAATTATCGTTATTTTGAAATAATTGAAGAATATTGAAAAGTTGCAAAATGTTGAAAGAGTGTTTTTTTAGAGGTGTTTTTTTTAGAGGTTTGTTTTTTGAATAGAGATAAAACTGGCATTTTATGGTCAAATCTGGCAACTCTAATGTCATTTATGTTCAGTTTGGTTTGCCATTTCATCATGAACAGGTTGACAAAAGAACAACGCTTGCAAATCGTGCAAATTTATTTCGAAAATAATGGTTCAGTTCGCGAAGTTTACCGCAAGCTCCGTCCATTTTATGGTCGACATAATCGTCCATCAGAGCAATTAATTCGGTTAACCATGGATCGTTTTCGCACTACGTTTACTCTATGTGATAATACGCATCCGCAGAGACGTCGAACAGTGCGCACCGAAGAAACAATTGCCGCTGTAGAGCAAAATGTTGAAGAGGACCCGAATGAATCGATTCGCCACCGTGCACAGCAATTGGAGCTTTGTCCATCAACTTTATGGAAGATTTTGCGCAAAGATCTTGGCTTGCGACCTTACAAGATCCAGCTTGTGCAAGAATTAAAGCCGCGAGACCACGCAATGCGTCGTGATTTTGGTGTATGGGCCGAAAATGAGATTGATCTCGATGCTGATTTTCATCGCAAAATTTTGTTCAGTGATGAGGCTCATTTTTGGTTGAATGGCTACGTCAACAAGCAAAATTGCCGCATTTGGAGTGAAGAGAATCCACATGAGACCCTTGAGACGCCATTACATCCACAAAAACTGACTGTTTGGTGTGCTCTATGGGCTGGTGGAGTCATTGGGCCATACTTCTTCCGAAATAATGCTGGAGAGTCAGTTACCGTTAATGGAGACCGGTATAGAGCCATGATAACCGACTATTTTGTTCCCGAATTGGATGGCATGAATGTGGATGAGTTGTGGTTCCAACAAGACGGCGCTACATGCCACACAGCGCACGTCACAATCGATTTATTGAAGGAAACATTCGATGAGCGCATAATTTCGCGGAATGGACCTGTCAATTGGCCACCAAGATCGTGTGATTTGACACCATTGGATTATTTTCTTTGGGGATATGTGAAGTCGCTCGTCTACGCCAACAAACCAGAAACGTTAGGGGACTTGGAAGCCAACATTCGTGGCGTTATTGCCGACATACGGCACCATATGCTCGAAAAAGTGGTTCAAAATTGAACCTGTAGAATTGGCTTTATTCGAGCCAGCCGCGGCGGCCACATGCCCGAAATCATATTTAAACATTAATGGCATAAAATTATCCTTCCAATAAAGCCAAATTGATGGACATTAAAACGATTTTCTTGTGTTTTATTTCAATTCGAAGCTCTATACCTCTAAAAAAAACACCCTTTACAATATGTCAAAAAGGTTAAACAAAGTCGAAAAATATTAAACAAACTGCAGAAAGTTGTAAAAGTCGTTAAGTATTGAAAAGTCGTAACAAGTTGAATACAACGAAAAATGTTGAAACAGTCATGGAAATGTATCGGTAATTAATCACTGAACAAAAACATAGACGAAATTTGTTGTCGAATGTGGATTTTTCAACAATAAACGACTTTTTGAACTATCAAATTGAATTGAAAAAGTCGTTTAATGTTGAAAAATCAACATTTGTATGTTTTTAACGTAGAATAATATTGAATCAGTCGAAAAAATACAGCAAAGTTTTGAAAAACTCAAGGAATATTGGAAAAGCAAATAAAAATTTGACAAACTGGAAATATTTGAATAAGTCGAATTACAATTAAAAAGTCAATATGCACACATGTATATGTTAAAAACGTTCCAAAATGTTGAAAACTTGCGGAAAATTTTCCAAAATGTTGAAAACATCGAAAAATATTGAAATAGTCAAAAAATGTTGAAATAAACGAAAAATATTGACTTTTTCATTTTCAAAAAATGCTGATAAAGACGCAAAGTGTGGAAAAATTCGCAAGGTGTTGAAAATTACACAAACTTTTGTAATTTTCTGAGCATCAAGAGATGTTGAAAAAGTCGCTCAAAATGGAAAAATGTCTAAAAGTAACGAAAAGTCATTGAAACTATATCGTTGAGCTCTGTAATGTTTTGCTTTCGTACCCAACAGCACGAGTTTGCCTGCCAGTTGAGATGTTCACACATCGAAAATCAATATGACCAACGGGAAACGGAAGTGCGCACAAAGCGCTTCGGGTGTGCTTCAAGGGAAGCAGGAAGCTGCTCTCAATGCACTTCTCGCTGCTTATCTTTTTTTAACATAGGACGTGTAGATGCACATTTTTGGAAGCATGTAAGAAATGTGCTAGCACTTAATTGCGTTGCGTACTTTCAAACTTCAGAGAAAACTTAGGGCCAGTTTTACAGTGTTTAGTTAACTTACGGTTTGACGTTAACTATCCAATTCAATTTCATAATACAACTTAGCAGTTAATTAGCAAATTGGTTAACTAAGCACTGTAAAAACGACCCTTGATTACTTTTTTACTATGTCACCTTTCAGATTTGAACCTAGGCCTTCTGCGCTTTGTGCGTGGTCTGACATAACCAACGGAGATATTCTAAAAATTAACTTGGATGACTAAAACTACACTGAATGAAAAGTTAATTTTTCGTTTTCTACAGTTGCCGCCATTTGACAATTCATAGAATATACTTTTAAGCAGCTAAATTTTACAGTAAGCTTGGCTGATGTCGCTTGTAACAATGCGGAAAGCTGAAGTTCAAACCCCAGCGGATGTGTAGTGAATTTTTTTTTTATTTAAATTAAATTGAAAGCTGCTTTCAGTTTAACCGTTGGGTGTTTCAGTTTGACACATTTTATTTTAATATTCAATAAGGAATTAAAAATTTTTTTGTACATACATAACAATTCGAGGGGGTCGGGAAAATATTAAAAGTGATCGTCGTTTGTTCCATTTTACACTTACCTAGTTGTGCTTTCTTCTGTTACAACAAAACCTAAGGAAGTGCTCTCATTTCGTTCGAAATAAATGTTATGAGTGCATACACATATGTACATACATGTAAATATTTACAACAAATAAGGTCATAGGTTACAAGTAAATGGCACAACATCAAGTTATTACAAGCAATAATAGAAGTTTTCACAACACAAATGTAGGATATAGAGATAATAGAGTACTGGCATACAAGATCGGGTCGAAAATAAGATTCAGCAAAATTGACCTTTTTTGAGAACCACAAATGCTGAATAAACTTTTCTCCGTTCAAAAAAAAAATTTTTTGGAGAAATTGTTCTTAAGCACCCACTCACTTTACTGGGCCTATCGGATTGGGTTTTTTTTTTTTTTTGCACCCGGCCTACTGCATGCCACAAAATTCGACGCAGATATAAAGATTTGCTAAGGTTATGCTCGCAAATCAGCTGCACATTTGCAAATCATGTCATACGACGGCGAGTTTGCTGCATATTTGCTTGCGAAGAACTTGGCAAAAATTTGGATTTTATGAAATTTTTGAAAATTTCAAGGTGCTAAATCAAATAATATGGTCCAATAAAAAAAAAATTCAGCGAAATTCTCAATTCACAGCTTCTTAACGATAGCAATACCATTTTCATAAGTCTAAAAGAAAGATTTTTTTTCTTTATGTACCCATACCGCAGGACTTACAAATTTGTTAGGCTTTGTTACTAAATAGCTTGCTAATAGTGTTCATTTGAAAATAATGAACATAAATAGAGCCCACAACAGACAACTATTTGTTCAAAACAATTGCTCGCAGCAGCAATGCCTAGCTAGGGGCTATTTCCGACAAAGCTGTGGTTAAATGATGTGCAGTACTGGTATGAAAGCAGAATTTCAGCTTTTTTGGAAATACTACATATTATGTTCTTGGCGTTAGACCAAAATAGTTTTAAAATGATCGATGAAATAGATCAAATTGAATTCTTTGCCCAAAAATAGGCCAAGAATTTGGCAATATATAGCATATAACAATACTGTGGCGCGAGAAGCTATTGTTCAAGCCAGCTGTAATCAGGGCCGTATCTAGGGCGGATGCTAGGGGATAGAACCACCCGCCCCCCCCCCCCCGAAATATTTTAACGGACATTATATAGAAACGATTTTGCAAAGAATATACACTACGTAGAAAAAATCTCAAATCCACAAACCCCCCCGAAATAAAATCATGGATACGGCCTTGGCTGTAATGCAGAAATATTGTTCTCAGCGAACCATTGTTGAACACATTACATAATGCATGAACTATTCTGACTAAGCTTAAGGCAAGTTTTTCTAAAAACTACCCAACCGGTAGCATTTAAGCAGGACAGCCCAATGTCAGCGAGTTTATTCCAATAAAATGGTATTGCTTACTCAGTGAGGCATATAGATAGACCATTCTTGGGTAGATTTTTAAAAACCAAGTAACGCTACAAACAAAGCGGTTAATGAAGTAGCTGCCACAGTGTCAACTGGAAATTGGTTATTGAAACTGACACTGCTGTTTTTGGTCTAGGGTTAGCAGTTCATCGGGAAAATACATAGTGTATGATGCTTAGGAAATAAAACTGAGCACTAATCCAAAATTAAGACGAAGTATGCACCGTTGAACTACTGTCTGAAAGACATTGGAGTAAACTCTAATCTTTTCGAATTTATGAATGTGCATAGGTGTAAAATACTGCGAGGATTTCACAAATTCTTCTTCAGCCATTAAACAGGCTGGGTTTTGATAATGTGAACCAGCGCTTAAGAATTTCAGTGTAACTTTAGATTGTATCAATTTTAGTATGAAATTCCCGCTACTGCAAGTGTAAGTCTCACAGTGTGATCAGCAGAATTACAATCATTGACACAATACTGGGGTCAGTATTGCGTCTATTTAGAGACAATATTGGGATCAGCTAAAGCCACACCATATCTATTTATGAATAAGAGATTTCTGAAAATAATTCGTTCCTTGACTATTTTAACAGAATTAATGCCCAATAGAATCAAATCGGTTGCAGTAGTGCACTCGAAGAAAAAATTAGGGCCTAAGCATATTTAATTAATTAAAAAAAATAATAATAATAATATCTACTCATAGTCGTTAGAGTTAGCCGAAAAATAGTTATTTGCTTTTGGTTTGATATTTTAATAAGCACGACCCACAGTAAAATCATTTCGTTATGTAAAAAATACTTCCAGAGATATGTACATATATATATTAACTATGTTGATCTTGCATATATATGAACATTTTCTCTAAAAATTTCCACTAATATCGTTGATAATTTTGAGCATTTTTTTTTTTCTACAAAATGTTCACTGGGGTTTCAAGGAACAGTGTCTCCTGATATATTTCGCACTACTTTAGTGTATTGATTATAAAGGTCAAAGATAACATAAAAACAGTAATTCGCTATTATCTTGATTGCTATTAACCGACGAGAAACTTAGGACTGGAAGAAAGTCAACTCTCCTTAAAAAAAGCTAAAGTCTATTCTCCATAGTTATTGAGATATATCCGCTTGAAAACAATGTTCAGACAAATTTTAGAATACTTATAACTTTATTTTAAATAAATTTTTTGAAATTTAAATATTTTATATAAAATTCAACTTTAGACGAGCACTAAGCAATATATTAACATCAAAAGTTTCAGTGAAAAAACTCTATAGGGTGGGTGCGCAGTCACTTCAAGAAAGACCGATATTTTTAAGGTACTTTGGATGCATTTTGAAACCCTTACCGTTTTATAGTTGAAATTTCGTTATGCTATGCTTTGCTTAAATACTGAACTACCCATGCACTTTACCTATCAGCCTTATCAATTTACGAGTAGACTTAATTTTTAAAGTTTTTCGTAAATCATGTGCAGTGGTGCTCAAAGAGCATATATGTGAGAACCAGCAAGCGCTTAAAAAACGTAAAAAAGCGCGCATATATATAGAACTATCAACCAGTGATGCCCAAAGAACGAGCCAACGCTTCAAGAGCATAAAAAAGCAAACAAGCAAGCGCTTAATGACCATAGATAAGCGTGACGCATGCAGAATTGATAAGCATATCATAAGCACATGCTTATTGTGATCGCTTTTGCTTGTGGTAGTGGAACCACGTGTTGTTGCTTGTGGTGCTGTGCACCACTGCTCATGTATTACACCATAATATTCATACTATAAACATAAAATAGCTCAAATAGAAATGGTTTGTAACGCTTTGGCACAAAATATACAGAGCCGATTTCAATAAATTTTTTTTAAAAGCAACATATTTGTGCAAGAAAATGTCACTGTATACTTAGATTTTTTATTTTTTAAGTCTAATATGCTATTTTTAGGATTAAGTTTTTACAAAATCGTCGATAGCTCTTTCGTTGCTCATGTTAAGTCTCTATTGAATTTTTTGTATTTATTTTTGTTTTTTTTTTGTTTTGTTTCGAAATTCAAAGAACAAACTCTCTTTCAAATTGCTTTTCTTTTGTATTTTTCTTATGAAGAGCTGTTGAGTGAGTAATTTCATTATGAAAACCACAACGGGACGTGTGAGTGCAAAGCCGCGGGTACCACTAGTAAGAAATAGTTTTTGGGTAGTAGTTAAAGTGTAGTAGTTGGCTTTATTAATTTGTTACTTTACATTTAGAAAGAGGAAGAAAAAGAGAGATCAGATGTTAATGAGATCCAAGTAGCATGAGTTCAAATACAATTTTTAATGCTTGCACTTCGTGAACTGCCGTGGAACACTGACCAAAACTTGTCAACTAACGATATTTGCCTATAATTAATTCACCTAGCTTTCGTTCAAAAGTAGAAAATCTATGGCATCCATCTTAGTCACGTTTAGTGACATTTTCCATAAAATAATTGCCAGTGTTGAGAAAAAAAATGTTATTTTTAAATTGATCAAAATTTCCAAAATTCAAATCCTACCAAACCGATCTTATGTCTAAAATAATCATTTCAAGCTTTAAAAATGTACTTCCGTATTATTTAAGTTTTATTTAAATCAATCAGGGGCTAGTCATTTTATAGAGATTTTCATAAAAGATTTATCCCTCAACTTTTTATTGATTTAACCTTTTTTGGTACGTGTTCGGGTATGGGTCTATTTTGTTCTTAAAATTTCATGAGAGTTTTTAATTTCTTAGCTTCGAAAGGGTCGATATAGCACCTGGTATAACATAATAAAATTTCAAATATTTTGGAAGGGGTCGTCAGGGAATTGAAAATGGAGATTGCAGCTAAAAACCGCGATATATATAGACGCAGGTATACACAGAGAAAACAACTTGTTTGAATATAACAAATTATATTTGGTATAGCGTAATTAAATATTTGATTGAGTCAATTATAAAATACTTCAGCCAACATATACCATAGTTGATCCCAACACAATATGTTTGACTCAAATAAGTATTTGATTGCTCTACATGAAATAAATATTTGTTTTATTCAAACAAATCGTTTTCTCAGTGTACATATATGTACATTAGGGTGTCCATTTTTTTCTGGATTTTTTTGTTAATCGAAGAGCTCATGTGTTTGTTAAAAAAAATATACTCCAAAAAGTGTCAATTATTTCCAAAAATAAAGATATGTTGGTGGGTCGAATGATTTTCGAAGTGGACACACTAAAAGTCACGTTTGCTACGAAATGTTTCAAAATACTTGAATTAACCACCAAAATTCGTTAACTCACGTATTTGGAAATGTTTTGTTTGGCGGCATGTGAGCTCTGAAGCTTTTAGATTGCGGCAAGCGGGAAAAATTTTCCGCTGAGTTGTGCGTTCGTAACCAATCTGACCAACCCAAAAACTTTAAATTTGAGAAGTAAGTGACACTCTAATATTCTAATAATCTATTTGCCCAACAACATCAATCATATTATTGTTGCTTCCTAATTGATCAACTACACATTGTTGGGCTGTTTTGTGTGATTTATTGACTTTCTAGGGTTGCAGCTCCATTTATTGCCCCAGATATGGTACATAGAATTGCCAAATTCTCAACTAAAGCAGTAATATGTACATAGCTAAAATTTTGACCATAAGATTGGATCAATTCTTTACTGAACTTTTGAATGGTATAGCTCACTAAAATTGCAATTTTTGTATTTCTCGGCCAACTCTCAAAAACATAGGTTCACACACACATACATATTAAAATGACACTTAAAAGCAATGGGCAAATGAAAAATTTCTACCAGTAACATTCAGTGTACGCTCCATATTTACTGCTATAGTTTCCTCCCCATGATAAGAAGCTCGATGCCGTCGGTGTTTCTCAGGCGATAATGCTAGCAATTGTTGATCTTTGCCGTAGTCTGCTATTGGCAGTGATAATTTCCTGCTCTGACAGTGGCTTGTCCCGTAGCATACGCTTCGGTCTGTAGTATCTGCTTTTCTTTCCATTGGCGGTAGCAATTGATGATGTTGCAATTCATTTGGACTGTAGGCATCCACAACGTCCGTGTCATCATAGAGCATATCAAATTCTTCCGCATAGCTATCGGGAAAATGAACACAGTTGCATAACAACATGTTCAGCTCAATGTCTGTCAAAGGAGAACGACTTGCTGAAGGATATAGAGGTAAACAGAGTAAATCAGTATCGTTCTTTTTGAGCTTAACTGTACATAACATGGTCAGTGCTGTAATTTTTTCGCCAAAAAATAATTCGAGTACAAATTTACCCCACATATTGGTAGCTATGACTTTCAAGGCAACAACTTTGTGCTACGCTAGGAGTTGAACGAAGCGTGAAAGCGTAAAGTTCAATAAGTTTTCAGACTACTTAACGCAAGGAAATATATATCATCCACAATACTCTAAAATTTAAGCTGAAAATTGGGATGGGAATTCATAGTTAACCAGCAAATCCAATGCCATGACGATTTATGTTGACTTTATTCAACAAAACAAAATTGCTACGACTTAGCAGTTGCATTGGCTGTAAAGCTTAAACGAATCGAGCAGCATCGCCACACTCGAATAAATAACTGAACCCGTCCAGAAGTCAATTTTCGCAAAGTTGGCGTTGTCGGGAATTTCGCAGCAAAGCTGCAGACATGAGGCAGGAAGTTTTGCTTTACTACTTCGCTTTAGACTATTCGACAGTTCCAAACTTCAAGAACTAACTTGACGGTAACGGATTTAACTTCAATGATGAGAGGTCAACGCTGAAACAGACACCTAATTGGAGGAAATCTAAAATCGTTAGACTAAGTTTATCGAGTCTATAAGGAGGCTACGCAAACATTATTTCTGTTTTTTTTTTTTTAATACGTAATACGACCTTATACCCTATAATTTTACATTCCTTACACTACTTATTTTTGGAATAAAAAAAAAAAACAACACTGACCATTACTCTGTCTGCTGATGGGTCGTGCATCCCTTTTACTGCTATTGAGGTAATCTGCTATCCTTGTACTCTCTGCTACGCTAGAGCAACTTGTTGGATCACTTGCACCTGTACTCTGCTCCATATCGGTTGCATCATCAATGGCTGGTAACCATTGAGCAATCTCAAACAGCGGTATACCACTTCGCATGTCTAGCACCGTTTCGGCAGCTACTTGAGGCATAGCAGCCGCAGCGGCCACATTGGCACTGTTGATAACGCTCATTTGTATATTTTGCGGCTGTTCTTTTACAATCGGTGGCGCAGCAGTTAACAAATTTGGCAAAAAGCCTGCAACCGCCATTGCTTGAGACTGCGCAATACGCAGACCGCTTGCAATGCGCCTGATACGAAACGGTCTGATCAGATTGCTGCGTCTTGCCAATTGCAGTTCATTGGGCGGCTGCGGTGAGAGTTGTGGCGACGGCGTCGAGGGCTGCAAGTGCACAAGTGCTTGCGTAACATGTTGCTCGTCACGCTTTGGTGTGCTTGGACCACTGGCACTCTGATTGTCTAAATTTGTCGATTGTGTCATAGTTGTCATAACAGAGCCCGTGCCATCGGCATCGGAATCATCGATGCTTCCAACGTTACTGTAATATCTAAGTTTGTTGGTCACAGCCAACGGGTGCTGCGAGTTCACAAATCTCTCCGTCAAACTGCTGCATGCGGCACAATGATGCAATTCATCTGATTGCTGTTGAGTATCATTATGAGTATCATATGAGCAATTGTTGGATTGGTGCTGCGATGATGACGACAGTGGCGAAAGTGTTGTCATTGTGGTCGCAACACTAGACGAACCCAGTTGTTTATGCTGCAGATACTGATGGCGTCTCAGCAATGGAACTTCCGTGTTGACGATAGCGCCATCTAGGCGAGAAATCCGCGATTTGAACTGCAAAGGAACAGCGTGCAACGACGTTACTTCTTCCACTTGCAATGATATTTCGTTTGCGTGAGCTGGAAATTGACTTTTCAACTTCTTCGTCTGGCATTGCTGTTTTTGTTGTGCTGCCAATGTTTCTTGAGCTTTTCGATCACATTGATGGTGGCAGTTGTTGGGATGATAATGACATTGACAATGATTACAAAAGTGATGATGACGCTGACATTTACATGATTGCATTGGATTTGGAAAGCTGTGAGCAATTTCTGTGCTTGCGTAGTTAACGTGGAATGTATTATTGGTTGGCGACGCTTGATGGACATCATCTTCGTTCATTCTATAAAAAAAGTACAATTTGCAACACTGGCTTTATTTTGTGCCAAAAACTGAATGCTACAGCAACAGTGTCAGCTGCACTTAAAATATTCAATACTGCAATAAATTTCAAGTCATTGAGAAAGCAAAACAATAAAAAAAATACTTAAGGTTAGAACACAAAGTGAAGCCGATATACGCAACCCCTGTCATGATAACCCTATAACATTAACTCAATCTAATAGCTCCCGCAACCCAGCGCAGATGTGCGAGTTGTACTCCAGATTTTTTTTTTTTTAATTTTATTAAAAGTTAAGACTTAAGCAGATAAAAAATAAATAAACTTTGAAAGGCGAGACAACAGTTAGAGTGAGGTCGAGCTATAGAGCAGCAAGCTTTTCATAAGAAAGTTTCATGTAACTATTCTGGGGCGCTGATGAGAACAATAGTGGTCTAAAGTAAGTGTTGAACTTCGTAGCGCTTTAGTTAAAAACGTGTACTTTAAGCCACATAACAAAAGCTGGGTATGGTGTTAGTTTGAATAAAGCGTGTAAAAGCTGCCAGAATATTAAGAAAACCAGAAGGAAATAATTAGAAAGAAACGGATAGTGATTTTTCTGGCCAAATAAAAGGCGCCATTCGCTTTATTTTTTCTAGCATAAATCACATGACTATACCGGAGCAATTCATTTGACTATTAGACAGCAGACAACATTGCCATTTATGCTCGCTTTACAATGATTTGAGAGTGTATCGTCAACCATATACAATATGAGTGACTCATATGCAATATGAGTGACAATTGCTGTTATATATGAGATCAAATTGTGAACGATTAGAACGTGGAACTGTTCATTCAACGTAAAATCATCTACCAAAACACAAATAGAAGAGCTCATGAAACAACGATCAAACCTTATACCGATGACCGATGCAATGTTGCATTCGATCAAATGTCTTTTATATAAACAGAACAATAAACTTTTCGTGCTATATCGCGACACAAAAAAAAATTTAAAAATATTTTTAACCCAGAATTTCAAAACAAAATTGCTTTCATTTCGTATCACTTTAACGAGAATTGCGCCAATATACGAGTGGTACATATAGAGTACGATTCATTTGATTAGAGGCTTAGGATTAGTGGACTTGTTTTCTCTTTAAAAGGAATTGTGATTATAGACAATGTATTTGAGCTAGCAACAATTTTTATTCTAAGAATTCAAGAGCGAGATCTATATATTAATTTGCTATTAGTCACTGGCTTACTTGATTAGAGGCACTTAGTTTTTTGCATAAATTTAAACAGTAAAAGGGTCAATAAACATTTTGATTTATTTCGTTTGGTTAAAAGTTTCTTAAATCAATTTAAATAACCATTTCGCATTCCCATGCAAAAACCTCTGTTATATGAAGAAAAACGGAAAATCGACATTTTGCTCCCCGAAGGTCTTTCTAATCGCTAAATTGCCAGGAAGAAAAATATGTTTTTTGACTATTTTGTAAAGGGAAAGGAATCCTATGGTAAAAACTATATAGGCAGGACTACGGTGTAAAAATATCAGCATACTCTACGGTACAACAAATTTATACTATTTATATAAAATCGTTTATATGGAAATGGCTTGTAACGCTTTGGCGCAAAATATACTCAACCAATTTTAATAATTTATTTTTCAAAACAACATATATTTGGTTAAAAAGATTATTGTATACTTATTTTTTTAGTTATTAAAGTCATAAGTACTTTTTTTAGAATTAAGTTTTTGTCAAACGTCACACAAAAATTATCGCTTGATTTTTCGTAACTAATGCTTATGCTTCCTGAGTTCTGTGTTGTTATTGTTGTTTTTTCATTTTTACCGCTTGTGCTTCGAACTTCAAATGTTTTTTTTTTATTTTTTGTAGTTACTTAGTTAGGAAGAGAGAATATGGGATAAGATGTTCAGGGAGAAATTTCATTACTAGAAAATAAAATCAGCGGGTAAGTCCGCGTGTACCAATAGTCCAGAATTTATAAATGAACTTATGGAACAATTCGTAAATCTACTGTTCTATCGAGAGTTCTAGTAGCAACGTAAGTTAAATTTAAGAAGACTTAAACAAAAATATGACCACTCGTTGCCACTCGAAAGCAATGCAACTTTGTAAAAGACCACAAGGCGTTCAGCTTAAAATAATGACGCAGGTTAGTTGGAAAAATTTGTCTTTACAGAAGCTAAAACTTGAGTATCGGAGGTTCTAATGGCTATAATTAGTATTCGTGACTTGAGAAAGAAAAAGTTATTTTGAGTTAACAACACAACCGTGAAGATGGTGTTATGGTGTAGCGAACAATTTCGTGCTATAGCGCGTCAGAGTCCATAATGATGGTAGAAGCTACAAAATACAGCTGGACTGCTAACACTTACTCAAGATTCATGAAATATTTTCTAATGTATTATGGATCTAATAATGCATCAATTCATAATGCTAGAGTGATAAAAACCTAGATCGTATCCAAAAATGTGGAGACCTTGATAATGTGTGGGCATGGCAAAAAATGATTTGATTCGAAGTATTAAGATGGCTTGGTCACAAGTTTCACTAGACTATCTATAGAACCCTTACAAATTTCACCCAGTACCGCAACTATGATGTGATTTGCCAGAAAGAATCTATGAATTTAACGAAGTAACGTTAACTGCTACAAAACACTATTTAACGGCCAAACTAGTTTTAGGCAAATCTAGTTACCGATAAGCCTAAAGATATGCAACGAAATCTTAATGCAAAAGCACTGTGGCTAGTAAGACTAAGTAAGGGTAAGTGGCTCAAGGCTAACATTCTCCAATATGTCTAATACTGGCTTTGCATAGGTCTTTGGCTGCGGTTCAGTATACAAAATGTGTAGCACTAGTTTTGCCATCTACAGTGCTTTAGCATTAAAATATTTTTATATTGCATACTTTCAGGAATACAAATCAACTTGTTTGAACTAGCTTTGTTCTAAAAACTAGTTTGTACGGTAACACACATCTTGTTATTTTGTTAAATGCTTTTATGCTTATTATAAGATATATGATATTGTAGCATTCTGTAAAAAAAATAATTGAAATACAAATACAAATACAAATTAGATCTCATTAATGAAACCTCAGAATAAAAATTGTTGCTAGCTCAAATACAGTGGGAGTTACCAGAAGTACATTTATTTGGTATTTCTGTACAAATTTTCAAATAATTTTATTTAAACATTTCGGGGAGTTCTATAAAATATCGAAAACTTTCCGACCCATTCGATAAAAATGGTACAAAAACAAACACTTGGCATCCTTGAGAGTGTTAATGTACTAATTTTGCATGTCTACAAGATAACGAACGGGAGTGCTACGCATCACAATAATTAGTAAGTAGTTAGTTAGTAGTTAGCACAATTTTCGGATAGGGAAAATAATTTTTTTCGATGTGATGTCAAAGCCCTAATCCCGCACGGCTAAAAGTATTCTAGAATTTATACTCTTTTCACAGTACGAAGTATTTTTGCATACTTTTAGGAGTGTTAAATTTATATTGGTCGACATCACAGGGTTGGTATTTCATTAAGGAATTTTTAAAGTAGTGAAAGCTGTTTTTTTTTTTTTCATTTTGTATATCATATATAAACTACATATATATACATTTTTTTATTATGTGTATACAATGCGACAATGAGCGACATGAGCTATAAGCTCAATAACACACATTCGAATTCAATTGAGCCGTAATGGAACTTTCGGAGTATAATATCTTCTAGAATATCATTAGACTAAGGTTTATTTGAGAAAAAATTAAAATTCATTGAAACTCTGGTCAAGCAAAAAATACATATAAAGAAAGCAGAACACATTAGTCACGCAATTAGTACATGTGTATGTAATTAAAGAAACAAATAAATTTGCAAGTGTGTGTAGTTTTGTTATCTCTTAATGACGAGCTTTCATTAATCGTAATTATAAGGCATCAAAATATTTTTAAAAAAAAAAAATTGGTTAGTCAACGCGTACTACAAAATTCTTACCATTAAAGTAAGGATGTAATAAAATGCCACGGTTCGAACTGCTGAAAAAAAATATTATAAATTTTTATACAGATATTGTTATATGAATATTATATATATTTTAAGATAATGTTTCAGTTAAGTGAGAATCTCTTATTTTATGTTCAACGCGAGAGTTTCATAGGAGCATTTTTTTCGCTTTAATAAATTATCAAAAGCGATATTTTTAAGAAAGTTGAAAACTGTTAGCAAAGTCGACAAAATCGAACGAAAAAGTCAATAGTATCAACAAAAATTTTAAATAATGACGGCTATATCGAATATGTCGGTGTTCAATAGTATGGCGAAATGTCGAATAAGACATATACATGCGGCAAATAATGTCGAAGAAGACAATATGTATCGAAGATAATGGTAAAACTGATGTTGAACAAGTCAAAATATTTCGAAAAAGCCGAAAAACGTAGAAAATGCCAAAATATCTCGAAGAAATTGGTAAGACGTTAGCTGTCGAAAACTTTTAAATCATTTCGAAAATTCGATTAAACTCGATATATGTGGATAAAGTTGCTATATATCGAAAAATGCGGAATACTTAATATCCAAAAACGACAAAAATGTTCAAAAGAAGTCAACAAATTTTAAAAAAGGTAACATAAAACGAGGCTTCAAAAATCGAAACTGGTCAAACAAATTCGAGACATGTAAATTTAAAAAAATGCAATATTATTGCTCTCAAAAAGCCACTTGAGGATCATGAACAAGCTAAGCAAGAAACTCAATCAATCGTACCAGGGATTCTTTTGTAAAAAAGCATAAAATTAGAAAAAGGCCACTGGCAAAGTTGTAGAAGAAAAAGGGCTAATCATCTTCTCGGATGGATCCAAAATGTAGTTCGGCGCAGGAGTTGGAGCTTACTCAGATAATATGGGTATGGCGATATGTTTCAGACCATTATTATCATATGTGTGAACAGTCTGGCAGCTATCAAAGCACTGAACGCCAAAATCATAAAGTCTAGGTATGTTGAAGACTGCAGAGAGTCAGTACGTTCAATCCGACAGCATACTTTAGAGCTCTGCTGGGTGTCTGGTCATAAAGGTATTTCCGGATATGAGAAAGCTGACGAATGTGCAGGATCAGAACAACCGAAGAATCAACAAGTACCGCTGGTGGAACTACACTATCGTATAGAGCGTATAATCAAGAAACAAACGAAGAGAAGATGGAAACCTACCGTCGGATCCAGAACGTCTCGAAAAATGTGGCCTAAACTGAATATGGAAGGACGCAAACTCGCTTAACATTCAGGACTGTTGCAGGAGCATTAACGGGGCAATGTGTTATTGGATAAATAACCAAATATGGTGCTCCTTTCAGAGATTACTGCAGGGGCTGTGGAGATGAAGAAGAAGTTGAGACGGTTAATCACCTGCTCTGCGAATGCCCGGGGCTAATGAGGAAATGAACCAAATATTTTAGTTTTGCGTTTTTTGTTGGTCTTAAGAAACTAGCCAAGTTGGAACTCAAAAGTATCCTCAACTTCACCAAGGCTTCTAAGTGGTCCGCCCCCATTATATGCAAGCAACTTTTTAACCAAACTGAACCTACTGTAACTAGGAGCAATAAGTAAAAAGTTTCTTCAATGAGAAAACGATTTGTTTGAATACAATAAGTATATACAGTAGGCTCTCCTTGCAAAAAATAAAATAAAGTAAAGACTACGAAAAAGTTAAACAAAATTCAGTAGATCTCAGTTCACCACACATTTCTTCGAAAAGTCGCTATTTATGAATGTAGTGACAACACATATATATTTCGTCAGTTCAGAGAATAAGTGTCCAAGCTGCATTTTTGCCTTCCAGGTTCGGGCGGTAGCGTTGCATTTTTCATGGCTCTGCTTAATTTTTTTTGTATATTATTGACAGCTTAAACATGGCACCCGAATCGTGGTGGGGTTGGATATGAGAGACAGAACAAAAAAATAAAAAAAATCGCAAAATAACTCGAAAATTAGTTCACAAGTAGAAAAATATTTTTTGACCAATTTTGTGGAGGAGATAAAAACACATCAATTTCATTCTCAAAAAGTCTTCAAAATATATTTTTCTACTTGTGGCTTATTTCCCGAGCTATTGTGAGGCATTATTTATCTTCGGCCTCTCACAGCCAGCCCCACCACTATTTAAGCAGGTCTCACTTAGATCATGAAATCACTGACAAAAGAATTATTTTAAAAAAAGGAACCAAAAGGCATGAAATGATTATGTCATGTACAACGCTGCCTACCAGACTATGATCATGGCAGCAAGTATGTGCATTAAAATGGACGAGACGTAGGTCACTCTTTCATATGTGATTTTATGTGACGCAGCATTTTTAACAAAATTTAACACATAAACTGTAACCGGCACAAAGTCTTACTACTCCGAAGAAAGGCTGTAAGACGTGTTCTTCTCCCTCCCATCCCAGCAAAAATTACGATGAGAATGTCGATTCTAACGAAATTTATTCCACTCTATGTATAACGATTCGTCTCTAATTTTCAAGCCTGAAAATATGCTATTTTATTTTGACTGAAAACATACATATGTGTCTAATAGAGGTCTGCTCGAGTGCGCTTGATGAGTCAGCAGATTGTTGTACTCGCTGTCGAGTACAACGATTTTATTGAAATTTAGACTCGCACAAAACAGAACGATCACACGACATGGCTTCGTTTGTACTCTGAGTCGTATTTCGTCGTCAATGTTGTTCAAGTCAAACAAGACATTTAAAACAACGTACATGGGAAAAAGCAATGAATGCAGCGAGTCAACATCAATGCGTCGCATAAAGAGCGACGGTAGAGTTTTTAAAGATTGATTATATGCTATGATTTGTTTTCCCGTTCGTTCTTTAGCACTAAAAGACAACAAGACACTCTGTGCCGCATGCTATAAACTACGAGTGCTTGAACTCGTTGATTGTTTTATTTGCGAGTGCAGCATTCTTGTGTTTGGTTTTTCGATTTGTGTTGATTTGTGACCGGTTAAGTAGGTTTTACAAAAACCGAGTTTGACCCGTACCATAAATATCAAGCTATGGCTTAGTCACTTTTTCTTTTCATTCAAAGTATAATAGCAAAATTGCTGGCTTGAAAACTTGCGACATGTCGAGCTGCACAGAGCTGGGATAAATGTAGGTAGAACCTTAGCATATTTCGATTCCTATATTATGTATATGAACTTTACTTACTCAAACGTTTGCATAGATTGCTGATTTTTTGGACTGTTGTTCGCAGAACGTACTCCTGCTATTCCGTTTCCAGAATTTCTCATCATCAATGGACGCATTGGTATGCTTTCGTTGAACGTACGCAATTCAGCGTTTTCGTTCAATTCCGTATTGTAGTTATAGCCCAACGGGCCACTTTCACTATTCCCACGTGTCTGCATTATTGTTTTCGTTATATGATTGATACCATCTGCGACACTGCGATGCATGGTATCATAGCCAAGCTCGTCTGTGCCATGTGGATCCGTTTTAGCGCCAACAATGGATGCTACACCTAAGCCACCATTTATGTGTGATTTTTGATGACGTGATGAGCGTCCAAATGTATCGGTGCCATGGCGACGTAGTGAGGACCAAACGCTGCCAAAGAGCGTATGATTGCGCTAGCAATTAAAGTTAAAAGAAATTGTTATTATAGATATAATTATCAATTGAAGCTTATAGCCATTTATAAAACATAAAAATGGCCCCAACTTGGATATCATTTTTGGGTAATTTTGCGTACATCTTGTAGCCCTATGTCATCATGTTTTCAAGGTTCATATAGGAAGCTACTTCCAGCACTAAGTACTAGGCCGTAGCAAGATGCATATCCAGGGCAAGTGGCAGACCAGGGTATATTAACTTTGTCATTCTGTTTGTAACGCATAGAAGGGGTCTAGCCGTTTTGCAGCTGTCTATTTATGAATTGCCACGCCCTCTTTGATGGGTTATAAATGGAATGACAAAGTCAATATACCCTGATCAATTGGTAGTAGTAGCTACTTGCTTTGGATATAGCTTTTTTATTCTTGTTGGAAAGGAGCAGTGTAAGATTTTTTTCTCAAGAGTAGGCGGTGACACGCCCCTAACAGGAAAATACGTTGCCACTGCTTAACTCATGAATCGATTCTAGTAATATTTGGTTTGGAAATAGATTGAACCCTAAGGAAAGTTTTATTAAAAAAGTTTAGTTCCTTAAGTGGGCGAGGCACCGCCGTAATGAGAAAAATCGTTGCCGGGCAGAGCCGCTACTTTGATTTTGACGAAATTTCGAGCGCAGTTAGATTTATTCCTGAGTAAATATATTTTTTAAAGAGTGGTGACACGCCCTTAACAGGGAAAAACGTTTCCACGGCTAAAGTAATGTACCGATTTAAATGAAATTTGATTAGGAATAAATTGAACCCTAAGAAAAATGTTTAAAAACTCAATTCGTTTAGTGGGAGTGGCACGGCCTCTAACAGGAAAAACGTTTTCGTTGCTAAGCTAATCGAACGACTTTGATGGAATTTGGTACGGTGATAGATTGAAGCCTGAGGAGAGGTATTTGATTTCAGTGGGCGGCCCTATGCCCCTAATAACAATAAACCTTTTCACTGACAAAACAATGGACAGATTTTGATGAAATATAGTACTGAAATAGATTGAGTCCTGAGGAAGATATTTGCTTTTAAGTGAGTAACGCCACGCCCCTAATGTTTGTACAGAATGTACAAAAGTTATGCGACTTCATGCATAGTAGATAAGACGTTTTAATATATAAATTCTACTAACCCTGTGCATGGGCTCTGGTTCTTCTATCAATTCATCCAAGTTTCCTGATATGGCTCGTTTCAGTGCCGGCGATACTTCATGTAGGGTTCTAAGACCCGCCTGCAGCGTTACTGTGATATTGTGATCCATTTGTCCCTCTTTGCTCTCTTGTTCCTTGCGCTTTTTAAAACGTCTGAAGTAGTCCTGTATCAGGTATGTCGCATAGAATTTACCCACGGTAACCTCATCGTCATTGCCAGGTGGTGGCACAACCTGATCAAGCAATTTTGGATTTGTGCGCTTCCAGATTTGTTTAATAGTGGCGCGTAACTCGGAGTTAGCATCGTCAATGTTGCCATCAGTTTTAATACTCAGTGATGTGCGTACAACAGCAAATAATGTGGCATTGAAAAGCACCGTTCCATCGGAATTAAGTGGCATATTCATAGAAACTAAACGCTTGCAGGCCATACGATGCGGACAAAGTTTGCCAAAACCAAGCGGTGGCGAAATTTTACGCAAAAGTGTTACCACATCCAGGTGTTTAATGCGCCCCTTTGCATCTGGATCGTATTCGCTCCAAAGGCGAATAAATTCATCAAGATGATGCGGTCCCAATATAGACCAATCTCGTGTCAAATAGTCAAAATTATCCATAATAACGGCAACAAACAGGTTGATTATCTAATAAAATAATGTTTTTTGGGTACAAAAATGCATGTGACGATTATACTCGTTCAGCAGGTAAATAAAATTCAGTGATCTCTCGCAAATCACTTACCATCTGGTACATATCTATCTACGCTATTTATATAAAATTGCTCACATGGAAATGGTTTGTAACGCTTTGGCGCAAAATATACTGAACCGATTTTAATAATTTTTTTTTTAAAACAACATATTTATGCTAAAGAAGGTTATTGCGTACTTAGTTTTTCATTTTCTAAAGCTATACAATGAGACTATAATAGATGAAATATATATTTTGAAATCCTGACCCATACTTAAACTCTTGAAATGTGCCGTAGCTTATTATATACTGCTCAAAACTATCTATGGGTTCATGAAACCCATATTAAATTAGCCACATATTCAATGTTTTTGGCTCTTTTAAAACATTAATAGCTCAGACTATCGCTCCTATGACTTGTGAGCGTTTCAACGAAAGGTATTTTCTCATGAATTCTTTTGATATAACGCCTCTTTCTAAGCTATAAGCAGTTTTATAGATATGGGAGATCCAAAAAAAACGTTTAGCTAGTTTTATGTGTACTTCATGGATCTCTCCAGTGGCCTACAGAGCCAACAACAACAGAGCCGTAAATATGGATCAAGTCAGCTCGGTGATCTTTGTGAATATGGAGCAGTGAAGCAGTAAACTATGGCACATATGCTTACGTGGCTTATCCCGAATATAAAATCATAAACAAATCGAACTAAGATGACAAACACCCTATGCTTATCGCCGACAGATGAAATTTATAATTCAACGTTACTTGATTTGCGAGAAGTCATAGTATTAATTACACTGAAAATAAATTTTTGTTTTTACGCACCAAGAACGAACAGAGTACATAAAATGATATAAAAAATGGAAATGCAATTGAATTGCCACATCCGTCCTTTGCATCGGAATTAGGGTCGCACTTTACATCGTCTTGAGCTGAACAAGCCATCATGATATCCTGCCAAGCTTCACCAGTAGCAGAACGGAAAAGCACCAGTACAGCTTGTGGAAATGTTTGAAAGTTGTTGTTTCGATTAATCGCCGTTTCATCATCCAAAGCAATTTTACCAAACATCTTTTGACCAAAAAAATACAAAAATATAAATAATAAAGGCCACTCCAATGGGCGTGAGGTTAACAAAAAAAAAAAAAAACAAAAAATAAAACTCTTTAAAACATAATGGTGTGCAAAACTTGCCAGTTCATATCGGAGAGTTTTTTGTAAAATTTCAAATTCCTATTTGAGACCTGAGCCACAACCAAAAGCACACAATTTTTTGGGATCTACTCATGTGGGATATATCAAAAATTTGATTTCATTTTTGCAAATGCGTCTTCTGACACCGTATCTTTAACATTTTCAAGTAAAAGAATGCACGTGGAGAAACCATGAATCGCTACAACCCACAAATGTCAATATTTTTTGACAAATAATTGCTCGGTGGTTTTGGCTCATTATGAATAACGTCGTCGATCCCCAGATGGTGTGTTAACAATTGGGCAATCGCTCGCCTCGAAGTAATCGACAGATTTACAAGTGTGCCCGAACCCCGAGCAGCTGTTTGGTCAAAATTATTGTTGCAGATGTCCAAGAGAACATTTGAACATCAACTAGACAACGGACACACGATGCGGCCTTTAGCTGCTCGTATGAAGAAGAGTGCCTCAACATGGGTAAGTTACTAACGTGTCCGATTTCGAGGGAGCTATTCGTTCAAGATTATTGCAGCAGTTGTCCAAGAGAGCTCTTGAACATCTACAAAACAACAGGCCGTACAATTGAATTCCGTATTCATTCGTGACACTAACTGGGCTAAGACTCGACTTGAGACAGTAGACTGGCTTAACTTGGTAATATACGAGAATATCGCTGATAGCTAAGCCTTGACCGCGAAGATGAACTCAAGAACTGCGTGTAATGAACGAAGATCCTCTCAAAGACATAAACAGATTTGGAGTACATATGGTTTCAGCAAGTCGGTGCAATTTTACACACAGCACTAGAGACAGTAGACGCTCTGAAGTAAGCATTTTCCGGCCGCTTAATCTTTTATTTCGGTGCTTACAATTGCTAAGCAGCATCACCGAAATTGAATGTATCAGAATTTTTACTTTAAAGTTTTTTTTAAGTCATGCGTCCTACTAGAACTGAAGAATTCAATTCGCCAGAAGTTTTCGTAAACTTGTGGTGTTTTGCGCAACGAGCTCGAATGTGCATTAACTCTAAACCTGAACTTTATTATCTTTGCGACTTGACAGTGGCTTGATGTTTTGAGCTAAAATTGCAAAACTTTAGGCTCAAACTTGAAACAGAAGGTATTGCTAAAATTATTTTCACATCTATTTCGCATATGATTAGGCAAGTTTGGCGCACTATTACGTTTCGATGCGCATAAAAGTCGTTATTCCGGCACACGCTTTCTTGAAATTTCTTTGGTAAACTAAATTTGTATTAAATAATAAACTCCCAAATTTAAGATGTATTTTTCTTCTTATAAGTAGCTTGTGGAAACTTCTTAAAGTTATGCCAATAAAATGCATGAGTTGAATTTTAAAGTCAATAATTTCGCGAAATTATGTTTCCCCTTAAACTTTTCGCTATATCGAGGGTGCGCGTTCAATTTTGGACAACATAAACATTAATTTGATTACTAACAATTGACAGCATTGTAGACAAGATAATTACAAATCGAACTCTTTTATTTTTAAGAAAATAAGTTTTAAGCCAAGTTTAAATTCTCACTTTCTATATCCCCGGAAAAAAAAAAATTAGCGCTTACATTAACATTATGCATTGAAGCAATCAATTTTTGTTCATACCTGCATACCAATAACAGCATAAATAAAGAATAACATTACAATTAACAGTGCCACATATGGCAGTGCTTGGAACGATTTAATGAATGTCCAGAGTAACGTACGTATACCTTCGCTTTTGCTAAGTAATTTGACTAAGCGCATTACACGAAATAAGCGGAAGAAGGTTATCGAAATCACGGCATTGGATCCCTGTTAAAAAGCAGATGTTTAATTATGTAAATATAGCTATGCTTAGACATATGTAGTAGGCACCATATATATCGTATTGCTTGCTTTAATAAATTTTGTGCACTGTCTGTATGTAATATACCAATCTATAATACTCTGAAAGCTACAACGTTTTCTAATAAAATTTTCCTATATTATTTTGTTAAGTTAATACTTCTTTTTAATAGCATTGTCGATATAAGTGACTGTCCATTAATGAGGTGTTTTTTTGAAAACTCAAACCCCCCCTCCGGTGAGATTTACTTTATAATTTTTAACTAATGAAATTTATTTGATGTGTTCATATGTTTTGCTTCATTTTACTAAATACCTAAGCAGGGCCGTATCTAGGGGGTGATGCTAGGGGATAGAACCCCCCCCCCCCCCCGAAATATTTTGACAGACACTATATAGAACGATTTTGGAAAGAATATACACTACGTAGAAAAAATCTGAAATCCACAACCCCCTCCCCGAAATAAAATCCTGGATACGGCCTTGTACCTAAGTGTTTGACACTGATGTGTTCTATGTACTACCTCAGTCGTTTTCGTTTCGTTCTGACATACATGTCAACTAAATTTGTTGAAAGTTGCAGCAAAAAAGTTTATATAGCACTTGAAGAAGTCGATCATTTTTTTTTTTCCTGAAATCCTTGAGGTTTGTAAAAGAATGACGACCGATATGAATCGTTCTTTGCTCAATGAACCTCTAAGTGTTTTTTTCTTCTAACAGAAACGGCCTTTTGTCGAATAGTACTTACTACCTTAGATGAACGGGATCTGTCCATTCTGTTATATGGTATTGTGGCGTGGTGACCTGTCTAAGGCAAGGTCACAAATTGCAAGCAATTGCAGAGAGTTCAGAGGGCTGCTTCCATATGTATCAGTGGCGCTCTTAGTACCACACTGACTGATGCCTTGAAGGTCCTTATTCATCCCGTTTCTCTTGACCAGTTAGGTAAACGGATGGCGGCTTGTGCTGTCATTAGACTCAGGGAAACTGTCTGCTAATCCGATTGTAGAACAGGACTCTCAACTATCCTTCATAGCTTGAGTTCTATACCCTCCAATTTGGACTATATTGTTCCAGTAATCTCATTCAAGAGAGAGTACGTAACTCACATTCCATCTAGGAACTGACTGGAAGGGAGGACTCCTGGGGAAAAGAGGCTTATTTGTTTCTACACGTATGGCTTCAAGCTAAATATCCAAGTGGATTATGGAATTTACTCTAAAGGACTGAGAATAAGAATTGCTGCTAGGATACCAGACTATTGTAGCGTTTTTCAGGCAGAATTTATAACGATAAAAGAGTTAGCATCCTGGTTGAGGATGAATGTTGTATCCAAAAAGGATATAAAAATTTATTCAGATAATCAGGCTGCTATCAAATCTCTAGAATCAATCTTCCTAAGCTCACTAGTGGCCCAAAAATGTCGCTCGTCTCTACATGAGATGACTCAGCATTTTAGCATTTACTTTATCTGGGTGGCTGGGCATAGGAACATTGACGGCAATTGCAAAGTTGATGAACTTGCTAGGCAGGGGACTACTGCACATTTTCCTCAGGGCTAGGAGGGTGTTGGCATGCCACTTGCTACATGCAAGTTTCTGCTTAGAGAAGAAATGGTAAAAAATGATAACAGAACTTGGACTCAAGGGTCAACTTGTAATATAACTAGGCAAATCTGGCCGGAATGGCAGAAATGCGGAGAGATTAGGTGTTAGGTCTTTTGACTTCTGCAGAAGCTGTGGATATGTGGAATAGGAAGAGAACATTAAATATTTTCTCTCCCCCTGCCCCGCACTTGCTAGAAAAAAACACAAAACACTTAGTTGGTTTCTATTTGATGACCTGAATGACCTTAGACATGTAAGTGTAGGTCAGCTATTTAGTTTTATTACGAAATCTGGTTGGTTCATCGAGAGGGTATAGTCAGACACCCTGTAACCCCTAACCCCTAACCTAGAAGAACGCCACATGTCCATGGTAGATCGTTTTAAATTTCATCTTGGAATCATATTCAGTACACGTAACTTCAAGTAACTTCAACCTTAGACCAGTAGCGGATCTATGGGGGAAGGTTCAAGCGCCCCGGGCGCAAAATCCAACTCGACGAACAATATATGTTTCGAAAATTTATATTTTCATATACATATTTTCCCGCAGCGCTACGGATGTAAACACTCCCTATATACACAGATGGCCTATGCTGTAACGTTCAGCGCTTGTCAACATTAAAACCAACCAACCAACACTCCCTATATAATACTAAGGCCGGGTTCACAGTGGGCGCTATAAGCGAAGATTGGCGAGACGCAAAGCTAGTCAATGCTATAAGATGCTAGTTCTGTTCAGAGTAGGGGGGCGGAAATTTTTCGTTTTGCCCCGGGCGCCAGCAACCCTAGATCCGCCACTGCCTTAGACACTTCAAAAGGATACCACGTAGAATGCATGCCCTTTTTATGGCAAAGTGATCAGTTCAGAGACCTAAACAGTTTTTAGTCGATTTCTGAAAATTTTTAGAAACCTGCCTTGTGCCGTTCCGTTCGCACACTCCGCAGATACTGCAGATGTGTGTGTAATTATCAGTTCGTCAAATTAGTACACCGTTGCCAACTTATCTGCTTTATCTTAAGAATTGTTTCGTTAGAGTTGTGTTTAAAGTGTGGATCCTATTGCTTTTTTAATATTCTTTCAGATTATTCTATATTTTAAAATAAATTCAATATTTGTCTTGGATTGACATCAATTTTTTTTTGTCGCTAATTCGAACTGACATTTCATATATTTTCTATGCTCTGCACAAAATTCATATAACACTCGAGGAGTTTCTTGCGCGTTCAGTCAGTCGTGATATCGGCAACGCATAAGTCTTAAGTTATTGTGTTCAACAGAAATTGTCCGGATACCGAACACACCGAATTGATATGATACAAAATTTAGTCTGCTATATAAATGTATACTCTCTGCATTAAAAAATTGACATGAGATTTTCATTGACCCCCGTGTTGTTGAGATTTTGCACCCTTAATTAAATCACGTAATTAATGGACGGCCACTAAGAGGAACTATCTCTTTTGCTCAATGACAATTGCAATATTTATAGCAGAATTTGATAAGGAGATAGCTCCTTTCATACGCTCTTAAGCTATGGAGGCATGGAATTCTTATTGTTCATGCTCAAAGGTGGCCTAGCAGTTTTCCAACATTTATTGCAACATTCAAAATTTTTAAATAATTTTCGATTTTTCCATAAATTTTCAACATTTTTTGATACACAAAATTTTTCAACATTTTTTAATATACAAAATGTTGAAAAATGCGAAAAATATTGAAAAATTCGATATACGTCAAAAATGTCATAAATTTTTAAAAAGCTCAAAAATGCTGATAAGCTTGAAATATGTTTAAAAAGTTAAAAGATTTTTGAGTATTCGTATGTTGTTTTCGTTTTCGAAAAACTAAAGTAAAACTAAATGAAGTTAATTTATCATGAACAAGTCGGAAGATATTGAAAATGGTGGAAAATGTTTCAATAAGTTTAAAAATTTTGTTAAATAAAAAGCATTGAGCAATTAAGTAAAATGAAAAATTAATATAATAAATAATCAGTCGCTAAAACCAATTTTCTTAGTTTTGAAGAAATTCAAAAATTTTTAAGAAACTCGAAAACGTTAAAGACGTCGAAATAATCGATAAGTGTTCAAAGAAACGAAGTATAGGAAAATAAAAAACAGTACTCGTATGCATATTCCATAGTGTTGGAAAAGTTGAAAAATGTAGCGTAGATCGATAATGTAAATAATTTTAATATTATGGTAAAAAATCGAAAAATGTTGAAAAACTTTAGAAACTGGAAAAGTTTTGGCAAGTTCGAAAATTTCATGCTCAACCGAAAACTGTTGAAAAAGTTGTTAAAAACATTAATTGTTGAAAATGTCTGATTCGAAAAAAGTGTAAAATGTCGATATATAATGAAAATATTTCAAAATGTAGCAAAAGGGATAAGTCAATGTCCCTGTAGTGTTACATCTATATATAATTTTTGAAGTAGAAATTAATATTTTCCTAGATTTGGGACAAATAAGCTGGGTTCTTTGAAATCAATATTGCTTAAGGTTCGGAATTGTGCAAGGAATTTGTTCTTTAGCATGCCTAAAAATATGCAGTTTTTATATGCAAAAATTCAATAACAAAAGCTTTAAACTGGTATGGGAAACGCACTTGTATACTTTTAGGCATTCAAAAATACTCTGCATTACACTGTGCGCAACTGGGTATAATTTTTATTTAAATATCTAGGTTAACTTATTATAAATTTGGCAATACTCTTGACAGTGGAAATTCAAATGTTTTTTTTTTGTCATATAATTGTATGTTATTCAATAATTATACGCAATTTATCTGCAAGAATGATGATTTACGTATATAAAGTTGCAATATACAAAACTGTTTCTGAAAGTGTTCATAAATGTTAATGATTCATAACAGTTTTTTTATAATGTTTTGGAAAATTTTTTAACATAAGTGTATGTTATTTGTATGAAAATAAGGAACATTTTCGAAACTTATCATATTTAATGATCAGTTATTTCGTTTATAGGTCTGTAAAAACTAACTGCATATGCATTTCGATTAATATAAAAGTGACTTTCTAGCTAAAATACAATCGATTATCTGAAATTTACACTAAACGGATTTTCAATTATCCGAAAAAGCACACAACATGATGCATATCAGAGAACAGCAGTGAGCCACTCATCATTTTTGCCATTCATGAAGCTGTTGAAACTTTCAGCAGTTTCACCGCTTACAGAAAATTTTATGAAACGAGCTATCATTCCGCCTCATGGCGAAGTCTGTGAATGTGAGTGTTTCACAATTACTTCTAATGAATGCCGTTTCATTTCGTTTCCTTTCGTATGAGTACATGAGTGTTGCGTGAGCTACTTATAAACCAAATGCATTTTTTTGCTTCAATCGATGAGTAAAAGTCGATTATGGATTTTGTACAGTACTTAGGGTTGCTCTGGACCCTGGAAAGCACCGTTTTCGAAATATTTTCGGGAAAACTATTGTTTTTTCAAACAGATGATAACACGAATAATAGTTTTGGACACAACCAAAGGAGTCTCGGTTCCTTGGAAAGCACCATTTTTGACCCAAAAATGAGTCACCGGGCCCTGGAAAGTACCGTTCTCGACTCATTTTCGAAAAAAAAACTTCCTCGAAAAATAGTTAGATAGAAACGTTTTTCACCCGAAAATGAGTCTCCGCAACATGGTTCCTCTTTTTGAACCATTTTCCGGGATAAAAACGAATCTGTCCAGGGTCCCGAGACACCCTTAGTTATGTTCAAAACTATTTTTCGTTCCAAAAATTAAACATTTTTCGTCGAAAATGGGTCTAAAACGGAGACCCATTTTCGGATCAAAAACGGTTATTCCAGAGTCCCGAGCCTCCTTTAGTGACGTTCATAACTATTTTTCAAGCTATTTTTCGTTAAAAATAACAAAAAATTTTTCAAAATTGGATCGAAAACTGTCCTTGCCAGGCTCCGGAGCCAGCCTAAGTGATGTTTAAAATCCTTTTTCGAACTTTCACCATCGATTGGTGCAAAAACAAAAGTTTTTTCAGAAAATATGTCGAAAGCAGCTCTTTTCTAGGGCCGGAGCTACCCTAAATGATGTTTAAAATCCTTTTTTGCCATTTGCCCATCGATTGGAGGAAAAAAAATCAGTTTTTCTGTACTATAGTTCAACACAAGTGGCTCAAGCCATGCACTGCTTCATGAATGCTGAATGCATGTGAGTGTGAGCTTCACACGCATTCACATTCATGAGACCACGCTCACCATTCATGAGCAGCATGCTATCTACGCATTCACTATAAGTGAGCGCAACTCAGACTCACGCTCATTATTGCATGTAATGTGCACACTCACGACTCATATTTTTGCAAGTGGCCATTCAATGCCGATCTCTGCTGCATATGCATATGAAATAAGAATAGAAGCTAATTGTTTTTGGCATGCCTTAAAATAAGTTAACATATCATTCAGCTTATCAGAAAATACGTTAGCATACTTTTAAGCATGCGAAAGTTAGCGATTATACCAAAAATCTCAAATCTCGACTATACGGATTTGTACAATTGGCCGGATTATTAAGATTTCAATGTTGTCGAGATATGAGTAAAATCTTCAGTGGAGTTTTTGAGTTCCATCAATCAATTAATATAAACTAAGAGTTGCGTAACTATTTAATGCCATATATATGTAGATATATTAGACAGTTTCTTAAATCACTTTAATTTAAGTCGAATGTATATGCCGTTTCAAAGTCGCTTACCTGCGAAGTTCTTGTAATTAAAATATGTATGTATGTTATAGTTTATAAGATATGTTTGACAACATGAAATACATAAGCACATACATATGTTAAATGCTGATTACTGAAATTTACCTTAGTTTTGGCCTTACAAGTTTCATCTATACAAGTTGTCTTCTGAGAGGAGGTATCTTTTTCCTTTATTGTAAAATAAATACATCAAAATTTACATCATCTTTAAGCATTGTGATACAAGCAAAGTAATTTTTGTGTATACATTACCTTAATTTCAGAAAAAACAATATCTATAAAGCTACCTAAGACAATAATAAAGTCGAAAACGTTCCAGGCATCGCCGAAATAGTTCTATAAATATTTAAAAGTAGATTATGTTACTTTCGGCAAATACCCAGAGTGCAAAAGTTTCTGAGATGTTGTGTGTACACTAGAGCGTATCTCTCACCATTCACATGTGCCAGTTTGAAAGCGCTACCATTTGATGTGCGATTTTCAAGTTTCGTATATCGTTGTGAAGGTCTTAACGAGCGCAATATTTCGTGCGTAGAAAAATTAAAAAAGGAAATATCTTTTTGTCTACTATTTATATAAAATAACTCATATGGAAATGTTTTGTAACGCTTTGGCGTAAAATGCACTGAACCAATTTTAAAATTTTTTTCTCTAAAAAATCATATTTTTGCTAAGGAAGGATATTGCATGCTTATTTTTTTAAGTTCCTTCTTTGATTTAGGATTTTTTTTATCATATTTGTACCGTTTGTAATGGCTGATTTTTTAAGCGTTTTGTTTTTAAAAATTGAAAAAAAAGTAGAAAATTTGCAATAGTGAATGAAATATTTATTTGAGGCAATACAGCGATTCCTTTCATTTACTTTTTAAAGATAAGTTCATGTAAATGTTGCCCGCGGCTATGCCTGAAGTGGTTCATTCGTAAGCTCCAATTTTGGCCTACTTTTTCCAGCATTTAGGCCAGTATAACAACAATTGCAGCTATAACGTTCTCTTTCAGGGCTGCAAATGTGACTGGCTTGTCTCCGTACACGAGAGACGGTTCGTAACGATTGTTATATTGTAATGTATCTCAAAAAAGACTAAATTGAATAAAGAAGTGCTACCGGACTAAAAATTGAAAAAATTACTACTTTTAGTCAAAGTGGACCAAAGCGACAACTTTCTTTCTCTTTCAAAGAGAGAATAAAGAATTAGATATTAAGAGAGTAATTTCAATATGAGATAAATAAAACCCACAGGACGTTCGCGTGCAATGTCGCGGGTATCACTAGTCAAAAATAAAAAAAAAAATTCCGTTGAAAATGTTCTGAGGTAAACTTTCAAACTGGCTGTTGACCGTTGAACTTTTATTTATTTGTATGGCGGGTAATACGCCCTAATGTATATATATCATAGCATATTTGTCATTGTGTGAACATCAATGCTATTGGGCATAAGAGAAAATCTGTACTTTTACGAACTTATCCACAACTTTCGACCTTGTTCTTATTTTTAAACTGAAAGTTTTGAGCTTTTTCGATTTATTTCAACATATCCGATATATTCAATAGTATTTGACTTCTAAAAAGTTTGCCCATATTTTTCAACATCTTATGACCTTTTCAGTGTTTTTCGATTTATTCAAAAGTCATAATCTTTCGAAAAAGCCGACGAATGTGGAAAAATTTTAAGAAACTGAACAATATTGATTGAGTCGAAAAATGTTGAGAAATTCAAAAAGTCGCGAGATATGTCAAGAAAAAGTTGAAAAGTTTTCAGAAGCCACATCATATTGAATATATCGCATATGTTGAAAAATTTTATAAGTGTCGATATGCAACGAAAAAGTCAACAGTAGTCTAAAATTCATCACCAACGTTATGCGTTACGCTTCACCGATCTTTAGTACAGATTTTCGCTGAGAGCCGCCACTAAAAAGAACATTTTTTTGTTACCTTAAATCGAAACGCTGCCAGCTTGAAGACAAATTCTAAGGCGAAAACCGCCGTAAATATCATATTTAGTGCATCCAATAGCTCCGTATACCACTCTGGTTGATTATAAAATTTCATAGCCAATGTCACCGTATTTATCATAATCAAAATGAAAATTGTGTACTCAAACGAGGCCGATGTAACAAACCACCACACCTTATACTGTATACCATGCTTTGGTATATAACGACGTACTGGCTTCGCCTTAAGCGCAAATTCAATGCAGTTTCTTTGATTCTTGTCCAGATCACAATTTTTGTACTCCTGCTCTCCTTCATTTTGAAAGGTGACAATAACGAAACCAACGAATATATTGACCATAAAGAAGGCAATAATGATGATGTAGATAATGTAATATGTGGCAACAATTGGACGGAAATTATGAATGGGACCACCGTTTTCCTTATTTGAATCAATTGATACGTGCAGCAGGCTGTAAGGAATTATGTAAGTTCTCAGTAATATATATATAAACAGCTAGGTTATATTTTTGTCACTATCACGCATTTCAATAAATACTACAGACTTTACATTTCATTGGAAATGTGCGATCGTTTACGAATTTTGAGTTAACGTTTGGATATCCATTGTCAGAGGTTCACTTGAAAATACAACTCTAAGAGAGTGATATCTCGATATTGAAGTTTTGGCAGAAACTGAAAATATCAGTCAGATGGTTCAAAGCAGTTTGGAAGATTTGGAAAAGAAGTTTATTCAGTAAAAATCACAACAAATTGTATTGGATAAGCTGAAAGGATCTAAGCGAATCGCCGAGAGTAGTAGATGTCTGGTCCTCAGGAGAAGCAAAAGAAACTACCGCTTGGGTTAATGACTATTCAGAAAATGTGGATTTATGCATTGCAGTACCAAAAAATGGGTTTGCACGACAAAAACTTCATGGCTCGGCATTTTATAGCTTATACAAGTGCCCAAGCAGTACAAACAATGAGTTTTAAGAAATTCTTGATGAAATTGCAACCACTGGGCTCTTCGAAGCCCAGCAGTAATGATACCTGACAATTTTTAATGACCGTACAGGATAACAAAGTAGCATGATAACAAGCACATTAGAAAAAGTTATGCCCCAATCGTTTGCACTCTTGCATGTAAGGCCAATAGTGTTGTATCAAACACTGTCCGAGTATTTTGTAATCGGCCTGAATTTAGGCTGTTCGAAATGAGATCTATAAAGTTACACAGGTGTCTGGAAAGTGGCAAGAAACAGTCTGCAATCAAAAATACCAACAATCAAACAATGAGTTCTCAAAGTCTCGCATGGGAACAGTTGACCCAAATGGTAACCATTCGTCAATGCCCAAAAGGAAACCATTTAGACGATGTTGTTCACAAATTTATTGAAGAAATGGCGAGATAGAATTCTTTAGAAAAATTGTCACAACACTAGACGCAAGTTTTAAGGATTGCAAAGACGTTCATGGCCAGGGGTGCCATGTGGCAGCAATTCTATGGTAATTGGCTGAAATTGCAAAATTTCTGAAAAAGTCGGGAATGGGATGAAAATGGTCATCAACTTTTTCCTAAAATAACTTAACTTTAAACCATTTTAAGAAAAAAAATTTTTATACTGAGATGACCGGAAATTCCCTGGATTCTGAAAGTTTCTGGAGTATGCTATCAAAATAGCAAGAAAATTTACTTTAAGCGCCAGTGAGCGAGTGCTGTTGTAAATCTGTGGAACATAGGAACAAGAAAGCTTACAAGCCGAAAGCAACAAGACACTTTTTAAGCGGAAGCAAAAAGTCGCACATGCCGATTAAAATTCGGTAGTACGTAGGAAAAGTTACAAGACTTAGAGCGAAAAGCTTTTTCTGCTGCACCTGTGTGTAATATTTTCCTGGACCACTTTAACTTGCAGTCTCAATGCCGTTGAACAAAGAATCATTAATGTGAATGGCAAAAAATTCGTACAAAAAATATGCTATTTATATGAAATTACTCACATCGTAATGGTTTGTAACGCTTTGGCGCAAAATACACTGAAACGATTTTTATAATTTTTTTTTTCGAACAACATATTTGTGGTAGAAAACGTTACTGCACATTTTATTTTTAATTTTTTAAAGTTATTTACAATTTTTGTAAGGAATAAATTTTTATAAAGCCTCACAAAAATTTTCGTTTGATGCTATTAGTTTGTTATAAGCATGACAAAATTACACAGTTTCTGAGTGAATCTGTTGGTGTTCCACTCAAGATTAATTCCCTAAATAGAGATAACGTTAAACAAGTTCCATAACACAGCTCACGATTAACATAAACTCTAACTATTGAACCCAAACATTGTCGTAGCCACATCCACTTGTTTTTTTCCCCTGTCAAAGCCGATTTACACATTAAGCCGACAATATAATTTTTAATTTTGTATAAATTTCAATAAAACTTACCCAGGCCAACCCTCAAATGTTGAGACAGTGAATAGCGTCAACATTGCCTTTGCTACATCATCGAAGTGAAATTTGTTTCTGTCCCATATGCGTTCCTTCAGACGTGGCTTATTTACATCACCACCTTCGTATACCAAGTATGTGCCGCTGTTTTGAAATAGAAAGTTATTTAGCTATTACATTTTAGGTGATTTTCTCTTCCAATGCAGATTTGGATTATCAGATTTTAGCTCGTAGAATAAATCTAAAAACTGAATTAAGTTTACATGACTTACAGCTGATCATTTAACAGCTGATTGTGAATGATCAAAATCTTAAGCCAAATCAGCGTTGGAAAAAAACGTTATGTATAAAGTCACAAAAATTATGTTCAGATATAACAAAAATATTATTGTTTAAACTTTTGGAGTGTTTTAAAAACTTTTTTCAGGGTCACCAGATGACCCAGAAACAAACCGAAGACGTGCAAAATGTTGAATATTAATCCGGTTACTTAAAAAACTCTCGATAATCAATTTTCTCTTGTAATGTTTGATGAGGAAAATATGGAAAAATTTTTCGACTTTCTCAATTTTGAACAACCACAGCTCCGCACTGTCTACTGCTTTGTAATAACTGAACATATTTAAAATGAAAAGCTTGAAAATACTTACACGCAATCAGGTTTGTTCATTTTTGAGCCATCAGAACATTTAAAGAATTTTCCCTATTAAAAAATTATTAATAAAAAATTACAATTCAGTTTTCGGTTTAACAATAAAAAAGAACATCAAAGACAGCAAAATATTTGTTTCAATGGATTACCAGACATCAGTTCTGTAAACAGTTTACCAACATTATGATTATCACTCGCAATGTTGCGTGCTTTACTGTAATGCATTACATTTGTGATGAAATTCAATTGTTTTCTCCGCATTGCAATAGGTATTGCAAAGAGTAACTACTTACACTCCATTGACAGCACTGTCTAAAAACAGTCGCTTTTGAAAACTGTACTGTAATTACTGATACGCAAATGCAATTAATTACACTTTATATTACAAATAACATTACATTTACATAGGGCTGTCATTAAAGATAATTAGTGCTGCGGAGCAAACAATTGATTTCCAATAAAGATTTCGTTACAGTGAAAATTTCTGCTAATCTGACATTGGCAAGCTGGTGCTGGTAAACCATTTATTTTGCATGGAACTCACAAATTCCAAATAATAAATTTTGTCATATAGACAATGCAAAAAATGGGACATACCGAGCTAAAATGTCTTTATGTATCTCATATGAAAATCATATGAATTATCTTAGAGAAAAAGCCTCTCTATACTTTATATGAAAAAACTTTATTACCAGACTTTCAAAGAGGTAAGCATCTATTTAAAAAAAATGTTTTAGTCAATTGGACATTGATGAAAAATACCAACGGGACTTATATGCTGCGACCCAAAATCCATAGTAAAGGGTTGATAGTTTAAAGACCTATTTACTTTTGTTAAATCCATATTACTAAAAATGCTGTTTACGTAAGGAATGCTCGAACTGGCAATACTCAGTGGCCGATAATTTCAAATTATGCCAGATCAAAAAGCACAAAAAACTTTAAAGTAACTCCGGCAAGAACGGAGTTATTTGATTGAAATGTTTATTGCATTTTCGACTATTCCAACATTTGACAACTTTGTCAACATTACTCGACATTTTTCAAATCAATCGAGTTTTCGAAATTCTCAAAAAAACATACACGTATTAGCATTTGTGACTTCTCACACATTTTTTGAGACGTTTTCCAGCATTTTTGACCTATGGAAAATTGCAAATCCTTACTACGTTATCGTTTTAGTTCAAATTCTTTTAAATTTGTAGACTTTTCCAAGGATTTCGGACTTTTTCACTTTACTTCTTAGACTTTTCATACATTATATGACTTTTTTAAAAAAAAATCTACATTTCTCGACATTTTTCAAAGTTTTTTTGAGTTTTCCAACATTTTTGACTTCTTCAATATTTTTGAACATTTGGTCATTTTCAGCATATGCCACTTTGTAAATTTCTTCTACTTTTTTAGCGTTTTTTTGACTTATAAACAACTTTTCAACTTAATGTTGCCAAAACTGAATGATGCCAGTGTGAAAGCTATTTTCCAAACACTTTACGAAAACGATTTAAGTGAAAAACGAACTGTTTTTGATGCAGCTGTGAAGTTTTTGATCAATTCAACATTTCTCGCAATTTTCAACATTTTTTGACTTATTTTCTCAACATTTTGCGAAAAGTCAAAAAATCTTCAAATTCCTATGATATTCAATTGTTGAAAGAGAAATAAATGTTTCAATTAATTGAGTTGCAGAACTCGTTGAGGCACGCAATAAATAAATTTTCTCAATATCTGGCTTGTTACTCGAGTTACATGTTGTGAAGTTTGTTAACGCAAAACTTCTACATGGAGTTGTTCGAAAAACAAATGATTTGAAAATTTTATTTAAGATTTTAAGCTCTGATTATTGAGTTTGACTCTTAATGTTTGAAGTGTCTCGAAAACTAAAATTTCGGTAGCTATTTCAAATTTTTTGCTGCTTTATAAATTGAACCGCAATATATAATGAATTATCCAGTTTTTGGTATATGCTTATGGACTTTGGTGTCATGTCATGTTCAAATAATTTTTCAAATTTTTGCTTACCCATTTTCAAGTGATTTATTGAGCTCGTAAACCATCTAATTCGGTTTCAAAAAGATCAAGGGTAAACTGTGCTCTGAAGTATACAAAAATTAACTATTTTTTTTTTTGTGGTGCTGTGATTTTTAAAATCCTAGTAGGCATTTTAGATGCGGTGCTAAAAATGTCCCATTTTTTTTTAATTTTGCATTGTCAGGCGTTAACATATGTAAATTTTCCGATACGGCAGTTTGTTTTTTTTTTTTAAACTTATCGCATCTAAATATATAGAATACAAGTGGCAATCGTAAACTAAGTTATAATCACGTCGCTTAACAAAGAACGAAGAGCCTCTAACGCCAAATCAAAAGCGTTAATGGTTTAATCCGACATAAAATGATTGCGTGGTTTCTCTGAATGTGAAAAATGAACCAAAAAGTCTTAAAATTAAAAAAAGAAGTTAAAAACTACCAAAACAAAAAAAAATAGATATCGCTTTCCTTAGCATTTTTTAGAAAAATAATATCAAAATTTAATGAGGTAATTTGTTCTAAAGAGCTTTAACCCAAATTCATCCCTTGTGTCAATTTGACACAATTTTCACATTCATTTTGAAACAGCGCTCTCAATTTTGAAGTGAATCGTAAACAAAAATGGCGCTATGGGACTTTTTCGGTGAAATTTCATGTTATCCAAAAACACAAAAGAGTTCCTCATGTGTCAAATTGACACATACTGTACTGACGAGCGGTCGTTGGGTCGATTTTGACGCAATATTGTTGTTTGTTAAGCGACCATATGATTATCAATGTCTTTGAGCTTACAAAATATATGAAAAAAAAACTGCTAAGCTTAGCACTTATCAATTTCCAGTGCTAAGTGTAAAGTAAATTTATTGTAAATATGTTAACGCCATAATAAAAAAGTAAAAGTTATGCCAATTTTTTTGTGGTTTTTTATTCAACAGCTGCTTGAGAAACGTTTGAACTGCGTACATCTCACTTTTCAAGTCTATGTAAATGAACTCATTAATCAATGGGTGCAGTTATGACTCTTGTAACTTGATTCGCTTCACATTAAAAGGGACTAACTCATACATCATAGTTTTCTATAGAATTTTTTGCGAATAATGCTTTAGTATTATTACACCGAAAAAAAATCTATCAACTCACAAATTGCATCTATCGTATAAGTTGGCATAGTTTTACTCAATATAAGTAATTTTTCCAAATATTAAGCCAATTTTCCTCAAACTAAGTTAGTAATTTATGTGCATTAATTTGATGTTTTATATTTATAATTTAAATTGCTGAGTTTGAATTCAATCCAAAATTTTTGCCCAAAAATTGAAAAAATATTAAAATTTTTTTTTAACTTTTTGGGAGCCTTTGCATTTCAAAAACTTACACCTTTAGAAGAATATTTCCTAAACCAAAATAAAGTGATACAACACTTCAAATCACCAATTTTTTTCAAAATTTGTTTCGTCTCTCTTTTTTGTACATTTGAAGCACAAAAAAAATATTTTCTCCACTTCTCAGATCCCCATATGAATGCTTTTACATTCATATAGGGATCTGATCGCTGCTCTGCTCATTTCGATTATATAAATCGTATAAGAAAATTTAAAAATAAACTAATAATAGGCGATTCACACTGGCTCTTAAATCAGCACAGTTTTCATTTATTTCGATTTAGAGCCAAAATCGTGTTGAAATCAATTCGTACAACGTTTAACGTCAAACTAAATTCTGTCGCACCTTGATTTTTTATCAATATACATTACCCACTATTGCTTGAAATCGTAGTGAATAATTTTCAGTGCTGTTTTTAAAGCTTGGTTTTATTTGATAAAATATGTTCAATTTACAAAAAGATTATTTCGTCGCAGCTAAAGCCAAACAAAATGGAATCAGCTCTAATGTCAAATGAAAAAAAGTCAGCGTATGTCAAACAGAAAGCTAATGTCAGTAAAACGCATTATTGCCAGTGTGAAATCAATTTTGAAAAACACGATACAAAATCGAGTTAAATGAAAATCGTGATGTGTGTGTGAAAAGTCACACAGCAATGAAACCAATGGGTATCGGAATGAAGTTCATTAAATAGAAAGTTGATATGAGAAACGTATACAGTATCAACTTTTCAACAAGAGAAGATTAGAACTCTGGCACCATTCTGGAATTAAAGGTGCTAACCATCTTCACGGATGTAAGCATTCTTACTGTAACTCTGGCAACATTCTGGAAGGAAAGGTGCTAACTATTTTCACGGATGCATCCAAAATGGAGTTCGGTGCAGGAGCGGGTGTTTACTCGGATAATATAGGTATGGAGATGTCTTTCAGACTACTCAATTATTACAGCATTTTTAAGCCAGAAATCTATGCTATAGACCAAGCAGCACATGTGATACTGAACTGGGAGCTTATTTCCGCCATCTTTACCATATTTGTGGAGAGTCAACGATCAAAGCACTAAACGCCAAATTCGTAAAGTCTATTTGTGTAGAACACTGCAGGGAATCACTACGTACAATTCTTCAGCGTACTATAGAGCTCTGCTGGGTGCCCGGTCATAACTGACGAATAAGCCAGTATAAGATCAGAACAACTGGATAATCAATAATAGATACCACTGGCTTATGTAGATACCTAATTGCTTACATGAAAATTGTTTGTAACGCTTTGTCGCAAAATATACTGAACCGATTTTGATAATTTGTTTTTTAAAACAACATAGTTGTGCCAAAAATGGATGTACCATACATATTTTTTTCTTTTTTAAAGTTCAATATCCTTTATTTATGTATTAGATTTTCGAAAAATTTCGTACAAATGTTATCATTTGATTATGCTTATGCTGTTTTTTGAAGTGTGTGTTATTTTTTTCTTTCTTTGGTTTCGAAGTTCAAAGGTCAAAATTCTTTTTCAATTGGTTTGGTTAGTTTTGTAGACAGAATATAGAATGAGATGTTAAAGGAATAATTTTATTATAAAAAAAAACAACGGGACGTGCGTGTGCAAAGCCAAGGGTATCACTAATTTTAATATGAAATTTCGTATATAAATATATATACTTAATACTAGCGATCCCATGTTCTTGCATTATAAGAGCTGTAATTGGCAAAGAAGACATTTTTTTGCGCGCTTCTAATGTGTAAAAATTCATTTTTAATTAGGAAACAAATTTATTTTTCTTAATTTTTTAACAAAATACTCCTTTAAAAGAAATTCATTTTTTTTTCGATAACAAATAAAAAAAATGTTTCATTGAACTTTTCCAGTCAGTTAGCGAAGACCATTAGGAATGTTAATTCTTACAAGTTGATCAATGCTTTGTTGCAACAAAAATGACAAAGATAACAAGTGGATCAATTTAACCTGTTAATTAATGACATATGTGTCGGCTATTAATACATACCTACATACATATATACATTAGGGTGGGTCAAAAAAATCAAATTTTTTTTTTTTTTTTGGATCCGACACACGAAAACTAGTTCCTAGGTACCTCTAGAATGTACTTACCAAATCTGAGCTCTTACTATTAACGGGAAGATTATGCTCATCATAGTATTCCATTTTTAATTTAGTCTCATATAAAAATGGTCATATCTTATCTTAGAGCGTTTAATTTCCTATAAATATTGACAATGCAACTGGTTTAACAATCTATTGGTGATAAGATATGACCATTTTTATATGAGACTAAATTAAAAATGAAAAACTATGATGAGCATAATCTTCCCGTTAATAGTAAGAGCTCAGATTTGGTATGTGCTTTCTAAAGGTACCTAGGAACTAGTTTTCGAGTGTCGTATCCAAAAAAAAAAATATATTTGATTTTTTGACCCACCCTTATATTCATATTCATATACTTATATATATAGCCACATCAGACCAGTTTTAGGTTAATGTTGTACCTGAACTTGAACCCCTGAACATTTTATTGTCGACGGCCGCTCTAACACTTCAGCTGTTGACCTTGAGGTGTACTAAGTGCGCTTATTTATTTCATGTCGCACGCATTATTCCATTGCTCTTGCTATCTTTGTTTGACGCTTTCTTTTTTTTTTCTAAGAATATTCTTTTAAATGTGTAAAATTTCGATTTTAAACCGTTTCTTCTCGGTGTAAATTTTCGAATTTATAGTGTTTCTGGAGAATTCAATAGCTTGAAAGTTCTGAAAAAAATTCTTGTGTACATTTTCCATCGAAACTGAGTACATTTTATTTTAGAGTATATACATAATATATATTATTATTATATATTATATATAATATATATTATATTTATGTTATCAGTTATAGTACCATATGATAAGATTGAAGAAACTTCACTTTATATCACTAAGGAAACCAACTACTTCTTAAATAGTAGAATTTCTCTTATATTATAGAATTTTTCTTAAAGCAGAAATTTCGCTTTTTTTTCGGTGTAATAAAACTAATTTAGCTTTTGTTAAAATATGCGAATAGAGCCATGTATTTGATTAAAATATATATAGTATATGTTTATATTAAAATTTGGACAGTAAAGTACTCAAGTGTACATACGCACTTGGGAAGAACGCTATATGCCTTATAACTCTTGGGATTAGTAACACTTGTTAATGGGCTTTAATGCTAGTAGGTGATGATATCTGTATGTATGTATGCATACTATGAGTACATCTACATAGGTAGGTGGTACCATTACATACTGCTTAATAAATACGTTAGGGCATACAAAATATACAATTGTATTTACATACATATAGTACAGTAGAATTCGGTTACAACAACATCGAAGCAAAATTTTGTCGTTATAAGCGAACGTCGTTATAGGGGAATGTTATCTTAAATACATAGGCAGGTCTATTATTGTTATGTAGCCAAGCGTAACAATGGAGATGTTTTCAAAATATGTTTATATTCAAGAAAAAATGATTTAATATGTATATAATTAGTATTTAATATATATATTAGTATATAATATATTTTCATAGCTATACATGTAAGTATTTACATTAACAGACAATGAATATAATGAAAGAGACTAAGACCTATAACATTAAGGAAAAAAAGCAAGCTTGAATATATATTCTTCATTGAATCTGCTCACACAGAAAGTGCACTACATTTCAAAACTCATTGTAATGGTGACAAAAACTAAGAACGATCTATGTCTGGTTCTATGCACTATGCCCATGTTGACAAATTTTTATCAATTTCTAAATTCCAACAGAGCATTTTTCCAAAAATCGGTTGAATGAAGTTAAAAAAGCTCTGGCGAGTGTTGTGTGAACTAAATGAAGTTTCGTTATGTAAGTCAAGAACGTCGCTAAATGTCGAAATATGTTGATAAATTAAAAAATTTTGAAATAGTTTAACTGCCTTGAGTAAGTCTAATAATGTTGAGAATTGTCGATTATATCGATATGTAGCTAATAATGTCAAAAAACTTTGAAAAATTTTGAATAATTCAGAGTATATCGGAATATGTTGCAAAGTTTAAAATATGTTGAAAAGGTTCAAAACTATTGAAATAGTCGTTAAAATTCGAAAAAGTAGCGAAAAAGTTGAAAAGTGTCATAACACCGATTAAAGTCGACAATTTGAAAAACGTGTTAAACTGTTGAAAAACTCTTTAAAAGTCGAAAAATATTGAAAGGAATAATACTGTCGAATGATTTCGAAAGAGCTGAAGAGTTGAACATCGTCGGAAAAGTTCACATATGTATGTCGAACAGTATCATAGTTAAAAACTATCAAAAAAAGTTAAAGAGTATCGTTTAAGACATGAATTAAATTCGAAAAATGTTAAATAAATTTCTGCGAACATTTGAGAAAACAAACTCTTTCGATCTACAGTAATAACTCAATATGGCGTTGGTCTTGCGTTGAAGCAAATAGTTTATGCTGTATTGAATGATTAACGTAGATCGAAGGAGGTTGTTTTGACAAAGGTTCACAGAATTGAAAACGTCGGTAAAAGTCATAAAATTTGGTGTTTACAGTAGAAGCTTATAACATTTGTCGTGTCTATAATGTATGTGCGTACTGTACAGTTCATGCAAATATGTAAGACGTTTGTAAATTCAGTATACATTCATAATATTTTCGAGTTTATATTTTTCCTTACTTCATAACTATGGATTTTTGTTTTTTAAATAATATGCCTATATGGACTAATCCTGACTTTTAATAAAACAATTTACTTTTTTAACGAAATGAGAGTTTCTTGAAAATGCATATCACATTTTATTTTAAAAATAGACACATTTCATAAAAAAAATGTGTACACATTATGTGTTATGGATTTTAGTTGGTATGGGACATAAGTATTTTCAACTGTGAAGCCTCTTATTTACCATGTAAGGGTACGATCTTTGAGTGAGAAGTTGTAGTGCTTAGTGAGACTAAAGTTTTCTCATATTATATATTATATGTTAGTGCGCTACTAAGTTCTCGCTGTTTGTCAATAGATGGCGCTAGCGGTAAGAGCTGATCGATTTGGTTCATATCGAAACGTTAAGAATCTAGCCCGATTTGACACTTTTAAGATTTTGTGTTTTCATAGTCTGTTTGTGGTTGCTCGAAAATGACTGAATTTGTGTCAAATAGTCGTCATTTGCGTGAGTTGTTGATTTTCTTCTTTCAATCGAAGAAAACGGCGGCTGACGCGCATCGACAGCTCCAAAAAGTTTACGGAGATGGTGTTCTGAGCGAAACAACGTGCCGAGATTGGTTTCGTCGCTTTAAAGACCATGATTTCGACATCGACGATCGACCACGTGAGGAAGGCCAAAAATCTTCAATGTTACGGAATTGGAGACATTGTTCGATGAGGATTCGGCCCAAAAGCAAGAAGAGCTTGCTTCAGTATTGGGAGTTACCCGACAAGCCATTTCAAAGCGTTTGCATGAGTGAAAAACGGCCCCAATATGAACAGAGGCACGATCAAGTAATCCTATTGCATGACAACGCTAGGCCTCACGTTGCTAAACCAGTGAAAACATACTTGGAAACTCTCAAATGGGAAGTCCCACCCCACCCGCCATATTCCCAAAGATATTGCCCTGTCAGACTACTACTTGTTCTGTTCAATGGCACATGGTCTGGCGGATCAGCAGTTCAACTCCTATGATGACCTCAAAAAATGATTTGATTCGTGGATAGCCTCAAGAGACGAACACTTCTACAGTGATGGCATTCGAGCTCTACCAGAAAGATGGAGAAAAGTGGTATCTAGCAATGGGCAATACTTTGATTGATTCATCTGTAACTATTTTTTGACAATAAAGTTGCAATTTCTAACAAAAAACAGCAAAAACTTAATTGCGCATATATATATATAAATATATATATATTGGCAAATTTTGTTTATTTTGAAGGTAAAAACTGCGATGCAGAAATATGTTTCAAATAACTTTCAACATATTTAGTTTACAAGCAGCAGTCCTTATTATCTAATGATCGCAAGTTTGTTATGGAATCGTGAAATATTTCGATATTCTTTTTTTTTTTTTTGTGACTTTTAAGTAAGATCTAAAAATTGAGTTTTAAGATAAAAGTTACAGTGTCAAATAAAATCTCTTAAATGAATTGCATATCATTAGTGTCAAAGGCATTTTTTCATGTTCACTATTTTAGTATTTAACCTTTTTTTTTTTTTTGGTTTGCCGAACTTCATTCAAACCTTTTTCGAAAAAAAAAAAAAAAAACAATTTATTGGGACTTAGCATCATAAAAAATTAAAACAAGTTCCTGACTGTGTTTGTTTAGTAAAACAACAAAGGAGTTTCTTTTGTCACCATTTGGAAAATGTGCATTAAGAGGCACCCTGGAGCGCTGAGACTGATGGATTTGTAGCATTCACCGAAGTCATGCTTTTGCTGCTTTCGTTTTATTTTTTTATTGTTTTGTATTTCACACACATCGTGGTTTCGTTAAAAATAATTAAAATATAAATTATTTTTTTTGTATTTTTTTTTTTCAAAGTATTTTAAGTAAAAAGTTGAAAATTACCTTAAAGAGTTGAACTCCAATCACAGCAAACATAAACTGTAGCAAATTTGTAACCAACATTATGTTACCAATGGTTTTAATTGCAACTATTACACATTTCACTACGTACTTTACATATATTTTTTTGTTTCCAAAATTTATGATTTAGGTTTTAGTTTTCATTAATGTTTCAATATGATTTATAAGGACAAAATGGGGGCATGAAGTACGAACAGTTATGACGCCGGTAGTAGTAGTAGTAGAAGTTGTTGCAGAAGTAGCAATTGCAGTTGTTATTATTGTTGTCGTTGTTGTTGTTGTTGTTGTTGTTGTTGTGGTGGTGGTAGTGGTGATGTTGGTCAAACAATTAACGTAGGATTGATTGATTGCATACAGGTGAGTGGATAAAGGAACGTAGACATTAAAATCATTACTGAATAGGAGTTATTAATATGGTAATGTATAAAAATGTTTTTCATATACTTAATTTTTAATATAGCCGATTTTTCGCATATCGCACCCTTTAACGAAAACATGAATTTTGGATGATATTTTTTAACTAATAAATTGTGTTTTTCGAAAACTTTAAAAAAAATTGAGCCAATTAATTTTCCATTATTTTAATTAGTAAGAATTGGATATTAGTTGTTCTTTCGAAAAAAAAGATTACAAAGCGATATTTAAGTTCCGCCAATTTTCAAGTTCAACTCCAACCTGTGGAAGATTAAAGTTTGAAACAAAAAAGCAACTTCTTTTTGCGAAAGACCAATCATTTTCGAACATTTTATGTACTAACAACTGTTTTTGTTGAGTTAATATAATATTTTTAGAAATTAATTATATCATATTTGTCAGAGTTTTGCAAAATTTATGAGGAATAAAAGAATTAATTTTTATATCTTCTCTGTATATATGAACTCTACGAAAAGAACTCCAAGAACACAAAATGTTGGGAATCAATTTCAAATTATTTTCACATTTTTATCTACTATAAAGTACTATATATTGGAGCAGTTTGTTGTATTTGAATCTGTCTGCAAGAACGGTGAAGGTGAAAAGCCATCGATTGCACAAGCTTGGATACAACGAGCGAATGGAAGACAACGCTCGAGAATATCAAGTTCATAGCTAATAGAATCGAGAAGAAAAGGCAGGCTGAACATACGCTACAAAGATCAGAAGATGAACAGATTGTTCAGACTGCAAAATTGGAGAGAACTTTTTTATTTAAGCCCTAACCGTTTTCATTTGGAGGGCCTATTTATTTAATTTGAATTTTGAAACGATTTAAAGAAATGGAGTGAAAATATAAATCAGGCTATATAGGAAAATGACAGTGATGAAGATATCAGGAAGAGCAAGGATTCATAGAAATGTTATAAGGAAATGAAAACGTGATTCATGAAAGAACTTCAGTAATAGCAAGATTAAGAACACTGCACTTCAAATACTATGAGTTATCTAAAGCAAAGTAGTATATCTTGGATTAACTCAGCAAGGCGTCTTGACTTAAAACCTCTTCATTTCCTCACAAAACTGGAGACTACGCCTACCAAATGGAATTTCTTATTTTTTATAAAAATGAGCCCGATGTTCTTACCACTAGACTACTGAACTACTCCAATTAAATATTATATTTTGTTGTTAGTTTTCTTACTAACAATAAATTTTTAGCTTCAATTAATTTAACAGATTCGCGTCATTGCTTTTGCAGAGCGATTTACTTAGAGCCAGTTTTGCAGTTCGAGCTTAACTCAATTGCTCGTTTGACGTAATGGTGATGTGTGAACTTAATGTTGCTGCTTTAGCTCAGCATAGAAGAGTACCTATCTTTAGTATTTTCGGAATCGACTTTACATATTTGGAACACAATGATTTTATTTGAATTTTTCGGCACTATTCGACATTATCGAAATTATTTGACTTTCTCTAACATACTTTGAAATTTTTTTCACACTTTGCTTTAAATTTGAATTTTTCGTCGCTACTCGAGTTTTTCGAAACTAATTGATTTCTTCATTGTGTATCGATACATCGACATTTTTTGCCTTAGTTGAAAATATCAATATTTACGACTGTGTTATCGGTTTTTTCGACTATATTCGAGCTTTGAACTCTTCTAACATATATCTCCTTTTTGTTATTATTCAAGTTTTTCGACAAAATATTTTCAAGGCTTTTAAAATTTCAACGAAAGTCGAAATATATCGAATACAGTCGAAATATATCAGATACAGTCGAAAAAATCGATTAACGTAGAAAAATATCAAAAAAAAAAAATCACGAAAATAAGAAAAGTCGATAATGTCGAATAAACGAAAAATTCATTTAATGCCGAAAAATCATTGTATGATAAAATGAAAAACAATAATGTTGAAAAACTAAGCCATGAAGGATGAGGAAAGTACATATCTGTGAACATTTGACAAAACAACCTCTTTCCACCTACGGTAATAATTCAATACAGCATAAGCTCTTTGCTTCAACCCAAGGCTGACGCTATATTGAATTATTGCCGTAGATCGTAAGAGGTTGTTTTGTCAAATGTCCAAAGATATGTCCACAACATTTATATGAAATTGCTTACATGCAAATCGTTTGTAACGCTTTGGCGTGAACTATACTGAACCGATTTAAGTAATTTGTTTTTTAAAACAACATATTTGTGCTAAGGAAGGTTATTGCATACTTTTTTTTGAGATTACATTTTGTTTTATAGGATTAAGCTTTTGCAAAAGCTCACATAAAAATTGTCGTTTGAGTTTTTGTTGCTTATGCTGCTTTCTGAATTCTTTGTTGTTACTGTTATTTTTTCCTCATTTGTACCTATATATTCGCCAGCGAAAGTGTTCACACATCAAAAATCTTAACTTTAATTGAAATTTAATACTCCATATATGTTATTCCTACAGTCGTTTCGTGTGCAAAACTTCTACTAAATTTAAGCGATTTAAATTGATTAAAAAATAAGAGTTGTGTCTAGCAATAGGGTTAAGCTTTAACCGAAAAACTGATCCTTCATATATATATATTTCTCTAGATTTTATGTTAAAACTAATCTTTATACTATAACATATATATGTATATTATTGAAAAATATAACAAAAAAATAAAAGAAAAATTAAGAATAAAATTTTCTTTGCTTACAACTTATAATTGGGAAAATGAATGACAGGAAAAGACTATGTTGATTTTAACTTCTTTTTCTCATTTACTAATTAAAATGCGTGGGGCCAACTTGGATTTGTATACAAACTTTGTTAGATTTAAATGAAAAACATGTACATACGTTTTAATAGGTAATTTTAAAACACACTTTCAGTTCATTGTTAAGTTAATAATAAAACAAATATAATAAATAGGCGACAAATAAAGCTGAATTGTGCTATGTAATAAGTAATACACTCAATAATATGTGCTGCAAAATACAACCACATTAAAATGCGCTTTTCTCAATTCACAATCGCAGAATGTTCGGAAATCGTTCTTTCAAAAGTGAACTAAAAAATAAAGTTTCTCTACAAAATAAATAGAACAGTCTAGGCCACTTTTGTGTTGCTATGATATATGTGCGCTTGTGTATGTACATATCTCTGACAAAAAAGAAAAACAGCTTAAGTCGACTTGAAGGAAATGGAATGAATGAATGAACAAAATGCTTACCGTTTTTAAGCATTATTTTGACTTAGTACCAACACAACTTTAAAACAAAAGAAAGAAAGACATCACCCAGAAGTCATGGGAAATTGACCTCAGCATCATTTGTCTTTAGCTGATTTAGGCTGGTTACTTATTTTGCAACAGATATCAAAAATAATGTCATTATTCATAATTTCCCAAAAAGCATTGCTTGCAAATGTGCGGCAAGTTTGCTACCGAATGAGATTGACGAGTACTTTGCAAATTGCTTGAAAATCTTTCTTTATTATTTTATTGAAAAAATAAATTACAGGAAATTAAATGGATCAAACGTTCAGTTACGATGTAAATGAGTAGGACATGTTGTTTGTCTTAGCCATTATTTTATGATGTGCTTAAAAGGAATTCTTATCTGCTTAAATCTTAGTGAATCATGTGCGGCCTTAAAAAAAGTTTCGCTTATGTATTTCGCTTTTTCAGATGTCTGAGCCAAAGTTCAAAATATTCAAGAAAATTTTAAGATAATAAATAGATAGAATAAAGATAATAGATAGATCTACTATCCTTTTCAAATGAGTTTAATTGAATTTTCGAAAATAAAGTGTAAAAGAACCCATAATATTGAGAGCTAAGAGGACATGGAAGACAACAATATAGACAGTCATAAAATTTTAAAACATTTATGCAATTCGCACTTCGTTGTAAATTGGGCTCGTAAAATTACAATGCTGTAATTTAACAATATTGTACGAGGTGCCTAAATTTTATCAACTTACGATAACCGACAACTCTTAATTATAATAAGTCAACAATTTCCAAAAGTGAGCGTAACTATTCTGAGTCAATGTTTGCATATTATTTGCCAAACGTTCACCTTTGCGCAGTAGCGAATATTGTGTGCATTTTCGCGAAAATTTTGCACTACGCCTCAGTCATTAGACTGAAATATCATTTGAAAAACGCTTAATTAGATTGAGCGAGAGGGAGTGATACAGGGTTGCCAACTGGCCGCTTTTAACACGGCCACACCGCTACTTGCATGGCAAAGCCGTGAACCATGTAGGAATTGAAAAATAGATCGGCACTTCCTAAGCTCTGGTAGTGTTCTGTAATTTATAAGTCAAAAATTTGCTCAATGCTGCGAAGTTGAGAAAAAAAATTCAAACAGCAGCACTTATCCGACAACTGCTCTGAAAGCCAAAGCAAACTTCAACGCTAACTCGGTGAACGTTATGTTCGAAAATCGGGCATGGTACCAAAAGCAACATTAGACTAGTTTGCTGGTTTCATTCAGAAATGAAACGCGACCATTATTAGTAGTACCACAATGCAGGTCTCACTATGTTCTTTCTTGCTCGTCTAGACCAGCGGTGGGCATGGAAATCTAGCAAAAGGGCGCAACAATAAAATCAAGCAACAAAAAACGAAATTTTAAAGTTTTTTTGCTTTCATTTTCAAACCAATTGCACTGCAAACAAAACCAATTGCAACATACGTCGAGACACAATGCGGTACCGTCGCTAATACCTTTGTGTGTTGTTTTTGTTTGTATTTGAACTCAAGTCAACGCTGTGAGTCGATTACGTTGAAATTCTGCGTATTGTTTTTTGGTTGCTTGTGCGTCGAATAACGGTTCGGACCATAAGGGAGGACAGTGCCACTACGTGCCCATCGCTGCTCTAGTCTTAGAGCTGTCTGAAAAACTAAGCCAACTGTAGTACATAAAATATACTGCGTGATGCTGCTCAAATGTCTACTAACCAGCTGACTTTTTATAATCAAAATCAAATCCATGTAAGAAAAATAAAACGCAATCATAAACCCGTACTGATTTGAAGAAAAATGTTCAAGATTGACTAAGTTTCTGACTAAAATGTTATACCAATCCATATGAAATGAGTCAAATGATCACTCCTACATGTATGGTATGTGCATGTGTATATGTGTGTCTATGTATATTATGAAGTTGCTATAATTAATATGTTAATACAATTATTCATGGCAAAGCCTTATCTATATATACTATACAACTGAAAAGTGAAAAGTATTATTGGCAAGAGAAAAACAACATATTTACGTAAGCAAAACATTAAGTAAAAAAATAAAAGTAATTTACAGTAAAGCTATACCACCTTAATAATGCAACTTCCAATATATCAATAATCAATTAAAGTGTCCATATATTTTAATAAAAAAGACATACCTTGCTAAATGTCACACCCGTTTTAAAAAAAAAAATTTACTAAAGTTTTGTGAGCATACCACTGCTTCAATCTAAAACACTGACTTTAGCCAATGTGCAGTGGCGTTGTTTGAGGGCGAAGGGGGCCGGAGCGCGCTGTGGTGTTTGGAGGTGCCAAAATAATCCTAAGCATTCATTGAGTTTTGCAAAATATCTACATCTTTACTATCTACACTATTTACATAAAACTGCTTACATTTGTAACGCTTTGGCTGCACATATACGGTACCGATTTCAATAAAATACTTTTTAAATCAACATATTTGTGCTTATAAAGCGTATTGCATACTTAAATTTTTTAAAGTTAAATATTCTTTTTTTAATATTTAGTTTTAGTAAAAGCTTACACAAATATTGTCGTTTGATTTTTCGTTGCTGATGTTTATGCTACTTCTAGTTATTGTTGTTGCTGCTCTTGATGACCAAACAATGTATTATTAATGTTAGCTTTAAGAGCTTTCTTCTGAAAGGTCGTAGAGTTTAGCTCTCATACCAGATCGCTTGGTGCTGTGAAGGCAATTGTGAACTGCATTTACAAGTATTCCAGCCAGTTGCTCATTGAAACTCCGCTGATCTATAAAAACCAAGATTTGTGACAGCAGTGCAAGCTTGGAGCCTTAATAAAATAATCTCAAATTTAACTTAGAGCTTCCCAATATGTCGAACTTGGATGTTTCATTGCATCCGTTCATTGCATCTCAGATTTTGTGATTGATGTTTTCAAATTTTCAAAGACGATGCTGTAGTTAATAAGGCGAGTGGACAAATACAACAGATTTTACGTGATCTAACGTCTGGAAGAGGCTTAGAGTAATTAAGCCATGTCACTTCCTCAAAGCGTGAAATAATAGCACACACGGAGCCAGTAAATAGCTTGATAAAATACAGAACCTTAGTCCGACCCTAGAACCGCTGTACGGTTAGCATGGTGAAACAATTAGTGCTCCGGAAAGTAAAATTTCTGGTTTTAAAGTATGCGTACTACACTCAGGACATCAGTTCAGTACAAAAATCTACATTATGATCAGTAGGAATAGTTCTTAATTCCTGTTTCCTTAGACTAGCTGAATTTAATCCACGTGGAGCTAAGCTTGATGCCCATCATTTTCAGCTACTGCTTGCACCGTACGTACATCTCTGCGAATACTTGAAGTAAGGTCCCTATGAGTACAAACTTCAGAGAGTCTACTTAAAATGGCTGGTACCTCAGTTTTTCAGACGGGAGCTTTTTGTCAAACTTAGATTAATCTTAGATTTCCCGAGCTGTGGAGGAACAATCAGTTTAAGACGAGAATACTTCGATCTTTTCAGGCAAAGGATATATGTTCTTACTAAGCTGTTATTCGTTGACTGCGGTTGATGCACCCAGTAATATATATGTATCCCAGAACTCAATATAATATCCTCCTTCTAGTAAAAAATAAGTAAAGAATACTGGCAGTAGGTGCGTAGATGAGATATAGTTCCTGCCCTTAACACAGACCGATTATTTGAAGGAAACTTGATGGGATTCGACGTAAAGCGCGGTTGTGCACCAGTGCTTGGATTCGAAGCAGTGGTCTAAATCTTTCATCTACCAAGGAACCATGAAAAATTGAAAGCATAAAAAGCTTTCAGTCTTTTTAGAGAGCTATAATTATGAATATAAAGAGAAAAACGCGTAACGTGTGTGACATTTGCATGGCATCAATATAAAAATGTCATACATTGATGAAATTACTGATAAGCACAAACTCCTCCTGCACGAGTGCATTTATTTCAACGTTCACACGACCCTCGTTACTTGTTCTCTCGCAAGTAGAAGTAAAACGAAACAAAAACACGATGTGGTAGTGAGTATACCAAATACTAAAATATATGAGTAGTGATATTTTGAGCATTCACTACTCTTGAGCACTACATACATTGTATGCATTTGTACCTACAAATGTTACCTATATACATGCAAACGAATATGAGTTCGTACAAGTGAGAGTGGGACAAACTAATATATCTACATATGTGAAGTAGAGCTAATTAATATGAAAAGTACTAGCAAGGAGTAAATGTTCAGTGCCACGTTGATCGATTAGAAAATTTTAAAACAGTTTTTCCTAGTTTCTGATTGGTTTAGATTCTTCGTCTATAAATATGCCAGCAGCCTAACCATCGGTGGAGCATATGAGCTAACTTTGGCTAACGGGCGCATTGCACTCAGTCTAAATAATTAGTCTGGTGGATGAAGAACGAATGGCGTCATTAGTTGAAGTTCAATTGAGAACAGCGATAGCAGCTTCTAGGGGAAGCCAATGTCGAGTTACCTTCATTGTCTGTGAACCGAAGTCAAAAGTGACAAAGATCTACAACAGAGCGAAACTAATAGTAATGGTTACAGCAAATGGAAAACTCTGTTATTTTTTCAAAGTTTCCAAAAACTGATGAGCCAAAAATGGTCCAGAAGTGCTCAATATCGAAATCGAAAATATTTGAAGAGTTTTAAGAGCGCGAAGGAATTCGAAAACACTTCATTCGAACCGATGTGGAAACCCTTCCGCGTAGCGGAAATAGACAAGCAGAGTTTCAAGGAAGATCTTACAATTCGAAGACCCTACTAAAAGCAACTCTTAGAATATTTGTAAGTTTTCTAAGTCTAACGAATGCGCCACTATCATATCACAAAAATTAATGAATAGAGCAGGTCTTCTTAAATTGTGTAAAAGTTCTGTTCGGCAAAATTCGGAGGGTCTATTTGCCAAAGAGCGAAACATATCAGGAATGAATGTGCAAAAAAATTTGGACAGCACAGACAGCAACACTAAAAAATTTTGACTGCAAAGAGTTGAACGAATTAAAAAATGAGCGCTATATACATAAGTTAAACGGAAAAAAAGTTAGACGACAAAGAAATTGGACGACATTAAAAACTTGATCACTATACAGTTGAACGATAAAAAGTTGAACACCAAAAACATAAGTAAAAGCTTCGACGATAACTAAAATTTTGACACCAAATATGTGAACAATAAAAAAAGTTGAGCGCTAAATACATAAGTTGTACGATAAATAAGTTGGACAACAACAAAAATTTCAACAGCAAAAAGTTGAACGATAAAAAAGTTGAACGATAAAAAAGTTGAACGCTAAATATATAAGTTGAAAGATAAATAAGCTGGACGACAAAAAAGTTGGACGAGAACTAAAATTCGAACAGTAAAAACGTTGATCGCCAAATACATAAGTTGGATGCAAAATAGGCTAGACGACACAAAAGGTAGACGACCTCGAAAATTTCAAAGCTAAAAAGTTGAACACCAAACATATGAGTTGGACAAAAAATAAGTTCGACAACTAAAAGTTGGATGATATCTAAAATTTCGACAGCAAAGAGTTAAGTTAAATGGAAATTAAGTTAGATGACAAAAAAGTTGGACGACATTAAAAACTTGAACACTCAACAGTTGAACGATAATAAAATTTAACACCAAATACATAAGTTGGACTACAAACAAGTTCGACAATTAAAAATTTGGACAACTAAAATTTTGACACCAAATATGTGAACAATATACATAAGCTGGACGCCAAATGAGTTGGACAACAACAAAGCATTTCAACAGTAAAGAGTTGAACGATGAAAAAGTTGAACGCTAAATACATAAGTTGGACGACAAAAAAGTTGGACGACAACTAAAATTTGGACAGCAAAGAGTTCAACAGCTAAAAAGTTGAACGTCAACTACATAAGTTGGACGCAAAATAGGTTAGACGCCACACACGGTTGAAGGTTAAAAAACTTAAACACCAAATATATAGGTTGGACGAAAAATAAGTTCGACAACTAAAAAGTTGGACGACACCAATAATTTCTATAGCAAAGAGTTGAGTCACAAAAAATGTTAGACGCTAAGTGCATAAGTTGGACGACAAAAAATTTGGACGACAGAAAAATTATAAGGTTTTATTGGTAAAGTCTATCGTTTAAATGTTTGGTCATGCAACTATTTATTTGACTTTTTGAGCCAAGAAAGAGCGCTTTTTCACACTCTGAAAATAAAGTTTAAGCTTTACAGTAACTCTATTTGCAGGGCGCTCCCGGATCGCCTACTTGCTGCATCCTGTCTAATGTCAATATTTTGTTGTTCGGTTGTTATGGAAATCTTGAACAAATAACAATAAATACAAGTGAGGAGTTAAAACCAAATACCAAGTAAGGAGTTAAATTAGTGCTAGCGGAGTACAAGGTAAGGAAAAACGCGTAACGAGAGGTACAAGTTTGTATGAATGCTCACTCATGCAGGGGCTTAAAAGAAATTATACATTTGTTCTACAAAATTTTGACGAGTTCGAGTATATGCAGTTTTTGTGTTTTTACCGCAGCTGTGCTCTGTGATATTAATTAACTTATATCATAAATCAGTTATGTATATGGTAAATCACGATATCTAAAACTAAGTACATAGGATAATTTTATTTTTAGTATTAAATCAAGTGACTGTTGAGATCGTAGAGAAGAGGTAGAGAGGTTGATTTTAAATTTATTTTACTTTGCTGTTGCAAAATAAGCCACATATGTAACTGTTTCATACCTTAAATAATTGGACTCCTATAACAGCAAACATGAACTGTAGTAGACAAGTCACGAGGACAATATTTCCGATAGTCTTAACCGCGACTATGACACATTGAACTACATGCTATAATATTTGAAAAATATATTTAATTGGTTTTTTGTAGAAATTAAGTTTTGGTTTTGTTTTTAATTATAATTTTTCGATTCATTCAAGTTTTTGTTGCGATAAGAGAATATGTAACAAGTAATTTGAAGTGCAAAAGCGACATACAGTTTATGTTAGTTACTGGGCCTTCACGTACATAGTTAATATGGTATAATATGCAGCATTATAATTAGTAAATTGTCAGATCGAAAGCGCAAACAAACAACAAAGAACATTAAAACAAAAAAAATTTAAGAAAAAAAACAATAAAAATCACTTAAGGTGTTCAATTTTTTTATTATTAAAATCGAATTTGGATTTAGATTTGGATTATCTAAATTTCAACCGGTAGGTATATTAACAAATGCACAGCATTTATCAGCTGACTTTTGTTAAGTCAGTAGGTGCTCCAGCTGTGTTTTGATAATCCAAACCCGAATCTCCATTCGAAAACGGAAAACACCTGTGAATAATAAAAGATAAGCAGGTAACAAAGGAAACAGGCTTTTGTCAGTGATAAGTAATGCTCTGCAAAGCAGCAAAATGCAATAATAAATATCGTACACACTTTGGAATATAGCATTGCATTCAATTCTAAAATTAATTTTGTTATAATAAATTACAACGTTGAGCTTAATATTACGATTACCTTAGAAACCCTTAACTAAGAAAAAAAAAAGAAAGTAAATTTCTCTGCTCTTCCACTGGCAATTCGTTTGGCCTTAAAAGGTTCAATTGCAAGCAAAAGATGCAGCATTAGTGCCTTTAGCTTAGATTTGATTAAGAACATAGGGCACCGCTCGTAGACTTTGTATGTGAACGAAAAATATCTTATGTGCTGGAACGCTACTATAGCAATGATGTTTCACTACAGAAATTCTCGCACCCCCCCCCCCCCCTCCCCCGTAATAGTCACGTTATACCTATGGGGCATTATTTGGCATTACGAAAGCCGTTGAATTTTGAACTTAACAATTTCGTTAATAAGCCATTTTAGCATAAGCTGGTGACATATAAAATGTATTAAATTAGTTGATCTTTTGAAACAAAATGTTTTCACAATTTTATCTCCTATGATGTTGGACTTACTAACTATCCGAAACTTAAGTTTTGCCACTTGCGACTTTTGTTACTTTCAGATTTTCTTGACTATGTACTAAAAACTTGTCAAATGTACTGACGACGATTTTTCACGACACCAATGTACTGAAAACAGTAGAAGTGTACCAAAAATGCCATCAATAATATAGGTACGGCTTTAAGTCTTTTGTGCAGTAGCCAATATGCTCGGCGCTAAGTACCGTTTTCGACAGCGAATTTGATTTCTGATTGACAAAATTTATATCCATATATATACACAACGTTTGAAATGTTTACAGATCCGGCGCAACGTAAAGGCATGGTGGCTCCAAATTTTACTGTTTTTTAATATTTGATAATTCACAGTTTTTTAAAAGCTTCGAAGTCTGAAACAAATACGATACTTATAAATTTCCAACGATACTTCAACGATACCTAAAATGTCATCGTTAGCACAGAAGTACTTAAGACAAAAACCTGGCATAGCTTAAAAATTCTAATTTTTGATGGCGAATACCATGAAATGTCTGTGCCGGTGTGAATCAGCAGATAACCCAACGCTCACGGTCTTTATCGATGTATCGTATTTCAAATTTTTAACATTTTTCGACTTGGTCAAAACTATTCAAATTTATCAATGTTTTTCGAATTTTTCAAAGTTCCTAAGCAATTTAAAATTTTTTACGATTGCTTCAAATTTTCTCATCAACATTCATCGAATTTTTGAGTATTTAAACCTTTTTTATGGCTTTTCCAACATACAGTGTGTTCCATTTTAATATAACCATGCCAATATCTCGAGCACTAAGTAAGATAGTGACAAGTGTTTAGGGCAAAAGATATAAGATTTCCATAGGGTCAAAAAACAGTGAACTTCTCTTCGATCTTGAAAACAATTTTCAATGTCAACTTGAGGTTAAGTATGATTTTGATTATACAAATCTATACTTTTTATGCTTCGCGAAAAATAGTTATAGATCAAAAAATTCACTTAAATCATTTTTCTGCTAAGCTATCGATTTTCAGTAAAAATTGCACTGAGGAAAAAGCTCTTACCGTTTAATAAATGAAATATTAAAGATTATTGAACAAGTCGAAGCATGTTGAAAAATTCGAAAAAAAGGTCGAAAAGTTGATTGAGGTTAAATAATGTCGAAAAGCGTAAAAAAGTTTAAAAGATGAGGTATATGTTAAGTAAGTAATTTATGAATCTATTCATACATGGAAATAGCTTGTAACGCTTTGGCGCAAAGTATACTGAACCGATTTCAATCATTTCTTTTTTAAAACAACAAATTAACGCTGATAAACGCTATTGCATACTTATTTTGTTTATTTTCAAAGTCAAATATGCTTTTTTTAGTATTGAATATTTGCAAAACCTCAGAAAAAAAATTTTTGAAGCGAAGCCATGGGTACCACAATTATTAATATATTAATTCTGCGTAGTATGCTAATTCAATATGTTCCTTGTGGCACTGAGTTACTGTCAGCAACAGTATTCAGAAAATTCACTTCAGTATAGATTTTCATCCGTAAGCATTATTCCACGTCAAAGAGTTTCTATATACCAATCGGTGGAAAGAAACCATTTACTATAAGTTCATTCTAGCACAGGTGATATTGATTGTCATATGGGTTTTATCTACGAGCATGTACCTTTTTCTTTATCTAATCTATAGGCAAGATCAAAATATTATATAACCCATTCCATACGGATTGTAATAAAATTTAAGCGAAATGTCAGCCGACCTGTAAGATTTTATATAAAAATAAAGAAATTCTGGCTTTGTTTTAAAACAAAAGCGGTATCAAAAAAAAAACTTTTCGCTTTCAAGAAATTGCTTTAAGATTGAATGAGCACTTATGACAAGAAATATTTCGATAAATTCAGTCATCGATAAGAGTTTCCTGAACTTCATCGCACATTGCGATATGAGACAAACACCCTATGCAGCGCTATTGTAGAATATTGTCACTTTGCGCCTGAAAAATATTGAAATTATAAATATTGAAAAAATGTTTTAATATTAACTGATAGTTTACGTTTTGAAAAAATATCGAAAAGCCGAAAGTGATCCATTTCACATGAAAAAAAAAATTATGTGTGCAGTTCACATCTGAATTCTTTACAAAGCAAAATTGTCATCAAATGAGACCAAAAATGCTTAAATACTTAATTACCAAGGCCTTGCCATAGCGAGGAGAAAAATCTACTACTCTCTCTCATTGAAATTGTTTTTGTTTCCCAATTAAGCGTTGTTGTTATTAATATATCAAAAGCAATTATGGGCACCGACATGCACGCAAAACTGCGTTTCCATGTACACTGAGAAAACAATATGTTTAAATATAACAAACGCATATTTCATATAGAGCAATTAAATATTTGATTGAGTCAAACATAAAATGCTTCAACCAACACTTACCACTATTTGATCCAAATACAATATGTTTGACTCAAATAAATATTTAATTGCTCTACATGAAATATGCGTTTGTTATATTCAAACATATTGTTTTCTCAGTGTAGTGGTACAACAAACACCTTCTGCTGAAGAAAAACTGAATCATTGTTGTGCGCTCACATTTGTATACGTATTCACAAATGCTCTCTCGTTACTCTCAATTGCGCTCTCGTTAGAACTTGGGCCCAACCATGATCAATCTAAGTAAGTAATTCCTTTTTTCTACTCGCTATGGTAAGGTTTTGGTAAGTAAGTGGCTATTGTAACGCCCAAATATAGTCCTATTCGGTTTTATTGTTACCTTCGGAGCCGATTACAGCGCATAATTTGTTCTTTAAATTTATAGCTCTAATCAAGATGTTGAAAATGAAGCACATTTATTGATTATAGGGATACTTTTGGTAAAACTATGAATTACCCACTGAAACAGATAGTACTTATGCCGATAAGTTTTGACCTGTAGTGGGGCATCCATAACAACTTAAAGTATCAACTTTTTTGTTACTCAAGGTACTCAGCAACTTAGATGCTAGAAAGTAGCTTTCTTACGGTATATTCGTATATATATCATTTAAAACAAATACTTGGCCGCGGCTCTCATATATTTGGCGAAAAAAGTTTCTATATTTTTTGAGCTGTAAGGCCGCTGATATTGATTTCGGCTCTATATGGCTAAGTTTCAAATAAAATGCGTATTATTCGTATTGAAGCCAATACTTTTATATGGTATGGTGCATTTGAAATTATTCACCTTTTTCCAATAACTATCCCACTAGATATTCGAAAAACTTCTCTATATAACATATTTACTGAATTGAATATGAATTTATGCTGCAGTGACTAGTGTGGCAAAGTTGTGCGTGACGTTTTCAACATTTTTCGAAACTTTTAACATTATTAGCATTATTTGAGACTTTTAGCATTTTTTAAGATTTTTCAGCTTATCACTTTTCCAATTTGGCAACATATATCGAATCTACCGAAATTTCACGATTTTCTAGATCACACTTTTGTCAAAATTTTTTCGAATTTCATACAATTACCGGCTTTTTTGACATTTTCGAATGTGACACAGGTCCACAAGATTTTAACCCAGAAACCAGCATATATTTTTCCAAAAGTTTTAGAAACGCTGAAACAAAATCCGAGGTCCAAGTCTCTGGTTTACGAGACATACGAATCTTAAAGTGCAAAAATATTGATATAGGCCTATATTTTAGACATTGCAATTTTATTTTTTAAAAAAAACTATAAACGTCATCATAAAGTATGCTATGCTAAAAATCGCCAATAAAGAGGTTTGAAGCTCGGATTCTGCGCATAAGAAACCTTCGGAAAAATATATTCCGATTTCTGGGTTAGAGTATCGGCTTAATTTTGTCGTCTTGTGTACTTGACGCTTCAACGTTTTTTCTCATTTATCGATATTTCCAACACTTAACAACTTAAACCGCTTCTTTCTATTCTAATCGACATTTTTCGAAACTTTAGATTTTTCCGGCACTAATCGACTCTAATGCACTTTTTCTATAGATATTTTGTGATTGTCTCGTATTGTGGCTTTTGTCGAAATTTTGATTTTGATCGGCATTTTTCGAATTTTATCAACTTGTTCGATGTTTTGCAATATTTATCGGCTATTTCGTTACAATTTGATAACGATGCGAAATTTCGGCTGTTATCATTTTTTCAACAATTTTCGATACTATGCGACTTCCATGAGGCTTTTTGAGACTTTTCGAAACTTTTTAAGTAATCTTGGTAGTTATCAATTTTCAATTCTACTCTATACTTTTTGAAATTGCATGATACTCAACTATACTAACATAACTTTACATCAATTGTTGAAAATTCGAAAAATGTTGAATAATAATGAAAAGTTTTATACATGTTGCAATAGTCGAAAAATGTTGCAAAAGTCGCAAAATATTGAAGTAGTTGGAAAATGTTGAAGTAGTTGGAAAATGTTGAAGTAGTTGGAAAATGTTGCAAAAGTCGCAAAATGTTGAAGTAGTCGAAAAATGTTGCAAAAGTTGCAAAATATTGAAGTAGTTGGAAAATGTTGAAGTAGTTGGAAAATGTTGAAGTAGTTGGAAAAATGTTGCAAAAGTCACTAAATGTTGAAGTAGTTGGAAAATGTTGCAAAAGTCGCAAAATATTGAAGTAGTAGGAAAATGTTGCAAAAGTCGCAAAATGTTGAAGTAGTTGGAAAATGTTGAAGTAGTTGGAAAATATTGAAGTAGTGGGAGAATATTGCAAAAGTCGCTAAATGTTGAAGTAGTCGAAAAATGTTGAAGTAGTTGGAAAAAGTTGAAGTAGTTGGAAAATGTTGAAGTAGTAGGAAAATGTTGCAAAAGTCGCAAAATGTTGAAGTAGTTGGAAAATGTTGAAGTAGTTGGAAAATGTTGAAGTAGTAGGAAAATGTTGCAAAAGTTGCAAAATGTTGAAGTAGTTGGAAAATGTTGAAGTAGTTGGAAAATGTTGAAGTAGTTGGAAAATATTGAAGTACTGGGAGAATATTGCAAAAGTCGCTAAATGTTGAAGTAGTTGGAAAAAGTTGAAGTAGTTGGAAAATGTTGAAGTAGTAGGAAAATGTTGCAAAAGTCGCAAAATGTTGAAGTAGTTGGAAAATGTTGAAGTAGTTGGAAAATGTTGCAAAAGTCGCTAAACGTTGAAGTAGTCGAAAAATGTTGCAAAAGTTGCAAAATATTGAAGTAGTTGGAAAATGTTGAAGTAGTTGGAAAATGTTGAAGTAGTTGGAAAAATGTTGCAAAAGTCACTAAATGTTGAAGTAGTTGGAAAATGTTGCAAAAGTCGCAAAATATTGAAGTAGTTGGAAAATGTTGAAGTAGTTGGAAAATGTTGAAGTAGTTGGAAAAATGTTGCAAAAGTCACTAAATGTTGAAGTAGTTGGAAAATGTTGCAAAAGTCGCAAAATATTGAAGTAGTAGGAAAATGTTGCAAAAGTCGCAAAATGTTGAAGTAGTTGGAAAATGTTGAAGTAGTTGGAAAATATTGAAGTAGTGGGAGAATATTGCAAAAGTCGCTAAATGTTGAAGTAGTCGAAAAATGTTGAAGTAGTTGGAAAAAGTTGAAGTAGTTGGAAAATGTTGAAGTAGTAGGAAAATGTTGCAAAAGTCGCAAAATGTTGAAGTAGTTGGAAAATGTTGAAGTAGTTGGAAAATGTTGAAGTAGTAGGAAAATGTTGCAAAAGTTGCAAAATGTTGAAGTAGTTGGAAAATGTTGAAGTAGTTGGAAAATGTTGAAGTAGTAGGAAAATGTTGCAAAAGTCGCAAAATGTTGAAGAAGTTGGAAAATGTTGAAGTAGTTGGAAAATGTTGAAGTAGTTGGAAAATGTTGCAAAAGTCGCAAAATGTTGAAGTAGTCGAAAAATGTTGCAAAAGTCGCAAAATATTGAAGTAGTTGGAAAAAGTTGAAGTAGTTGGAAAATGTTGAAGTAGTCGAAAAATGTTGCAAAAGTCGCAAAATATTGAAGTAGTTGGAAAAAGTTGAAGTAGTTGGAAAATGTTGAAGTAGTAGGAAAATGTTGCAAAAGTTGCAAAATGTTGAAGTAGTTGGAAAATGTTGAAGTAGTTGGAAAATGTTGAATTAGTTGGAAAATGTTGAAGTAGTTGGAAAATGTTGCAAAAGTCGCTAAACGTTGAAGTAGTCGAAAAATGTTGCAAAAGTCGCAAAATATTAAAGTAGTTGGGAAATGTTGAAGTAGTTGGAAAATGTTGAAGTAGTTGGAAAAATGTTGCAAAAGTCGCTAAATGTTGAAGTAGTTGGAAAATGTTGCAATAGTTGCAAAATATTGGTAAGGCAAAGGGTTGAGTAGCGCTTAAAATGTTGAAAAACTCTAAAATGTTAAGAATTTCGAAAGTTATCGAAAATTCAACAATGTCACGTTTCCACCAATCACCTATGGCATAGATTTTCTTTAATATTCATCAGTAAAAATGTTCAATTTTTCTTAACAATTTTGTTTGTTTATATCAAAATTTTTGTGGCTCGAAGTGCGCGGCGTGTGCTATTTCATGCCAATCCATACGGAATAATACGTCATATGTAAATATTTTCATTTGTCTACATTTTCTTTTGTTTTTTTTTTTTATTTTGTTTTTGTAAAAATTAAATTATTTTCCCAATTATTATTTGCAAGAGCCTAGATTTTAGACAGAAAAAAAGCTTAGCATTATTAATATTAATTAATACGAAAAATAAAATGGTGTTTCCGTTGTGTAATTTATTTTTTGTCAGGTAAAGCAAAATTACGAGTACTACGTTTGTTAAAAAAAAAATATTTATAAATTAATTTTCAAGTTGTTTAACAAACAAGTAGCCCCTTGCATTTACGCACTTAACATTTCTTAGACAGTGCGTGAGTTTTTAAGATTTTTTCGAATTTATTTCTATTCAACCGAAAAGGTCAAAGAAACATTTAAACTAAAATTGAAATGAAAAACTTAAAATCAATAACTTTTTCATTAACTGGTGTTCAAAAATAAAATCTTTTTTTTTAATTCGGAATTAATTGAACATTTTTTTTTATTCGTTTCAAAGTATGTAGGTATATTTATGCAAAGAAATATTAGAAATATTAGAGGTTCAAAAGAAAAAAAATCAAACGTTTTAAATTGAGTTATTTAAAAAAAGAAATCAAACAAAATATTAAAATTTAAATACATAATAAATGTGAGCTTACCTTAAGTCCCTTGGCACGATTAATCGCTCGCAGTGGCCTTAAAACTCGAAACACACGAAGAATTTTTACGAACGATATAGCGTTGGAACTAAATATATGTAAATAAAATAAAATTCCGAGGCAAAATTAACACGATAAAAAATGTGTGTAAGAACTAAATATGCTGTAAAACAAGACAGTGGAAAGAGACCCAATGTACTACGCATTAATTTTTAACGAGAATTGATAACAGTGTAGATAGACCCCACTATTGCTACATTTTCGAGGTCGCTGAAAACGAATATGATCTTCAAAAATAATTTCAATTGTCAGTTTACCCACTACCACGCTCCTGGGGTACGAAATTAAATTGGCATACGAAGTAAAAATAGATCTGCATTCCTACGATTCTTGCCATTTTGAAGCCGAAAATGACAATGAAAAAAAAGATCGACACTACCATCAACCCCTTAACGATCCTTTTTTAACCCTAAAAAGCGATTGAAACTTTTATTTTCATGCAAAAAAAATATAAAAGAAAGGGTGCCACATGGTAACGGCACCGACGGTAAAGTCAAATTTACTTTTCGTTGTCATTTTCGGCTAGAGCGCCCCAAAAAACTTAGCAATCCACACACATCTCAATTTTCCATGAAAATTGAAGTTGCAAACCCTTTCTAGGGCTAGTAAAGCGTCGTTAGGGGTTGATGGAGGGGTCGCACTTATTTTTTCATTATCTTTAGCATGGCCAGAAACGTAAGAATGAGCAACCATTTTAACTTTGTATGCCAATTTCTACTCCCAGGAGGCTGGTAAGGGTGTGATAGTGAGAAAACTGTCAATTGATTTAATTTTATGGTCATATTCGGTTTCAGCGACCTCGGAAATGTAGGAATAGTAGGGTCTATCTATCCTCAGGGTCACGCATTTTTATTTTTTTTTTTTTTTGTTCGTGTGCATTGACTCAAAGCATCCAGCCACTAACCCCTCCAAGGCTTTTGTAGTGATTGGTCATAGCGCCTAAGCAACTTTGTCGATTTTGAAGACTAATGCGATATTTAAGCTTAAAAAATTTTATCCTAGTAAGCACTGTAAGGGAAAACACTAGTTTTGCCAATATTTCTAGAGTGAGATTTCGATAAATTACTGGGTTTTTTAACTTTATGAATTGTTACGTTGTGTTTCGAAATTAATTGATACAATTGGACTTTAGTCGACTTCTTTGAAACTCTGCGAAACTTTTCGAATTTTTTCGATGTTCTTAGTACTTTTCAAGTTTCAGCGACTTTTTCGGTGTTTCTCGATCCTACTTGCTTCGATTTTTAATAACTTTCTATACTAAGCCGAAAGTTTCTGGCTTTTTGTTACTTTTCGTTTTTTTTTATGTTTTATCGATTTATATTAACATTTTCCCATACTATTTGATACTTTTAGATTAGATATGACTTTTTTAATGTTTTTCGTTAATATTGTTACCTATATACTTTAGTCGACCTTTCGTTTTTTGTCGACTATTAGATAATATCCGACTTTTCGATACTCTGCGATTTATTCTTTTCACACTTTAATGAATTTTTTCAGTACTATCCGATAGTAACGTGTGATTTTTTTGCTATTTGTCTTTTAAGTGCAAGCTTTTTGACATTTTACGCGTGTTTCGTAACATAAGTCAACAACAAAAATGCTACGTAAGGTTTGCCATTTTATTATAAATTGACTAACAAACGAACAACGCTTGCAAATCATTGAATTTTATTATCAAAGTTCGAGCTTTGTGAGAAATGAGTTTTTTATCGAAAAATTTTCTTCGGCGACGAAGCTCATTTTCGGCTCAATGGGTATGTCAACAAACAGAATTGCCAAATTTGATCTGAAGAGCAGCCAGAGGAAGTTCAAGAGCTGCCAATGCACTCTGAAAAATGCACTATTTGGTACGGTTTGTGAGCCGGTGGCATCATTGGACCGCACTTTTTCAAAAATAATGAAAATCGCAAAGTTACAGTCAATGGAGCAAGGTACCGTGGAATGATTACCGACTTTTTTTGCCCAAAATGAAAGAATTGGACTTGGTTGACATGTGGTTTCAACAAGACGGTGCCAAATGCCACACGGCACGCGATACTATCGACCCATTAAGAGGCTAGTTTGGTGAGCAATTAATCTCACGTTTTGGAGCAGTACATTTGCCGCCATGATCAAGCGATTTGACCTCACTATATCATTTTTTGTTGGGCAAGGACAAGCCAGTCACAATTGCAGCCCTGGAAGGCATCATAACAGCTGCCATTGGTGAAATACCGGCCGAAATGCTGGAAAAAGTATGCCAAAATTGGAGCTCACGGATGAACCACCACAGGCGTAGCCGTGGGTAACATTTATATGACATAATCTTTAAAAAATAAATGAACGCTCCAAATATTTCGTTTATTATTGCAAATTATCTGTTCTATTTTCAATTTTTAAAAACCATAGTAGCTTCGTTACTATGTGACTTGCCAATTCGGGACTGAGTGCATCTATAGCATGGGTTTTGGAGACTCTTACAAAAGTCTCATCTCTCCCTATTGTTACTCGTTAGAGCTTTTCTGTATTTATCCACTCAAAATTTGGCTCACTCAAAGTGTAAATCAGTAAATCTTAGTAACAACCGAGACGATTTTGAAGCGAACTCAAAATTAAAGTTTAATAATCTGGCATTATTCTATCTATTATCATGATTTATTATTTCAACCCAAAAATAGTGTACAAATTTTTTCAGTAAGTTTTTTTAGTCAATGACTTTAACATACCTGGAACAAATTGATACAATTGATACGGTGACCACAAGCATATCTAATAAATTAAAAGCTGAACGACAGAAGGCTCCTTCATGCAGAATCAATCCATAGGAAACCAGTTTCAGAAATAGTTCCGTTGTGAAAACAGCCGTGAAGAAATAATCAAATATATTGAGTATCTAAAAGCAAAATGAAGTAAAATGAAATCATTGTCAATTAAAAAGAAACATTTTTTCGTAAAGAGATTATGGTAACTGAGTAATAATGTGGAAAGAGAGCGAGAAGATCTTCCTTTTGATTCAAAAAAAGCGAAAAATCAACATTTATCGTCTTTTCCAATCCTAATAAAGGACCATATCTTCACTAGATCTGTTGATAAAGCGAGTCTCTGGGCAAGCACTTTTTTGAGGTCGTAATACCACCAGACAGGAGTCACTAGCTACTGTCTTAAGTCGAGAATAAGTCATCGATAGCGCTGGCCATTTGCTTAAAAAACAAAAAAATGCAAGGGATAGAGCATTTGCAAATTTCAACATTAAGAAGATCTGATGACATATCAACCTTTGCCATCTCTAAAATTTCTTATACATTGGTCCATGTTGCCATAGACGCTTTCTCTTCAAATTAATAGGTACTCCATTGATCCAGGGTTCTGCTCTATTCCTGTTCGTGGTCATTATTTTTATCGATGACCAACGTCAAGTCAACTAAACATTATGGTTCCTATATTACCTAATTTTCAGGTCAAGTTTCCGGAGCGAGTACAGTGGAAAGAGGGCACTCTCACCTTAAGTTTTGATACCACCATATTTACCGATGGGTCTTAGATGGACTCTGGAGTAAGCGCGAGGGTCTACTCAAAAGACCCAGAAATCTTTCAATCTTTCCATATACTTTATTCAAAAAGCGTTTTCCAGACTGAATTTTTTTCCACCCTTAAAGGGTGCAGATTTGTGGGCATTATAAATTCAGAGAAGAAGATAGTAATTCTCTCTGATTGCCAAGCCGCCATCAAAGCGTTGAGCGTGGCACATATAAAATCGAAGCTAGTGGAACAGTGCAGAAAAGAACTTGTCAAGATGGGACGCCAATTTGACATTACTCTCATATGGACTCAACGCCACAGGAACATTGAGGGAAATGAAAAAGCTGATGAGCTAGCAAAGCGTTCTTAATGAAACCGCTCAGGAACGAGTTTACATTCCCATCGGTTTAGTTAAGAAGAGAACTTTCTTGCATTTTCTGTCTGTAGACGGAAACCACTGGGAGTATTTAAAAACCTATAAAATAGCTAGATCAGTCTGGCCCTCTTATATTAACTGAGAGCCAGCTAGAGCCAGCTAGAATTCGCTGAAGTTGAAATGAATCTTTGCTCCACTATCTTAATAAGGCTAACTGTATAAAGTTGTCTGGCTCCAACAATATATTTTATAAATTCCTTGATTCCTGTAACAGAGCTCATAAATGACGGTCGTCAATACTTCAAAAGCCTATAGCTCCACAGTTAAGCCTCATAAGAACCAAATATGTCTACACATTTATGGCTACTTGAAGTATAATTAACCGGAATATAAAGAAAATTCGCGACCACACTTTATATTCGTTGTCCGCTTGACATGAAACGCCCCATATGACAATTACGAGATCATATTACACTTTGAATATATCGATTCTACCCGATCTGAGGCATAGAGGTTATGTGTTTGGAGTGTCGAAAGAAGCAGCCAAGTGCTTCTTAGGTTATTTAAAATGGTGTAAGGAACACGTCAACCCAGCGATATGATCCAGAGAAATTCATGAGCTTGTGCTATGCGGTCCATTTCATCACACCCGTCTCTTTTTCGTCACGACAGTTTTGAGTAGAATGTCAAACTTTTGTGATATTTCACTCTTTGGGCGCACTATTAGGTTGTGAAACAATCTCCTTGCGAGTGTTTTTTCAAACTGCTGTAACATCGGTACATAAGGTACCTTGAATTAATAGCTCAATCCCATTGATTAATACTCTAACGAATACTCTAGCTCTATTCCAAGTACAGGGTTTCTCTTAGCTCCTATAAATCAGCGGTGGGCACAGAAATCTAGCAAAAGGGCGCAAAAAAAAATTAAGCAACAAAAAATTAAATTTTAGAGATTTTTGCTTTCATTTCCAAATTCGCCAATCGCACAAAAAAAAACAAATTGCACTAGAAACAAAAACAATTGCTACATTCGTCGAGACACAATGCAACACCGTCACTAATTGTCTTGTGCGTTGTTTTTGTTTTAATTTGAACTCAAGTCCACGCTGTGTGCCGATAGCGTTGAAATTCTGCAAATTGTTTTTTGGTTGTTTGTGCGTCGAATAACGGCTCGGGCCATAAGGGCGGAAAGTGCCATTACGTGCCCATCGCTGTTGTGTCGTATAACGGTTTGTGTCATTAGGGTAGAAATTGCTACTACGTGCCCATCGCTGCTATAAATGTTTATTTAAAACTTTAGCTGGGAAGAAAACAGCCGACATTTTAATGCGAAATCAAAGACAACTAGTTGGTGAAACCAGCAAGATATTTCCTCGAAGAGAGCAATGAGCCTTAACAAAAGCTTTAACCAAATCGCTAGAAGAGGATTACAAAAGCACCACTTGAACAAGTGCCAGAGCTGAGTGTCAACACTAAAAATAACTGAGTGACAATGCCAGTAAACGTCATTTCTAATTTGATTCTTAAAATTTTTAATAATTTTTGTTTTACTTTTGTAGAGACAGTCAGTCGTAGGTTTGTCAAACTAAAGTGTAGTTGAAAATTGATATGTCAGACATTGTGTGGCATTTAATTTCATTCTTCATTTAATAAAACTTAATTTTTAAATACTTAGACATCGTGACAAGAGCGTGTGACAAAGAAATCGAGCAGACAGCACACATATTACTTCACTGTCCATGTCTGGCAGGATCCAGTCCTGGTCGTTTCTTCATAACGTTTCTTCTAGAAGTAAACAAAAGGCCTGACAAACTTCACAAGGTTTTGGAGAGTCATTTAAGTACAAGAGCCTCAGTAGGTTGCAAAGGTCTTAATGATTAGCACTCTCTCCTCCATATTCAAATTAACCTAACTTGTTTGAAAGTAGCTGGCGTCGGCCTTTTTTGTATTTTTAATCTTATGAAATAAAAACATTTATGAAAATTTATGAAATACTTACATTATTTCTTGGCGTATTTGTCCTTAAAGGCTCCTCTGCAGCTAACATAGCTGACGAAAACATAATGCAACAAAGTATAATGTTGCCGAAGTGTCCATGGTTACATAACCAGTGACAAAATACGCGAAACCTTTACGCATGCGCACAAATGTCGTTATGTTTGTTGTTGTTTTTTTTTGTACCGGAAAGAAAAAATATTATAGAAAATTTATGAAGATTAATAAAAGTTTTGTACATATTCACTTAAAAAAATGTCCGTGCAAAGGAATGTAAAAAAGACCAGGGCCTAAATTTTAGATGTAATTGGTTTTTCCTCATCAATTTCAAAAATACCACCCTACGGAAGGCAATATTTTATGGGCCTACATTTCGGTGAAATTAGGCTAATATTATGCAGTTAATTTTTTGTTTGTTGGTCCTCAGTAAATAACTGGGTGTGGCAAGTATTTTTGGACCTAAGTTTGCAGTGAGATTAAGTTCAGTCCTAGAGTGAGTGAACATTAAACCTTGATCGTAATGTGCAAAATTACTTTTTGACATTTTTCTGACGAAAAGGCGTTCAATATAAATGACACAAAACACTTTTTTCGACGGATCGGAAGCACCCCCCCCCCCCTCATTTTTAAAATATATATTTTAACCTACAATTACCAGGGTTGCCAAGTTGTAATTAAGGAAATACATTTAATAAAATACATTTTCTTTAAAAAGGTTTTTTAGCCGCCAATATTACAAAATAAAATTGATGATGACCTTGATCGGTTTCTATAGACATGTTAGTATGGGTCAGCTATTTAGTTTCATTACGAAATCTGGTTGATTCAACGAGAGGGTATAGTCAGACACCCTAGACCATATTTGGTCTAAGTGATTTGGTTTTCGTTACCGACTGCCACTCCAATCTAACCTAACCTAACCTTGAACGATTTTTTTTTTGGTCCGGAATATTAATTCTAAAAATTTTTGAGCACACAATACAGAAATCCTCCGATTTTATCAGAAATTTTTCTTACGGCTTTGACATGCACTTAACGGCTGGGCTGCATCAGAAACGACAACTTGGCAACCCTGTGCACCAACGTCATATTCATTAGCGATATCGCAAAGTACAGCTCCATTCGTTATCACTTGTCATGCCCCTTATCACTAAAAATTTTTGAATTGCACATTGACCCTAGTGGACCGGGATGTTTGACCTATGTTGAATGAGAAATTGCCCGAACTACATTATTCAAACGAATTGGTTACTACTGACGAGTAGCTTTTGTCATACCGAGGCCGCACAAAGTTCACTCAATACATGCCTGTAAAGCCTCAACAGTGAGTACTATAAACTGAATTATGCCAAAATGTTCATAGGGATCTCGGCAATACGGAAGAAATCAAAAACTGTGCCACCACTCGGGTGATTTCTATTGAGTCGAATGTCATAAAAGGCGAAAAATGTCACGTTTTTTGAGAATTTTGTGCTCCAACTTGACGAAAAAGCAGCCAAAAGAACTGATTTGTTGGTGAAAGTTGACGAGAAAACAAAACCCCCACCACCAGATGCAATAAAACTCAGTTTGCTTACGAGACATATTGAAAAAACCACATAAATCGAAATGCAAAATACATATAAGCGGTTCTCGAAAATCAGAGTCAACTTGAACAAACTGAGCCAGAGGTTTCTTGTTTTGGCTTATATTTTCACCAGGCAGCGTTGGCGTTTCAAAATGAATTTACGTGGTGTGCTTTCGAAAAAGTTTTCAACTGGAGAAAACTTCATTTTTTCCGAGACTTGTGTCGGTTGGGGTGTTTTGCTTCTTATACGGAATTAGATTTTTTGCTATAAAAAACAAAACAAAAAAACAACAAAAAACATTAAATAATAAACCTGTTATTTTGCGAAAATATGAAGAACGATGATCCCGCTGGTATAGGTTGAATTGCCGTTGGAGCATTGTTCAGCTCAGACATACGTCTAGGACGTGCTGAAACGACACCTTCATCTTTGTGATCAGGCATAATGTGAGGGCGTGGTTTTATGTAATAAACACAAAACAGTTAATAATTGGGATTTTTGTGGTCATTATTTTTAGTTCATTTTTATTTTTTTTTCAATATTGAATTTTACATTGGAAGTGGTTGGAATGGATGGTTGGTATTTATGATTGTATTTATATATTTTTTGTAGGGCAGGGAGGCGCGTGTGTATGTAAAATGAAGGTTAGAAAAGAAATAAAAAATATTTTAATTATATAACACTAGCAAAAAAATCGTTTCTAAATAAATATATGGCTTATTCACAATAGTTTATAATAGGTTAAAAAAAAACCTACTAATGCCTACCACTAACATTCCCAGTGAAAAGGCACTCTATGCCAATTATAAATAATCTTGCCATAAAATAAATAGCTAAGTACAGACAAAATAATATTAAAAATAAAGCACTTAAACTTAAAATAAAAAGAGTGTAAGCCGAAATTTATTTCATAATAAGAACATTTTTAACATTTTAGTTTTTAAAATAAAACAAATAAACCTTAGAGATTTTTCAAAAAAATTTTAAACTTAAGCCCTATAGAATGGCGTCCAAAAAAATTGCAACTTAAAACTATCGAAAATCGTCCTTGGGTCCATATTCTTTTAAGACCTTTGGAAAAAAAGCGAGTAGCCCTCACTAGCGGCGTGATGTGCGAACTATATGCTATAGGGAGATATCAAGCAGTGTCAAAAAGTAGCGTTTTGATTTGAAAAGTAACAACAAAGTTAAGTGTTTCGAATGGTAATGGTAACGAAAACGTTGATGAAAGTAAAAAATATCGTAGAAATTAAAGCGAAACAGCTTGATAGCTAGGAAGCCGATGGCCAAAATTTGTGTATGATTTTATCGTGCGGCAGATTTTGAGAATCCTGAAATTCTAAGTGCTATAATTAATACGAACAATCTCTGCCGTGGCATTATTAATTGTGTGCCATTTAAAACTCTAAACAAGCAATTTTAACGCGTCTGTCATTTATTTAAAGAAATATTTGAGGCATATTTGGAAACAAATACGTAAATTTTTGTTACTGCGTCTGCCTAAGTGTAACTTTTTTTTTTTTTGCTGATATTTTAAAACACATGTACAAAATGTGATTTTATTGTCAGGCAGATTGCTGTAGTTATAAAGAGTAAGTGATAAAAAAAGAGAAACAAGCTATTGATAGCAATATTACAAACATGTTTGTAAAAAATTGAGCTTTAAATCATTTTTGCGCGTCTGCCACTTGACTAACTGTTTCTTTTATTTATAAAAATCATTCAAATAAAGTAGGCAGACGATGTTTTTTCGAAGACTAATGATTTTCTGCACTTATGATACATAATATTAAATATATATCTATGCATACATAGCTACAAACGTGCAAATTTTGTTATCTAAAACTTACTATTCTCTATTTACGTTGATTTATTGTTTTTTCTGTATAGGTATATGAGGCATTACACGCTAAATCGAATACCATATCAATTTTTCTCTTGGTACTAGCCACCATAAATTTTTCCAATTTTTTCTGCGAAAAATCGTAAATTTAAAAATATAGATCTGCATAAGTTTCAGCACGGCAGATTTATTAAAAAATTTAAATTAACGATGATTAACGATTAAGCTTTCCAACTATGTATATTAAATTTATTAGAAAAAATCTGGTGTCCTTAAGCCATATATATGAAGTTGTCCAAAATCGACTACTTAGACATACAACCCCATATATTTTGAAAAAGCAGAGACATACACGTCTGCCTCTTGTATTTTAAGCTTCTAGACACAATACGAGTACAGAAGGCAACGAAATACTGAAAAAAAAAATTATAAAATAATTAGTAGATTTTTTTTTTTTCAGTAGAAACGTCTGCCTTTTGTATTTTCTCATTTATAATATGCTCTTAACACAATATATGAGGGGCAGACGCATTTACAAAATGCCCGTCGACGATAAAATCATATTTATCTATAGTACATACCTAAAATGTTCACCAGCTCCCTAGCTCAGAGTCTGAAGTTGATTTAGAGGTCAGAGCTATAGTGTGGTTTGAGGAAGATTAGCGTAATTTTTGTTTTTGTTGAAAAATGCTTAAGGACATCGGTGAGCGTAAGGTAATTGATTTTTTTTTTTGTATTTAAAAGCTCCTACTGACAAATGATAAGAAAAGGAAGTGAAATATTTTTTTTGGGGGAAAAGCATTGCACGTTCGATTGAGTGTTTCATTTTGTGTCACCAAGTGACTTATTTTTCTTTTAATTATGTTGCATAAATAGCAAATGTTTGCTTTTAAAACCTTAGTGTAGTTTACCTGTTCGTGTTGCTAAATATAAAGAACGAGCTTTCACGCGGCATTGGTTTCTTAGTCTTCTTGATGCTGATTTCTGATAGACGTCTTGGTCGTGCGGTAGCCTGGGCTGTTGCTTCGGAATTGGATTCTAGATGTTATTATATATGCATGTGTGGTTTTTAGGAAATAAGTAGTGTGTTAGTAAGATTGCAAGAATACATTTACAGTGTGGCCTAGATATCTGCGGTTACTGTATAGCTACGCGGAGTGCAGATAGAAACATAAATATTTATGTGATTCAAATTAAATTTACATTTTCTTTTCGCTTTAGATCAAAAAAGGAAAAAAAAATCATAAATGTATGTTATAGAATTTTGGGCGTTATTTTGAAATATATATATGTGCATACAGTGGAGATGAGCTTAGGGAGCATCCATATATGATGTCATGGTTTTTTAACGTCCTTTGCCTGCCCTTCCCTGAGGGAAGCTCACTGTCACAATGTCACTCTCTGTGATTGTAGTCAATGTTACAAAGAGTTACAGATGACATGACTCCCCCTAGGAAGCTCCCTTAACAGTGACCAGTAGGATTTTATTTTGTAACATTCTTGAACCACACCCAAATCCAAAAAAAAAGAGGAATTTTTAGTGCTATTTTTGATACGCTGTTAATTTTCTCATTTAGGGAGGTTGGATTTAACCCCTTAATGAAAAAAGACTGTCACTTTTTTTAGTTTTTTAAGCTACGTTTGCGAAATTGTAGGGTTAAATTACTTTTGACTAAGGCAGAGAATTCATGCCAGGCATGAGAGCCACATACCGACGGCGACTCAAAACAGCAACGGGGTTAAAACTATACTCCCTAGTTATGTTAGTCAACTTATCCATACATATCTTACCGGCCAAATTAGTTTTTAGGATAAACTAGTTTTTCTTAAGCCAAGCTAGCTCATCCGAGGCGTGTCAGTATGAACCAGTTTAGCCTAGAAAAATTTTAACGTGTTAGGCGAAGCAAACGGGCTTAGGCCGCGACTCAGTATTTACATCCTCCAATATGTTCAACATTGGTTTCGCGGCGGTTCATTAAAGTATATCCAATGGCGATGTGTTAGTGTAGCCCGTGTAGGACATAGTATAGTAAGCCGAGCAGAAGACCGGCCGCCATTGGACATTTTGGAGTATGTAAGCCTTGAGCTGAAGGCAGCCTTTTTACCCTACCATACTAAAGTTTCAAGAAAATCGGGAGTGAGGCTTTTAAAGGAAATAATATCAATAGTTCATCCTGGTTCGTCCTAACACGCTTCGGATGAACTAGTTTGGCCTAGGAAAAACTATTTTATCCCAAAAATTAGTCTCGCCGGTAACATATACACCACAAAAATTGGTTTCGGCAAGCCCTAGCATTCGTAACACAAAAAACTGCAAATAGTGGTAGATTTTTGCATTACGGAGTTACAACTTCTCATAGTTTTTTTTTCTTATTTTTTTTCTCTTGGGAACGCTTCAACCTCGTAGATTACAGTTATTCCCATTCAATCTCATAGTCAAAGTTAAGTGATTTGTCCATATTCACTCCAAAAAACTTGATCAATCACAAGTGGTTTTGAAAAAGTAAGCGGTTTTTTTTTCAATTTCAAAATTTATTTTAACTAAATGGTTTTTCACCCTTGAGAAGATGTCTTAAGCTCCAGAGTCTTGACAGTTTTTAAGTTGATTTTTGCTTTTTTTTGAGGGATGTCTTAATCCTTCTATTAAAATATGTAATTTTGATTTAAAAAAATAGATTTAGACGGCTACTTTCACACCCTACAATTTATATTTTGATTTTAGTGTAGTTTTTGCTGCAGCAAGATGTTGAGCAACAATAAGGCGTTCAAAAAATTCTCGGACAAAGTGGTATTAGTTTTGGATAATAACGCCCAAAATACGATCTCTTTTATATAACATTTTTTTTTTCGTTCATATTTTCCTTTTAGTTTTGAGCGATTTTTCACTTAATTTTGGCGAAATAACATTTTTTTTGGTTTCTGAGCGATTTTTGTTCAGCGATTATACGCGGTTTCATGCATTCGTAAAAGACGTATCATACGTTCACAGACATTAGGGCCAACTGTATTTGTATATTGGATAAAAATGGTAATAATTAAAATGAGCGGCAATTTTACGGTTTAAGCGACAACATAGAGTGCAGATTAGTGCATATTTGACGAGAAAAAAAAAACCTAAGTTGACAAAAATCTCAGGCTATCTGTCCCACAAATCGGTGTCATGTGAAAGCAGAAAGGTAGAACATCTCTAAAACTATACGTATCAGCTATGATTTTTAAATTTTTTTTTTACCTTGCTGCTCATTTGAAGATTTTATTTTTACGTACTTTTTTTTAAGAGACCAATTTGGCTCAAAATCAATGACCATAGACCTATATGTCGTGCAAAAAAAAAAAAGCCAGATGAAAATGTCCAAAAATGTTCAAAAACTGAGAAAAAATCGAAAAATAGTTCAAAAATCGAAAATACTGAAAAGTTGATAATGTTGAAAAATTCCAAAGAAGTCGAAATAAGGCGAACGAATGAAGGTGTTATCTTCGGCAAGACCGAAACTAACATGCGCTACACTGCACTGAAAGTAAGTACATTTTAAATTCATAAGGGGCCGTTCGTTAATTAGTGTTCAATTCAGTTTTGTAACACAACTACATTTGCCTTGAGTAGAAACTACGCGTGTGATGGTGCCCAGCTACGTTCATAAGCTATATGTACATACATATGTATACTGAAACAAAAATACTGACACGCAGAATTGTTATGTGATAATGCTTAATACGTTTTTAGATATTTATAATTATTTTTAATATTTAATTATAAAAAAAAATACTTAATTAGCATTTTAATATTCATTGCATTTGTACATGTACCTATATGTATAGTAGATGGAGGCGAATGGGTACTTTTGTACCTACAACAGATTTTTTATATATATATATGGGTTCCCGACTACCGACTTACGTTAATAGATAAGTTAGGATTTATATTGCTTTTGCGCGATTTTAATATTTTTCAGCAAGAAATCAGCATCAGATAAACATTAAGCCGACGAAATAAACAAACACCACTGGATGTAGCAACAGACTCTGAGCAAATACTTTCCCGAGGGTTTTTGCTACGCTAAAACCGAATCCGAAATCTGAAACTAAAAATGCAAAAATCATGGTTTATAGCACAAAACTGTGTTCCTCCGAACGAGTTTTGTAGAGAACAAACGTTTTTGTGCATATTTAGGTTAGGATATATACAAAAAACCTAATGTAATGCAGCAATTTTGAGGCTCAAACCCTCAGGAAAATATAGTCTGGTCAAATTGTAACAAAAATATCGTACTCTGTTTATTTTCTTTTATTAGAGTTTGTGGGTGGTACCAGCACTTCACATATATTTTTGCCCATTCGCCCTTCATATACATACAAGCACATGCACACATACATAAGCATTAAATTTAAAAACTTAACATATACTTAAACTAATTATGTACATATACGAAAATAAAACTTTATTTTTTATGACATACCTTCTTGTTCTTCTTCATACATTTCACGTTCTTCTTCCTCCAAACGAATTTTCAGCTCAGAAAGGGTTTCATCTTTTCTAAAACATATAAAAATAGTTTTCTTTAATTGTTCGAGCCTAAATAATTTATGTTAAATCAGTGCTAAAAGTCTTAAGTACAAAAATAAAATTCATTAGTGAAAACACTTGCGGCGTTTTGTGTGAAGTTAGCGCCCATTTGCCATCACCAGGCTCAACACCCCTCACAGCTTACAGTTCTTAATCGACTTTCAAATTTTTGTTCATATTTATATGGTTATGAAGATTTTAAGAAGAAGTCTACGCGAACCGCGATGGTCACTTTGTTTTTGCAAATATATTTTTGTAAGTAAATTGTTTGACCTTTTGTTGAAATAGGCATTATATTTTAAAACTTCGAAAAGTCGAATCAGCTGAAAATGTCGAAAAATATTAAAAAAGTTGAGAATTTTCGCAGAGCCTGGAATGTTACACTAGCGATGCGTGCGTGTTCTAACAATTCACTTAAAAAAATTTTTCATAAATTTATAAATTTAAATATTAACTGCAAATTTAAGTTTCGACAGCAGATTTCCTTACGAAAAATCTAATAAATCTTGCACATTAAATAAAATAAAAATATTATAATAATTAAAGAAATTGTTAGCTAAAGCAAGTAAGAAATACTTACCCCATAGTATAATTCCCAACAATGCTCTCAATGGCAATGGCCTGTTATAACGGTACCCCCAAAATACTTTCGAAGAAACAACAACAACTGCTTGTACCTACACCACCACATTCTCATTAAGTTGTCACCGACTTGCTGAACTGCCTTTGTTTGTATTTGAATACGATTGTCAATTTTCAATAAACGTTTTTTAATAAATAAAGCAAACACTCATAACGTTTTGGATAAAGGATATTAAAATTTAAACACTTGTTGCATCCTTGAGCAAATGAAAAAGCTCAAAAAGAAATTACATTTCATTTTCCGATATAAAATAAAACACTACGAGTACTTTTCCAGCGGCAATGCCAGCTCTGCCTACAGCACTGCCTTCATTTGGATTTGCATTTTCATGCAATTTCACTTAAATATTTTGCTGAATTTATTACACAAAACTCACGAAAACATAAATTTCACATTTTTAATGCTTCTATTTATTTTAAAACATTAGTAAAGAATACGAAAAATTGAATTTGTAGAGATTTACGCGTATTTTGCACTTAAAATTAAAACTAACTGTTGACAGTTGACAAGGTTGCCACCTGCTCAGTCCTACAACGACAGTAGTGGTTTTAATGAAAGAACAACCACGGGAACTTATCCAAAAAAGGAGACAACGTTTTAAATTTTTTTATATTGAAAGTTTCATGTTCTTATGAGACATCTAGAATCTTTCAGAGCTGCTATTTTATTTAATTTAACTCTGGTCTAATCAAAGTTAGTTTCAACTGCTTGCAGTGAGCGCGTCAATTAATTTTTTATTACCTTATTTTGACAAAGCACGATATCTTCATTTTTGAGTTTTAAAATATATATACAATTTTGTAAAAGTCAACATACGTCAGCCGCTCACAACCAGATTCACCATGATCTGGTGACTGATGCTTGTTTTCACTATCAGCCATACTTGAACTATCAATTGCAAAAAAAATAAGCGCGAGGAAATGACGTTGAAAATGCAACGCTGCCTCCCGGAATATTGGGCTCAGTTCACACGAGCGTTTTTTCAACGCGCGTTTTAGCATAACACAAGGCCACATACAATGAGCCACACATGACAGTGTTTCTTATTGCATATAACGTTGTGTTATGCAAAAACGCTAGTGTAGTCTTAGAGTAAAAGGCCTAAAAAGGAAAACGACAAAAAAGTTGAACGACAAAAAGTTAAAAAACAATATCTAGTTCAGCTTCAGTTGGACAATTAATAAATTGAACAATAAAATAATTGTACCATCTTAGTACGAACGGCAAAAAGTTTGACATTATGATCGTATTATTTCCATGTATACTCTCAGTAATTCGACAATTGCAACTAAAACACAAGAAACTAAAAAATAGGATGGAATTTTTTCATTCAGGGCTATTTCGAAATATGTGAGAAATCCGATATTGAGCGTATCTTGGTCAGCTTCTCCTAGAACTGGGAAATAAATGTCTTGCAGGCATTTGAAACACTTTTGTGGATATTTGCTGCTTTAAATTGAACATACTGTGGGGAGTTGTGTGTAGCCTTCTTGCTGCTTGCAGAGATACTGGAACGTATAATCGTTGCTTAAGAAAGAATTCTGTATGGTTTTCGTAGAACTTCAAATTGTACTAAATTACTTATACTTCAGAGGTACATGGAACTTAATGTTGATTTAAAAAAATTTATAAAATTTATGAAGAACGAAAGTTTGTTGAGAAATCTTGCTTCCATAAAATAAGCAGCAAGCAGTTGGAACTAACTTTGACTTTACCAGACCCAAAGCAAATAATAAAACAGCATTGCTTAATTCTAAATAACTTATAAGAACATCAAATTTTTAACAACAAACTTTATAACGTTATCAAAAAAATTTCCCTATTTCGGATAAGTTTTCCTTATTTTCTTTTCATAATAAACCACTACTGTCGTGGTTTCAACTGAGCAGGTGGCAGTCTTGCCAACTGTCATCAGTTAGATTTAATTTTAAGAGCAAAATACACGTTAGCTTTTACAAATTCAATTTTTCGTAGTTCTAATGTTTTAAAATAAATAGAAGCGTTAAAAATGTGAAATTTATGTTTTCGTGAGTTTTGTGTAATAAATTCAGCAAAATGTTTACGTGAAATTGCATGAAAATGCAAATCCAAATGAAGGCAGTGCCGTCGGCAGAGCTGGCATTGCCGCTGGAAGTGTAGTGTTTTATTTTATATCGCAAAATGAAATGTAATTTCATGAAATGCTTTGTCATTTGCTCATGGAGGCAACAAGTGTTAAAAATTTAACATCAATTTTCCAAAATTTTATCAGTGTTTGCTTTATTTATTAAAAAACGTTCATTCAAAATCGTGAAAGCCGAAGGCATTTCAGCAAGTCGGCGAAAAGTTAAGGAGGTAGTGTAAATGTATTGCAGTTGCTGCTAGACTGCACCATCCGCTGCTGTTTCTTCAAAAGTACTTTGCAGTATTTTGCAATATTTTTCATAGACCAGTGCTTTTGTAACAATGACTGAATGTCTACCGCGGGGTAAGTGTTTTATTTTTATACCCTACACACGTTCACTTTGTCATTCCGTTTGTAACGCATAGAAGGGGGCGTGGCAGATATGGAAAAGTGTATATATTCTTGATCAGCGTCACCACCTGAGTCGACATAGCTATGTCCGTCTGTCTGTCTGTCTGTCTGTCCGTCTGTCTGTCTGTCTGTCTGTCTGTTGAAATCAAGTTTACGCAAAAACTAAGCAAGCTAATTCAATGAAATTTGGCACACAGCTCACATCTTCTTGCAAGCTGCTAGCATATAAAAATGGGTGAAATAGGTTCACAGCCACGCCTTCCGCCCATACTCTATGTAAATATATCCAAGCCCATTTTGAAAAAAGTTTCTGCGATTTTGATGAAAATTGGTGATTTGGTGAATATGAGAACAACATTAACATCCGGCTAGGTTTTAAGTTTGCAAGCGCTCTTAAAGGGGCGTGGCATAGCCCTAACTTTTAACTTTTATAACGCCATTGCCCGTAAACCGTGCAAGATATTGTGATGAAATTTGGTACACGAATACAGATCTTATAAATCTTGAACTGCGCAGAAAGTGGGCTGAATCGTAAAAGTGGACGTGGCACTTTTTAACAATTGAAAATTTGAATTTCGTATATCTCCAAATTGGCAAATACTATTTTCATAAAAATTTTAGGGATGATACCACTGAAAGTAGTCATCAATACCAGTTTCATCAATATTCTAGAAAATTTCGTAAAAGGGCGTGGCATATCCTACAATAATTATAAATGTTATAAAAAGAGAACTAACAACGCAATCGTTATGAAATTTAACAAGGCGGATGTACTTGCTAAAAGGTGTCAAATTTTTTGCACAAAAGTGCTGGTGGGTGTGGCACCTCCCATATAAGCAAAACACGTTTAATGCTATAGATAGTGTGCTATGAGAGTAATCCTCATAAAATTTTGTGCAGAGCTGTCGGTTACTATAAGCTTTGAAATTCATTGGAACTTGACATGATTGAATTAGTGGGAGAGGCACCTCTCTCATTAAGATAAAGTTGTAAGTGCTATTTTAAGTGAACTGTTGGAGCAATTGATCTGATGTTTGATGTAATGGTTTACTGGGTATTAGGTACATATGAATCAAAAGCTATTGAAATAGCAACAGTGGGCGTGGCACCTTCCATGCAATTAAAATACCTTAAGTGGCATAATTATCGAAATATATATGCAATCATACTGAAATTTGGTGTAAGAAGTTTGTTTATGGAAGGCTATTTTGGGATCAAAATCGGACTGTATTGTACCAGTGGGCGTGTCACCCCCCTAAATTTTAGGAATAATTACGGCACATATCGCAAACTATACAAGCTATTGTGCTAAAATTTGGTTTGTGCATGTCAATCACGAATATCATTTATTGAAACAAAAGTGGGCGGAATTGGAGAAGTGGGCGTGACATTTTTTTCAACATTTCCCATATTCTTTTGACATTTTCAACCTTTTACCTTTTCCCATTCAATTTCATTCGACATTTTCTTCGACTCTTTCATTAATTTTTCAGCATTTTTTTATATTTTTCGTCTCATTCAATTTCTTTCAACTTTCTTCTATGGTATTTATATATTTTCAGCATTTTCAGTTTTTTCCAACACTTTTCAACATTTTTGAACCTTTTTACATTATTTTCGACTTATTCAACCTCTTCAACATTTTTTTAACATTTATTTAAAAAGAACTTTCAATGCAGTGTAGAGCATGTGAGTTTCGGCCTGGCCGAAGGTAACACCTTTACTAGTTTATATTGGTGTAGGTATGCTGAAATTGTTCAAAGCATTGATGAAGTAATAAAGGTAACTTTTTTGAAGCCTCCAGGCTGTCATACAAAACTTTTTCGAATTTATTGCATCATTTGGTGCATCATCACACTTAGATATGAGCAAAGACATCAGAATTTTCAAATTCAGAATTTATGTTTGCATAGCTTACTGTACCGAAAGCTTTCAATTAATCAATTAGCGCAAAGTCTGCTGTTACTTCTGGAAGAAGACAATTTGAGGTTTTATGGGAGCTGGAAAATAACATCTCTAAAATCTATTCTGTAAGTGATAGGCTGATAGCATTAGAGCTCATTGGATTAGAGTCCTAAGCTTATTAGAAAACGCAATCGTCCTAAATTATCATGGAAACAATCGAACAAGAGATAAGTGAATCGGCGAAATATTAGAGAGAATTGAAGGCACTCACTACTGATCGTGCACTTTTTATGAGTTTTGTGTAGGCTGCCTGTTGAGATGGGGTACGCAAGAGAAATAGGAGGCTTCTTAAAATGAAATTACTTCAAGATCATTACGTCTTTTTCGATTCGAGCGCAACTTTATAGTGAATAAGAATTTCTTTGAATTATTATCACACATTTCTAGGAGTTACGCTCAATTCATATTTCAGTGCGCATCTATCAGCCTGTAAATTTATATATTCAGCTCTTAAATTCGTGCATATGCAGAGTTTGCGTATTGTAATACACTCAGAGTGTACATGTTCGTATGGTTAATTTTGCTCCTAATTGATAAGAAAGAGACAAATGTTGTCCAAGATATGTTAACTTATTGTTATCATCGATATTTTCGTTTTATAAAAAAGTTGGCCACATATCGTAGGCCACATATCATATCATATCATTTTATCACATATTCATATACATATCATCATATGTGATAAAACTTTAGCTATCCCCCTCCCTTTCTAAGCTAACACATCATGTGTGTTATTTCCTAAAATCTATGTTTTATGAAAAACAGACCCTAAATTAACGTAACCAGATATTTTTCACCAAAATTCGGAGCGGAAACAAGTTGATGAAACTCTTTTAAAGATTCGCAAAAAAAATTGTGTGTGCTAATCAAAAATAAAAATATCCTCACTTTCATATCCCGAAAACCGTAGCAAAATCAGATATTTCCAATTATTTTTAAGGAAAGTCACATATTTACAAGCTCCAACTATTTGTATATACTAAAAAAAAAGGTAATTTTTTCCACCGAAAATCCTAGCAAAATGAGATTTCTTATTTCCAATGAAAACGCGGAGCAGATAATCAAAAACGTGGACTTGTTTTCCGAAACGCAGATCACATGGTCACGTTACTCTGAAGCCATTATTTTCAAAATCATTAAATGCAATATTAACGAAATCAGTTTGAGTAAGGACAATTTTGAAAGGCCGAAAAAAACATTTTTTTTCTTTAATACCCAAACGCAAAAACCAGGCTACTTAAAGTCCAAAACTAATAATTCATAAAACTGATATTTGTGTATTATTATCTACATATCTGCACAGTATTACATATATTAAAAGTCGCTGCAATAAAACTATAACTTGTGAACAATAGATAACGAATGGTGTCGCCGACAATTTTTAAAAAATACAATTGGGGAACTGTTGAAAATGGCGCTGATAAAATGAAAGTACGCGTCTTTACTTTTCTATTGGGTCAGTAGGTGACAAAAGTGCGCGAAATGCGATACATGTGGCAACTTTGGGTGAGGTACATGAAGAAGTGTTGAAATGCGTAGATGTTATAGCAACTCCACTAGAAGTACAAGATGTGGAACATCCACCGACATTGGACACATTAGATTACGTATAGAACGGTAAGTATACGCGAAAACTAATTGACGTAGCAAATTAAATTTCATTCACATTATTTTTTAATTATATATAGAGCGATAACTTAGATCCACGCCTTATGATTGCTGTGAGTGTGCCTATCTCTGATCGATCCTAACTTTCTCCAAATGCAACAAAAGCACAATGAAGAGCACGTTTACTTGGCGTTGCTGGTGGCGATGTGCCAGTTAATGATAGTGATTAGCTAACATTATTATATAAGGTGGGTCTAAGATCAAAAATGATATATTTTTAACAAAAAATTTGAGCTCAGACCCCATACTCTTTTACAGTCAGGTGTCAATGGTTATTCATTTGTTGTGAGTAACAACGGGTATGTGCCACTGCATTCTGATTTGCGTGTCATGGTTAACCAAGAGAGTTCAGTTTTAGCTATGTCCCGAAAAGTAACGATTTCAATTCCAGTCAATTAGATTTTAGAAGTATTTCGAATAGCACATTATAAAAATGTTTCAATATCTTAAGCAAGCAAATATCAATGATCCAAAAATGTCATTAAATTGTTGTTAAAACTCATGAAATTGTTAAAAAATTATTAGGTGCGCAACTAAGTTCTCGCTGTTTGTCAACAGATGGCGCTAACGGTAAGAACTGGTTGCTTTGGTTCCTATCGAAACGTTATGAATCTAGCCTAATCATATGGTATAGAAACCGATTTGACACTTTTAAGATTTTGAGTTTTCATAGTCTGTTTGTGGTTGCTGATTTTGTGCCAAATAATCGTCATTTGCGAGAGGTGTTGATTTTCTTCTTTCAATCGAAGAAAACGGCGGCTGATGCGCATCGAGAGCTCCATAAAGTTTACGCAGATGATGTTCTGAGCGAAACAACCTGCCGAGATTGGTTTCGTCGCTTTAAAGAACATGATTTCGACATCGGCGATCGACAACGTGAAGGAAAGTCAAAAACCTTCAATGATACGGAATTGGGGACATTGCTCGATGAGGATTCGGCCCAAACGCAAGAAGAGCTTACTTCAGTATTGGGAGTTATCCGACAAGCCATTTCCAAGCGTTTGCATGCGTGAAAAACGTCCTCAATACGAACAGGGGCACGATAAAGTAATCCTATTGCATGAAAACGCTAGGCCTTACGTTGCTAAACCAGTGAAAACATACTTGGAAACTCTCAAATGGGAAGTCCTACCCCACCCGCCGTATTCCCAGATATTGCCCCGTCAGACTATTACTTGTTCCGTTCAATGGCATATGGTCTGACTGAGCAGCAGTTCAACTTCTATGAAGACCTCAAAAAATGGCTTGATTCGTGGATAGCCTCGAGAGACGAACACTTCTACCGTGATGGCATTCGAACTCTACCAGAAAGGTGTGGAAAAGTGGTATCTAGCAATGGCCAATACTTTGATTGATTCATCTGTTGCATTTTCTAACAAAAAACAGCGAGAACTTAGTTGCGCACCTAATAATATTTTTATAGTTCGTTAACATAGACCATGCCTCATCAAAAGTATATTTTCATCGCAACAATGGCAAAATGATGAATAGCAGATCATCAAATAGTCAAATATTACCCACATCATCAAATAGCCAAATAATACCCAAACAAAACTCAGAAAAATCGGACGTACAACTGCTTTGGTGCTAACTTCTAATGCCCACTTTATTGATTTTTGCTGTAAGTTTCAGACAGAAGCCTGATTATGTTCACAATAATTTCAATAGGAAAAGCACTTAAATTTGTACCAAAACATTGATTTGAATAATGTTAATGACTACTTACAACTTTTCATTATTAATGTCACGTCCGTCCATATCCATATCCATGTTATCATCATCTGTCTCGAGAATCGGGGTTGGACTGTGGGACTTTTGTTTATTTTCGTCAATCTAAAAAAAATAAATATGGAATTTTTATTCTTCGAACATTTTATTCATAGAGAGTCAAGCAAGCAAATTTTTTTTTTTTGTACTTTCTCAAGACGTTAGAAGAGTGTTAACTTTGGTCTAGACAAAAATGTATGAGAGGCGTGATAGTGCTGCTCTAAGCCATTCATAGTGTTTGGGTGAAATTTTGGTTTCATTAACTTAAATTATGTTTCAAACATAGCGTTCTGCATTTTTTTGCATATACGGAAGGTGCCACGCCCACTTGTCGAAATTCGTCTAAGTGTTTTTTAAGAGCTTGTACAAACTTATTTGTTTGATATTTTTTTAGTTGCCCATGTAGCGATTATACTACTTTATCAATTTTAACTCATAACTTACCTCTTCTTCTTTGTCAACAGTTGTCAGCGAATCTGCATCGGCTAAGTTGTCAACAGCAATGGCCAAGAACACATTCAGCAATATGTAATTACCGCAAATGAACAGTATAATGAAGTATATACATGCCAGTACGCCAAATGAACTTACACCGCCATAAGCCCTTATACCATCATACATCACCAAATTCCAATCTTCACCAGTAAGTATCTAACAAAATATAAAAACAAAAAGTATTAAGTTTCAGTTACAGCTTTAGGCCAATGCTATTCACCTGGAAGACTGTCAGTAAACTCTGCCAAAAACTATCGAAATTCGATCGGGGTTTTTCCTCTTCAGGATCAAAATTGAATTTGCCACCAAAAACTTGCATGCCCAAGAGCGCAAAAATGACAATGAATAGAAAGAGCAACAATAAAAGTGACGCAATCGATTGTATAGAGTTGAGCAGAGAAGCTACCAGGTTAGACAAAGATCGCCAATATCTAAAGAAAATCAGCGAAAATATTATGTTAAGTTAAATTAAATGTAGTATAAATTTTAATTAAATTGTTTTCAAATTAAAATACAGACATAAATCGGCTAACAAGTCGAAAACTGAACTGAGCTGCCTTATAGTGCCAGCGTTCGGGAGGAGCACAGAATCGTGAAAGGTCAAAATCGTTCGAAACGAAGCTTGCTGACCAAAATCAACCACAGCTCGTAATGCTTAAGGACTTTTACCATTTAATCAGTTTTTCGATTTCGAAATATTTTTCAACATTTTAAATCCTTTTTATACCCAGCACAGCGGGTATATTCACTTTTTCATTCCGTTTGTAACGCATATAAGGCGGCGTGACAGTTATAGAATAGTATATATTAGGTGCGCAACTAAGTTCTCGCTGTTTTTTGTTGGAAAATGCAACTTTGTCAAAAAAAAGTTACAGATGAATCAATCAAAGTATTGCCCATTGCTTGATACCACTTTTCCCCAACTTTCTGGTAGAGCTCGAATGTCATCACGGTAGAAATGTTCGTTTCTCGAGGCTATCCACGAATCAAGCCATTTTTTAAGGTCTTCATAGGAGCTGAACAGCTGATCAGCCAGACCATGTGCCATTGAACGGAACAAGTAGTAGTCTGACAATATCAATGGGGAATACGGCTGGTGGGGTAGGACTTCCCATTTGAGAGTTTCCAGTTTTCACTGGTTTAGCAACGTGAGGTCTAGCGGATTGCTTTATCGTGCCTCTGTTCTTATTGGGGCCGTTTTTTACGCATGCAAACGCTTGGAAATGGCTTGTCGGGTAACTCTCAATGCTGAAGCAAGCTCTTCTTGCGTTTGGGTCGAATCCTCATCAAGCAATGTCTCAAGCAGTTAATAAATTGACGCCCTGAAGAAGAGGACAGATAATCCTCGAAACGTCGGCGCTGCAAGGGATAATTTTTAAAAAAATTTCTTGTGTTATAACTCGATTTTAATAAATCGAAAAGATCGATCTTAGCCTTTACACATATTAAAAAAAAAAAACTTTGAAACTTTATTTTCTAAAAGAATATTATTTTTATGGTTTAAGTTTCCGCACTATAAACGATCCCAAACAGCTCAAGAATAGCAAGTTTTTTTAACGTTTTGATCTCTAGTCAGCACCCTAAAAATTTCAATAAAATTGATCATTGTGTCTGAGATGAGTTGGTATGGAATTCGAGCTGTTCGAACAGTGCAGAAAAGAGAACGCAACTGATCTAAATTAAACTTAATATTAAGTATTTTACACTCACTTGGTTACTTTGAAGACCCTTAGCAAACGTACACAACGCAGCACGGATACGCCCAGCGGCGGCATTACCTCTGATTTGGTTAAAATCACCTCAGAAATGCTACCAATGACCACAAAACAATCAAAACGATTAAATAAAGACACGAAGTAGCCTTGAAATCCCAGACTGTACATTTTTAGCATCATCTCACACGTAAAAAGTGCAATAAAGAAAATGTTGGTATACTCTGGACAAGAAATATTAAAGAAAAAGAAAGAAATAAAGAACACTTTTAAGGACTTTTTTGTTTGGAAAATTATTTTTTTCTGAAATTTACCCGATAACTTTCCATTGAAGAAATTTACGAATATTTAGTGTTAAGGGAACAACATAATTTTTGATGTGTGAATACCTTTATTGGCGGGTATAAAGGCAAAAAATCCATTATGGATCGTAAAATATTACACTTTTGACATTTTTGCACTTTTGTCCGCATTTTTTCGACTTAGTGATTTTCGACCTTTTCAACATTTTTTGACTTTTTCAAAATTTTTCGAGTTTACAACGTTTTTTAACATTCATCGACTTTTTCAACCTTATTGAACTTTATTAAAATTGTTCAACATTTTTGACTTGCGATTAATTCTTTAATCTTCGACTTTTGCAACATTACTCGACCTTTTTTGAGCCTCTCAGCATAACTCGACTTTCTCAAAATTTTTCGAATTTTTGAATATATTTCGACTATCTCAACAATTTTCAACTGATTCGACATTTTACGACCATTTCAACATTTTTCAACTTCTTAGACATATTCGATTTTGAAAATTTTCCAATACATTTCAAAATTTTCTTTGTAGAAAGTTATCAAGCAAATATCAGCGAAAAGTTTCAAAGAATTCACCCTGCTACTGCCCATACATACATACCTTGAAATTCTTCTAAAAATGGTTTTTGTTCGTAGTGTTCCGTTGCCAAAACGGCGGTATTTAAAAAGACCAACGTAATAATTAGCCAATAAAAGGCTTGTGACTTAACTGCTTTTCGGCATGATCGCCTCATGCGTCTATTGATACGATCCAAATCTTTTTTCTTTTTACGCCACCATGATTCAGTTACTTGCATTTCTTGACCCTCTTCGCCCAATTGATCACTTGAGTCCATCTCATTTGTTTGCTTCATTTTGCCATCTTGCATGAGATTACCATCGGCTTCAGGCTCAATATCTTCTGCTTGGGTAATCCAATCGAGATAGCCGCGCAAATCTTCTTCAATTTGTTGCTTCTCACGTAATTTTTGAAAGTCTCCGCGATTTTTGGCTTTCGTGCGTTCCTTGGAAAATTCACCAGACAACACACCGAGAATTAGGTTCATAACGAAGAATGCACCTAATATAACCATTGATATAAAATAAATCCACTGCCAAGTACTTCCATACGCGTCTTGAATCTATAATAGTGTCCAATTAAAAACTAATGCCATTTGCTTTTTAATTATAGCCCCTGAAGAAATTTTGCTCAGAAATAGATCTCAATGGTATCGACTGTAATATTTACTTTTCAAAACAAGATTAGGTTCCTTTTCTTTTCGAAAAGAGTAAAAAGTTATTTACATTCATATGCTGTAAAAAGTGTTTTTTTTTTAACATAAAAAATAATAACAAAATCTCAGCTAAAAAAGTTTTGTATAAATTAGGACTGTGATGTATGAAAAATAACCCAAAAGGAACATGACCATTTTTTTATTCTAATTCCGAGTCAAAGTGTGAGTTAGGGAGGGTTTTGCCATTTTTGGTCCACCATATATTTTTTGCCTTAAAAGTAAAAAAATGCTGAAAACTAAAACTTATTTAGAGGTAAATGAAATCATATAAGAATTGAAATGATGTATGAAACGAAATATGAAATGAAATGATATTTGAAATGAAATGATGTATGAAATGAAATGATACATGAAATTAAATGATAAATGAAATGAAATGATAAATGAAATGAAATAATATACGAAATGAAATGATATTTGAAATGAAATGATGTATGAAATGAAATGATATATGAAATTAAATGATAAATGAAATGAAATGATAAATGAAATGAAATAATATACGAAATGAAATGATGTGTGAAATGAAATGTTAAATGAAATGAAATGATATATGAAATTAAATGATATATGAAATGAAATGATGTATGAAATGAAATATGAAATGAAATGACATATCAAATGAAGTGATGTATGAAATGAAATGAAATGAATTAATAAATAAAATAAAACAAAATTAAATAAAATAAAATAAAATAAAATAATATAAAATAAAATAAAATAAAATAAAATAAAATAAAATAAAATAAAATAAAATAAAATAAAATAAAATAAAATAAAATAAAATAAATTCAAATTAAATAAAATAAAATAAAATAAAATAAAAAAAACGAATAAAATAGAATTTTAAAATAAAATAAAATAAAATAAAATAAAATAAAATAAAATAAAATAAAATAAAATAAAATAAAATAAAATAAAATAAAATAAAATAAAATAAAATAAAATAAAATAAAATAAAATAAAATAAAATAAAATAAAATAAAATAAAATAAAATAAAATAAAATAAAATAAAATAAAATAAAATAAAATAAAATAAAATAAAACAAAATAAAACAAAATAAAATCAAGTAAAATAAAACAAAAAACAAAAAATAAAATAAAATAAATTAAATAATGTCGTTTGGAAAAACATCCGATTACATCGAAATTATCGGGTAAAGATAAATTGACCCAACATTTCTAGTCGCAGGATAAAAATGTGAAAATGTAAAAGAAAAATGGATCAAAAAATTGTTTTGTTATCAAATATTTGGGTATCTTTAGGAAGAATTAGTGTTTTTAGTAAAAAAGCTAAATTTGATCGCAAATGAGAAGTTCTTGTTTTGAATAGTAAGTCACTCGTTAAGGTATCAGGTAAACGCAGGTTATCTTCTAAGCAAAATATTTCGGGTGCATAAATGGTGTGCACAAAGGGAAAAAGTGCAGGACAAGCTCGTACTCAATAAAGGTATTCTGTAAAAATTAAATACATGCAAAAGGATGGTGGGGATGGCAAAAGGATGTTAGGCTGCTGTGTCAAATATTACCAAAAACGCCTTTTATAAGCGAGCACATAATTGGCATAGAAGATTATTCAGTTTTTGAGCGCATGTAAATATTATTCATACAACAGTTAAACGAGTCACGATTATGGCTCTGAGAGTACTTATTAATATCCGTGTGAAAAGATTATTATTTAATGACTCAAAATGTCATAAATATTCAAATAAGTTTTATATATGAGTGTCATATAAGTCATAATTTTTATGACTGCATTGTGACCCCTCATATATATAATAAGACTCATATAAATGACTCAGTTTTTATTGAACTTATGCTCACATACGTATATGAAACGGGTGATTTTTTTGGTAACTGTTTTTTCAGCGTAATTTTTTTGGCATCTCACGCATGATTCGTAACGTGTGATAACGTTAAAAATGCTAAGTGAGGTTTGCCATTTTATTATAAATTGACTAACAAACGAACAACGCTTGCAAATTATTGTATTTTATTATCAAAATTCGTGCCTGTGAGAAATGTGTTTTATCGAAAAATTTTCTTCAACGACGAAGCTCATTTTTGGCTCAATGGGTACGTCAACAAACTGATTTGCCGAATTTAGTCTGAAGAGCAGCCAAAGGCAGCTCAAGAGCTGCCAATGCACCCTGAAAAATGCATTGTTTGGTGCAGTTTATGGGCCGGTAGCATCATTGGACTGTACTTTTTCAAGAATAATGAAAATCGCACGACGTGGTACCGTGTGATGATTACCGACTCTTTTTTTGCCAAAATGGTAGGATTGGACTTGGTTGACATGTGGTTTCCACAAGATAGTGCCACATGCCACACGGCACGCGGTAGCATATACCTATTGAGAGGCGAGTTTGATAACCAATTAATCTCACGCTTTGGAGTAGTGCATTGGCCACCAATATCATACGATTTGACCACACTAGACTATTTTTTGTGAAACTACGTGAGGTCTGTCGTATACAGGAACATGCCAGTCACAATTGCAGCCCTGGCAGACAACATTAGAGCTGTCATTGGAGAGGTACCGTCCGAAATGCTGAAAAAAGTATGCCAAAATTGGAGCTTACCTTTGAAACACCTCAGGCGTAGCCGTGGGCAACATTTACATGAAATAATCTTTAAAAAGTAAATGAATGAAGTTGATATATCGCTCTAAATAAATATTTTATTCACTATTGCAAGTTTTCTGTTCTTTTTTCTATTTTCAAAAACCAAACGCTTAAAAATCACCCTTTAGCTTCAAGTAACATGATTTATTTATATATGAAATATTTATGTTTTATGATTCTTACTTATTTGCGCTTCTTTAGTTTTATTTTTAGTAAATTAAAATTTTAATCAATGCAATCTTTGAAACTATTTGCGCAGCTCGTGTACACTTTACCCTATGTGTGCATTTAGTATATAAATCAAATTAAACATAATGCATACCAACTTACATAATACAAGACGTCAGTCCAACCTTCGAGTGTAACGCACTGAAACACTGTTAGCATTGCTAAGCCGAAATTGTCAAAGTTCGTTATACCGTAATTAGGGCCATCCCAGCCGCTATAACAACTCATTCCAATTGGACATTCATATCCAACACCACACGGCTTTGGTTCTTCCATCATTTCGCCTTAGAAATTGATAGCCGGACGTGAAAAGAAGATTATTGTTTATATAAAACTGGTCGTGTAGGTCTTTTAATTATGACAATCAATTTAGAGCGGTTTTTTTTTAATCAAAAGTAGATATTGTTGGGTAAACCGTCTCGTTAATATTTATTACGCAACTGGAGCTAACTCTACTGTTAAATCCATTAAGAAGAATCTAACTAAAGCATGTATAGGGTCTTGTGCCAAGTGTTAACTTGGTGAACACTGGAGCTTATAAAACTTAGAGATACTAAACTCCTGTAGATAACGTCAGTACAACTAGAAATGATATGAATTAGTCTGGAAATCGCACTCGTTTTCTAAAGCGCTCAAGTGGGGATCAATGCAGCAGGAAAACTCGTACGCTGAAAACAGCCAACAAACACTTGGGCACAATAGGGTTAATATTATTGAACGCTTCTTCAATACACAGGAATGCACTCAGGGTGAATTCCTTATTTGCTAGAAATCAATACTAACAAGTAGTGTGTGCAGTGAAGTTTCTATGTAGCTACTTTTCATGTAGGCTTTGTTGAGAAGCAGACGGACAACCATCTACAAACATAAATTTTTATGGCCTAAATAAGCCTAAAATTCTTTGGATGCACATATGTTGGAGTTTTTCCGAGCCTTTGGAAGCAAAATGACGCTGGTCAGCCGCAAAGCTAGTGGATTTAATGAGGTCTTAAGGCAGTCACTCAAAATTACTAAGAACCAAGGATAGACGTGCAGAGTATTGTCGTGTAACTGATGTTACACCAACAGTCTGCGGTGATTTCTAGGATTCGTAAATATTTATTGCTCATCGAATTTGAGTTAACGAGGCAATGCCGCCGTCTGCTTTACTGGTTAGTTAAGTATTTAACAGGAAAACGAGTAAGAGATACGGAAACTCTGCTAGACGTGTTCCGTCAAACTTTTTCAAAAAAGAGTAGTAGGTGTAAAAGATAAAAATATATTTTGTCTCGTTATTTCAGAAGTTTTGCCATTGTTGCCACAAAAGTTGCATCACAAGTTGTGTTTAGTCTTTCACAACGAACTCTGGTATATTTTGCAATTAGCTTTGTTAAAAAAATTCCATTTAATCTGTCTATAGTAGGCTCATTTCCATTTAGTCTACTTACTGCTGAGGATGCATCTAGAAATGTCGTTAGCCCTGCTGTTAAGCTTTGAACCAGCCGCAGACATTTTGACGGCTCTGTGAGAGTTCAGATCGAAGATCAGATCAGATCAGAAGTTTACTCCTATAAAATCTCACTTTGTCTTTTCTACATTTTATTGAACGCTTGAATATGGGTGGGGGGGGGGCGTTAACAGTGAGGCAAAATTGCATTATCGGTGAACTGAGGTAGACTCTTCTTCAGTCAAAGTTTTTTTTGAAAATTAAGTCCGAAGCTTATGTTATGTCCAATACTTCTTCACTGTTTTTTTTTATAAAAGTTGTTTCACAACCTTTGCTGATGTTAAGAGCTTAGTGTTCTAAAAGCGTCTAGCCTCTAACAGTTTATAGCTTCCTCTTTTTTAATGTTTTTTAAAATTACGTGAAAATTAAGCAAAGGAAATATTTTGTAGGTGTTGCTTTTAAATGATGTTTCATTCAAAAAATATAGATATCAGATGAAAAGATACTAATCGCTTCACAATTAAAAAGTTTAAAGCTCCCAACCAAGATTCGGCAATTTAATGGAAAATGACTTTCGCATGCCTATAAATGCGCTAGCATAATTTTACGAAAATTCTATAATAAAATAAATTTGCTTGTGAATAATGTATGAATTGGTGCAAAACATGCTGGCATACTTTTAGGATTGCGAAAATTGCCGAACACTAATCAAAACTTTATAATTGTGGCTTAACTTTTTTTTTCATTTTTCATAAAAAAGAAAATCTTCAAATTGTTCAAAATTTGTAGACTCCTTTTTATTGTACCGTTTAAAAATTTCTGCTTTGATTCAATGCGACATATCTGGTGGCTACTAAGACTTTGGAATGGCTTTTTATTTTTTTTTTCTTTTTCATTTTGAAACTGATCTTACAACGCTTAGAGACACCGCCAATTCACTGGAAAACATTATAAAAACAATTGCATACTTTTCGGCACTAACTAAACTTAACTTAATTTTACAAAAATAGGCGTTATGCCAAAATCGCTGTCTAAAAATATGCAATGTTTTTTATTTTCACAATTAGTTGACGGCGCAGCTACACAGTACCGAGTATGGTAATCACTGAAGTTTTGAATTATTGTTTTTTGCTTACCTGTGCCGGTATCACGACATGTTTTATGCAGTTTGCCCGAAAATAATTCTAGCCCGATTATTGCATAAATTATAATAACAAATAATACTAATAAGGTTATATGCAGTAAAGGCACCATGGCACGTAGGATTGAATTTAGTACAACTTGAAGACCTACATAGGGTGTGAAATTTAAAAATTGGAAGAAAGATATAGTTTCAAATATTAAAAATAATTTTTATAGATATACTGGCGCATATTCATAGTTATTAACGAAGTTTTTATAGCGTAGCGACTAAGCCTAGACACGAGCTTATGTGATTCATATAAGACTCTAGCTCACCTTTGTATGTATAATAGAAAAAGTCGTGGCCTTAATAATGGAACGTACCGTCCAAGCTATCTCAAATATGTTCAACTCAAAGTTTTCCACACGTTTCTTTCAGCAGAATTTTAAATTTATTACTTTTGTGGTTTATTTCCTGTAAATTTTTATAATCAGAGCTGAGCACTAACACACTCACAGTTTCTCTTCAATGCAGGTGTAGTTGTGTTTTAAGATTTGTCAGACTGCAGTTTGGTTTCGTTCTCTTTTCAAAACAAACTGAATCAAAGTTAAAGCCAATAGGATGACAGCCAATTGAAAATCATTTTACTCTCATGCGCTAAAAATCACTTCAATTTCAGCACGCACAGTTCTCCCCAATGAAAGCACCATTTTTAATACACCACGCTCACAGCAAAACTTTCACAGCCTCCGCTCTCCGCAAGCTTTCTTTTTCAAGTGTTTTTCAACGCCTAATTTGTTCAGCTTTAAAGCCTACACCCAATAGCCCGTCGGCAGTGGCATTTCTTTAAAATCAGCTGTTTTCAAAACACACGAAAACCAAATTTTATTAGACAAAAAAATTGAGCTTTCTTTAAAACCAGAGCTGGGCACTACCACACACGTAGTTCACCTCAATGCTCTTCAATGCATTTGTAGTTGTGTTGTTGCGTGCTTTTCAAAGAGAACAAGAGCTTACGCTCTAAACTTTATATACGTTTCATCCAACTACGGTCTACACTGACAGTTTAAATCAATTTTTTTTACTTCCACTGCTGGTTCTGGCTCTTATTTTCACTCGTTGCTCTCTCTAAAATTTTTGAAATTTTCTTTTTTAAATGATTACTGCAGCAAAATGTTTACTCCCTCTCCCTCTTCATATGATTCTCTCAGCAGAATTTCGAAACTATTTTTTTCCCACAATTCTCTCAGAAAAATGTTTTAAGCTGTCTGTTACTTTTTGCAAAATTTTATGTCATATATTTTATATGCAGTGCTCTTTGCAAAATGCTGTAAAATATCTGTTCACAAAATTTCTCTTTCTTTCTCTGAAAAATTATGGAACTCTCTCTCTCTCTCTGTCATATGCCTTTCTTAGCAAAATTTTAAGCTCTTTGCTTTCATATATCCTCTTTGTAAAATTTTTAAAGCTCTTTTGTTCATATGATCAACAAAATTTAATAAATTCGCTGTTTTCATTTGATTCTCTGTTCTTATCCGATCGCAGTTTATTTAAATTTATTTTTCTACACAATTTTCTTAGTAAGACTTTTGAAATTGTCCGTTTTCACATTGCTTTCTCATTAGAATTTTTCTCGCTTGCTCAGTGGTGCCCACTACCACAAGCCAATGCGCTCATTTGTTGATGATTTGCTTATCAATTCTGTACGCGCGTCATCATAATAATGATTTGTTTAAGGAAATAAGTAGGAGTCGTCCTTCGAGGATTCACCAACATTTTATTATTGAAAAAAAGAATCAGTCTCCTATCCGAAAGAAGAATCCGTCTCGTACGAGTACGTAACGGATTTGTATAGGAAGTCCATTCGGAGTTCGTGACGGATGCGAAACAGCGATTCGCGTTTTCAAAAGAATTTCGTACGAAAACGAGTTCTTTTCGAATAACATATACGAAAAAGCAAGTGTATTTCGAATTCACAACGGATCCGTTTGGTACACTGGGTAAGCTCGTTTTTTATGCTCTTGAAGCGCCTGCTCGTTGTCATTTTAACATTCTTTGAGTGTCTCCTTGTTCTCTGTACAGTACCGCTCTTGTTGCACATGAACATTGATGCCCACTACCACAAGCAACGATAAGCATGTGTTGATGATTCTGTATACGTGCACGCTGTCTTATGCTCATTAGCGCCTTCGCATTATTATTTTTACGCTCTTTGAGCGCCTGCTTGTGGTCTAGGCAGCACGGCGCATAAAGTTTCTACCAAAACTTTTTTTTAGTTTCCACACATGAAATTTCAGCGAAAATTTGTAAACTTTTTTTTTCAAACGATTCTCTCAACAAAACATTTCTGGGGCCAGGGCTGTGTCTAGGGGGGGATGCTAGGGAATAGAACCCCGCCGAAATATTTTGACGGACACTATATATTTAGAAACGATTTTGCAAGGAATATACACTACGTAGAAAAAATCTCAAATCCACAACCCCTCCCGAAATAAAATCCTGGGTACGTCACTGTCTGGGGCAACAAGGAATAGCAGCTAAAGTCGAACTGTAATGCCAAGGCTTATACACCGACTTCAACCTTAATTTTTGTGTCTAACATCGGTTCAACAGAGCATACTCGAGCTGTTTCTTATTTAGGACTCCAGTTTTTATATACACGCGTGTAAAATGAACTATGAATATGCGCCATTGTATTTCTGCATATGTGCTATACACAAAATGAGCAGCACATTTTTATAGATGCATTTGAAAATTATAAAGTGCTTACTTGGCACGCCTGACACCAGCCTTAGAGGACGCAGCACACGAAATGCTCTTAAAGCTTTTACGTCGAAACCCTCCAACGCCATCATTGACAGTACTGAACTTATCATGCTTTGAAATAAATTTTCAGATTTTTTTAATTATAATTATTTGCGTGATTTTAGTTAAGATTTAATAAAAAAAATTATTTAATTTATACACACAATACGGCTGGAGTAGGGAAAAGTTGTGCTAAGAACGCAACAGTTTTATCACATAGCGTGATTGGAGAAAATTTTTTGAAGTTAAAAAAAAACGACCCGTATACAATTTTCAGCCTAGCTGAGGCCGTAGTTGGACTCATTATAAGCCCAGCTTACAGTTTCAATGGCCGTCTAGAGAAACAATTTTGAAATTTTTAAAAGCCCTTGACTCTTTTAAGCGATGTCTTAGAGAAAGTGCATACGATTACCTTGAAACGTCTGCATCCAGTAGTGGGAATTAATAAAAAATAATTAAAGTCCTACAGAAGGATTCTCATTTACTCAGAAAGTAAGCCTCAAATCAAAAATGCATTGCGTTGTTTTTGTTTTCATTTGCACTCAAGTCAACGCTATGCGTCGATAGCGCTAAAATTCTGCGAATCGTTTTTTGGTTGCTTGTGCGTCAAACAGTGGTTCGGGCTATGAGGGCGGAAAGTGCCACTACGTGCCCATCGCTGCTTTAAAGCACAGAGTGATCATTTAGAGGTTTATTTTTCAGTAGGGATCTTATGAAGGACCACGCGTGAGTTTTGTCAAACTGTCATGGTATTTTTGTTCAGTTTTGTATAACATTTCATCATAGAAAGATGTACGTCAAAACAAAACTTTTAACTTATGTACAAGTGATTCGACACCATTGGCTTATTTCCTATTATGATATTGGGTGATTGATTTAGAGGTTGTTTTTTTTCATGGATTTTTTTATGTTTGACTACTTTTTTTGGTCTTCATCCTTTAACTAATTTTCTCACATCTGAATCTTTGCTTTTATATCAGATTTCCGCTACAGCCGTATCGTGTATACATGTATATTTAATCGAAATCAGATATATGCCTACCGGCATACGGGTGGATATCATGAGCGTACGCAGAAAAAATAATTTACAAAGCAATGGCTCGAAATAAAGATTTTATTTTCGATAGTTTGAATCCTAAAACCAACGACTGCATTTGTCCCTTATATATGCATTGAAGCCTTAAGACAAGCATATAAGCGTAACTTTTAGTAAATAGCTTGTCCTTGACGTTTGAGCTTGCATATATTGGTAGACATATATACTTGTACTTAAAATATTTAAATTTCGTAAATTTTGTACTCTTACCCAATGACAACAATAAAAAAATCTAACAAATTCCATCCATTTCTTAGATAAGCACCATTATGTAGCATAAATCCATATGCTATGATTTTCATAACACATTCTGCAGTAAATATCACTAAAAAAACGTTTTCGACTTTTTCCTAAACATGTAAATGTATATAAATCAAATGTATCAGATGTTAATATATATATTATGTACTTATGTATGTAGATGCATAAATATATAACGTTCATTCTTTAAGTAACAGCACATTTTGTTTTTTATTTTATCAACTTTTTTAAACATTCTTTGAAACGAAATATATCAAAAACTATGGCGAATAGATTAAAATAAGCTTTTTTTTTTTTTGTAAATGCTGCAACTTTATGAAAAAACGAAAACTTTAAAGAAATTAGTTTAAACATTGATTATTTTATTTATAAAAATCTTTAACATCTTCGTTTTTTATGTTGTTCTGCAATCAATCCGTAGAATGGAACTGCTTGGAAACGACATTCCCAACTAAACTTTAGAAAATATTATATTTATACTACTTATACAAAATTGCTTGCAAGAAATTGGTTTGTAACGCTTTAGCGCAAAATATACTGCACCGATTTCAATAATACTTTTTTCGGAACAACATATTTGTGTTATAGAAGGTTACTGCATACTTATTTTTTTAATTTTTAAAATAAAATATGCATTTTTTAGTATGAAGTTTTGGCAAAATCTCATACAAAAATTGCCTAAGCTAACTTTTTGAGCTTTTTATTATTATTGTTGTTGATTTTTTTCTATTCATTTCTACGTTTTGTATTTGGCTTCGAAGTTCAAAGAACAAACTCTCTTTCAAATGCTTATTTTGCTGCTTTTAAAGAGAGAAAATATAGAATGAACTGTTAAGAAAGAAATTTCATTATGAACATATAGCACGTTCGGGTACCGCTAGGGTACCCGAAAGAAAGATATTTTGAGCAACATTTTTATAAATAAAAAGTAGAATGCTTTACTTACAAATTTTTATTAAGACTTTTAAAAAAAAGTATACTACATACATAGAAGTATCTAATAGTTTTTGAGATATTTCGTTCAAAAAAGTAAAAAGAAAACAAAGTGTGTAGTCGTTTAAAGAATGACTGATGTTTATAAGAGCGAAGCGTGACGATTGTCTGTGAAGAAACAAATTAGAGCTGAATTTGAATGTAGCCAGGGTTGGGAGAGTTGTGAATATAAGTAATACTTAATAAATAGAAAATTTAGTTAAATGTGTACACAAAAACAATTTAAAATAAAGAAATATTTTTAAAAAAAATTAAAAAATGTCAAAAATCATATAATTATTAGTTTTAAAATAAAGAAATATTTAAAAAAAAAAAAAAATAATAAAAATCATATAAATATCAGTTTTAAAATAAAGAAATATTTGTAAAAAAAAAATTCAAAAAATATTAAAAATCATATAAATATCAGTTTTAAAATAAAGAAATATTTTTAAAAAAAAATTAAATAATATCAAAAATCATATATATATCAGTTTTAAAATAAAGAAATATTTTTTAAAAAAAAAATTAAAAAATATCAAAGATCATATAAATATCAGTTTTAAAATAAAGAAATATTTTAAAAAAAAAATAATAAAAATCATATAAATATCAGTTTTAAAATAAAGAAATATTTTTAAAAAAAAATTAAAAAATATCAAAAATCATATAAATATCAGTTTTAAAATAAAGAAATATTTTTAAAAAAAAATTAAAAAAATATCAAAAATCATATAAATATCAGTTTTAAAATAAAGAAATATTTTAAAAAAAAAAATCCAAAAAATATAAAAAATCATTTGCATTTATAAAAAGTCAAGTAAAATGGTATAATAAGAATATATTTGAAAAAATAAATTATGATTAAAATGTGTACAAGAAATGTAAAAATCACATGGAAATTACAAAACAAACTAAAAAATATACAGCGAGATATCACATGAAAATATTATTGCATTATATTACTTAATTATATCAAAATCAAATATGGAAAATAAAAATTTTAAGACCAAATGTTTAAATATATGAAAACAACAAAGTTGATGTCAACAACATGCAATGTAACAAAAACAGCAAACAAAATATATAAAAACATTAATGAAAAACAGTAAATTTTAACATCTAAAAGCTAAAAAAATTAATTTTAATAAATTTCAAAAGTTCATTTCGCCCTTTGTCTGACGATATAGGTACAATGGTACCTTTAATGTTTTCAAACTGAAACATATTTTTTATGTAGGCTCTTTTAAATTTTTATTTAATTTTTGTAAGTTATTCGAATTTCATAGAAACTTTTACTGATTTGGTTTACTGATTGCTCTAGCAATAGAGATGATGGCGCGATTGTGATTTCAGTGAAACATAAAGGTCTTCAAACAATCATTAAGGAAAAGTATCCTAATGCTATTAACGTTCGATGCATAGCACAGAAGCTTAATCTAGCTGTTGTGGACTCATGCATCAAAGTGTCAGCTGTATTGGACTTCTTTAATAGTCTTGAATCACCAAATATGCATTTCTCACATCACGCTCATTACAAAAAATTCCAAGATTTTTTTGTTATAAAATCTGGTCGTGAAATGGGAAGCTTAAGTGCCACAAAAAAGAGCTGTCCATATGAAAATTGTAAGACTGTGGTAAACAATTATGATGCGCTTAAAACAGCACTTAAGGCAAAATAAAGATAACACTGGTCAACAGTGATTTTGTTACACTCGATGTCTCTGCAGATTTCTATAATTCCATGTGCCCAGTCTATGAATATATTCATGAAAATACTGAGTTGGCTCAAGTTTTGTTCGGCACTGCGGATTAGAACAAGTTAAGAAACTGATTAACTATTTTAATAGCATGGCGCTATATTTTATATAACAACAATACGAAAATTAATATTTACATAAATAGACAGAAAAAACCATTCACATTTTTAAGTGTACGAAAATGTAATATTTTTCGACCTTTTAAACAACAGTGCTAAGCTTTAATAAAAATTTTTGAAGCTGAAGTTTTGCGGGTTGAACATATCTCCGGAGCGCCGTGCAAGCAAAAGTTTTAGTTTGAAAGTGACAGCTTTTTAAATAGCTACATATTGATGCACAACTTTCGTTTGGGAAATTTGAAATTCAGAAGAAAAAAATCACGCTTCACTCTTAAATATATATATATATATATATATAGGTACTTACATAATATGATAAGGAACGAAAAAATTGTATGATATAATAATTGCTCTTATGAGAATACAACAAATTGCAAATAAAAAGAATTCATCCTAACCTTTCCTCATTACTTCTTAGCTTTGTAATTTTTAAAGCATGAAAACCGTAAGTTACGGTGTGTTACTGATGTTACAATAAAATAGGACTTCGTATGATTAAAAACTTTTTGCGTATAAAATTGAACTTTGGCTGATTAATGCCCCTTTTTCAGTCACACATGAGGAATTCCTTAAATTTTCTGGCCTTAGACGTGCTCAGGTACCGGAAATTTTCAACTAATTGCACATATCTGAAACAATTTTTAATCCCCAAAACATATTTGTCCCCCCAAATTTTTGGGTGGGAACTGGACCGGACAAAAGGAAATTCACCACATTTGAACAAAATAAAAATGTCGCTCGCTTGCAATTGTTAGAGATCAAAATATTCCGCTGATGCTGTCGTTTAGTTAGAACCGCACATAGTTACAGGAAATTTGGCTTGCCAGTGACTTTTGGCAGGCTATTTGAAAAATATAAAATGAATTTTTTGAAATAAATTCATAATTATTTATATTATATCCTATTTCACTTTTTTACGTTTATATCGATAGTTTTGTACCAAAAAAGGTTTTAACTGAGATTCTGGCAGGATATTCAAAATTTTTTTTTTTGTTTTTCTCATTTAAAAACCAATTTACGCCGTGAGCTCGGCATTGATAATATTCGCTTTTCATTTGCAGCTATAATTTTTTCTGAAAGATCCGACTCGAATATACATGATTTTTTTTTTCTCTCTAAGCGTTCGATCAAACGGCATTCCTTTTGTTGAATATGCAATGTTTAAAGTTCCCGCTAACCAGAATTGAGGTAACTGACTATTGCTCCGTCGGCAACAATGTAATGTTGATTGTACTGCTCTTTACCAGCCGGACACCATAAGTGTTAATGATATATTGTTTGCCATTCGAATGTGACTGTTACTATGTTAGCAGAAAGGTCAGTCCGAAAAGTAGTTGGAGTTGGAGCAGTGCATATGAAAATGTCGGATCAAAGAGATTTTGGGTGTAGTCCAGAAAGAGAAATTGTGACAAAAAAAAACTCGGAAAGACACGTGAGCAGACGCGTGAAGTAGCAACTGAAAAAGTAGGCAAAAGAGAAAAAGTGAAAGAGAGATGAAGAACGTTACCGGAGAAACAATCAATCACGTACTATGAAACTATTGATAAATCGATCCAGTGTGCTGCTTTTCTAGATGCAGGAAATCCATTGCCTCGATATTCCAGTGTTTATTCCAGTTTTGAAAATGAACAAATGGATCTTAAGTCATGTGATTTAAATGGAGAACTGGACTTTTCAAGATTATCGCAGAGATTTGCTAGTAAGACTATAGAACAAATTCATCCTGATCTTCAATTAACGTAAGAAGAAAATGGTATCTTATTCCCGGTACAAGACAATGTGTCGTCGATTTTGAGTAGCTAATCAAGCATTACTGACTCAAAAAAAGTTCTCCACATCGTTTAACAAACCAGCTGATACAGTGATTCAACTTTATATCAGTGATGAAATAACTAGTCCTGCGCCTACAAAGTCAGACTATATAACATTCAAAAAACAGCAACAGAGAACACTTTTTTTAAATGATACGCTTATTTCAGGTCAACACATGTTTCCGCTGAAATTTACCCGCATCATCTTGATATCTAAATTTAATTTAAAATTTAAATACAGTCAATTTTTCATGCGGAATATTTTGACCTCTAACAAACCTCATTTGTAAGTGAGCGACATTTTTATTTTGTTCTAATGGAGTGAATATCCTAATGTCCGGTCAAGTGGAAGATGGAGTCTTCCCACCCAAAATTTGAGAGGACAAATGGCTCAACTCGTTTAGAAACGTTCAAGTTATAACGGATCGTTTGAAACGTCCAGTACCTGAACACGTCTAAGACCAGAAAATTTAAAGAATTCCTCATATAATCAGCTGTTCAAGTTGAGGACACAGTTCTAATTTTATAAACTAAGAGTTGATGTACAAATATAGTGCCAGTATATGGGCTTGTTCGCCAGAGGTCTCAAGAAAATTCATCGAAAATGTTGTGAAATAAGCTTTAACTCTGGCTTGAGTCCACATGACTGGCATTATCTTTGCAGTAACTTTTCCCAATAATTCGAAGAATCTCATCATCAGAGGTCAATTTAAGTTTGAAGAAGAAACTGAATATTTTATTTTAGTTTAGATGGCGTTAATTTTAGAAATTTAATTTTTTAATATATGTAAAGGCTAGGATCGATCCTAGCCTTTACATATATTAAGAAACTGAATAGTTTTCTAAATCGATCATCTAAATCTTTAATGACAGAATCAAATCAAAAAAATTTACGTGAATAAAAAGGTCGAATAATTTAGTTACAACTTATGAAAACATATAGATAATTTTCAACTTTTGTCTAACACATATTTTCAAACTTTTTACCTAGGACCTTGAATATCATTAAAACGGCCAAACATATTTCAGCATATATACATTTTTGTAATTATCGGATCGACTTATAGAAAGCGATATATTTTTAAAAATTGAATTTAGAATATTGCAGTTACTTCGCAGTTTCGTACTTTATTCAGCAGCTGTAAAAACACCGCACCCATCGATTTTTATGCATTTAAAAATGACAAGGTCTAAAGCAATCAAGTTGGTAAGTTATTTGAATCTAATTATATTGCAAAGGTATTTTTTTATCTGAAGCAGTTAAGCGCTGAAAAATATTTGTGTTTACATGATAAACGATTCTTTCATACCAAATTTTGATTTGTAAAGTTGGAATCACCAAAAGGATACGGCGTAAATAAAGCCAAGGCAATGCAATTCGCAAAAATTGTTAGAAGAATTAAATATTCGAATGGTCTAAATGTTGTAACAAAAAATTATTTAATTTAAGAAAAACTTGTAGCAAGGAAATATTTGTTTTGTTTTTATAATATATATATATATAGTGTATAAAATTTTTTTTTTTTTTAAAGGATACTTCCATTCGACGATACTAATGCACAATGCTCGTATGGGATTTTTAAGTCCCAAACAAAAAAGCGCACGTTGCGGTCGATCTGGCTGCGGTTTGCCGCCACGACGTAATTGTCGTTTTTGTGTCATCCCAGGGGCTGTCTTTTGTTGCTGATTATTACCCCCAGCAATGATGGTGCCATTTAGAGTTTCCGGAACATTTGGCGTCCCCATATCAATGGTTCCGTCCCCTGTAAAGAACATAATTATTAATAAATTTAATTGATATTAATGAAAGGTCTAAAGTAAATCAATCAATTCTTTTATTGTTTCACTAATGTGGCTGCGTATATATAAAACTACGTATATCGGTCATGCTTTTACAAGCAGCACGGATTTCAGGAAGAAAAAAAAACAACGACTTCTCCAAATGCGTTGAAAATTTTTTTACTGCATTTTTTAACAATTGCAGTTGACACATCCCTGGTAGCATCAGGGGATGTTATGAACCAAAAATCCAGCTTACAAAACTGTGATGCCTTTTAAATAGATTTGCATCGTAATTAAAAAGTTACTTGACCTTTGTAGCGAAATTTGGATTTATAATATCTTGCTAAAACAAGTTATAAAGTCATGACAAAGAGACCGCATGTCTCTCATGCCTCAATACTGTAGCCATATAAGTTAGTTGAAGAACATGACGTCACATGTTTTCAGAGACACATGAGATAGAGCATATTATTTTCCATTTTTTTCGCTTTTCCACAACAAATGTGAAAAATGTAAATAAGGAATAATAAGTGACAGTTAGGCTAGTAGTCAGCGCGCGGGACTATAAATTGCTGGGACATGTGTTCGAGACCGACTCTGCAAATTTGTTAAGTAATTAAAAATTAAATTTAATAATAAAATAAAATTAAGTACATTAAAGTTGTTCTACAATTTGTATAATAAGTAAAATAAATAAAGACCAGAAGTCTGGAAATATTTTTTAGGTTTTTTCACGGTGTCAGCTCAGAAAGAACTTTACCGAGTCTCTTGAAAGTTGAGAAAGAGGGGAATATTTTTTTATACTTCATACGCCAAATGGCTATTCTAAGCCCCTATAAGGAATTTATAAACATAATAATTTGTTTTTCTACATGTCATTAAAAGACCTGTAAAAGCAGCTATTAAACTTTTTTTTCCTACCAGGGATACATCAGATTTGGCTAAAAAAAAAAAAATTCCTCATGAGATTGAGGCGAAACACAAATAACGACTTTTTGGTGTGCATTATAGTGAGCCGGCATCATTTCATTAAAAACGATGAAAGTCAAACGATAATGGTAACCGACTATTTTTGGCATCATATCGAATATATTGTTGTGGAATAGGTTGCTTGTTTTGAGTAAATAGTTCCTAGGATTGTAATATGTATTTCACGTTTTGATGACGTTAACTGCCCGTCAAGATCATTCAATTGAATCCAGTGGGTGTATACGCCGCCCAATCCAAAACATTAGAGTACTAAAAACAAATATCCGTCAAGATATGCTCGAACTACCGCCTGAAATGCACGAAAAGGTTCTCAACAATTACCATGGTTGCTGCAAATGGTGCAGTTATTTGATGGATATATTTTTTTTATATGTAATGAAATCTATCAAATATTTTATATATAAAAAAGCTGGTGAAATCAAGCAGGCATGGCACTATGTGTGTACAGGGCCTACGGCGGTGGCCGTCCAATTGGATTATAATTTATTGTAGAAACTTAACTCTCTTAGAACTCCAATTTTGCTGATCATTTTGTATGGCTTGTATTTGACTTATCGATGACCTACCTGGCTACATATTGTAATACCCTGTACGTACTTACCCATATTTTCATCATAACCTTCCATATCGCCGGCATTACTTATAGTAGCAGCTTCCCCCATTCTGTTTTGTCTATTTTCATCTACTTCAACATACAAAGAGCCCGAACTATAATTTCGTGCTTCGCCACTTCTTTCCGAGTCCTGTTCTCTCAAAACTGTTGCTCCTGCTTCTCTGCAATTTGTGTTTTTTTCATAAATGCTGTCGACAGCATTTAAAAAATTATTGCACGTTAACTCCTTCAAGTGCTGTTGCTGTTGCTGTTGTTGATATGCGTTTTTACTATCAGTATTATTGTGGTATTCGGAGCATCTAAGAATCCGCTGCTTTTGCTTTGACTGACTCGCATACTCTTTTCCGTTTCTCTGCTCTACAGCTGCTGCACTTTTACTTTCGTTCTCACTCTCACTGCAACAACTCTCACAATCGGTAGCTTCCTCTTCTGCTACATGCGTTTCCGCCTGCTTTTGTGCAGCGCAACGCAGAGTCGGTGACTCAGCGTATTCAAAACTACCGATAAAACTGCTCACAACACCAATGCCAAAGCTCCAAAAAGCGCTATTGTCGCCAGTGATGTCACATTTGCTGCTATTGCTACTGCTGCATCTTTTGCTGACATCCGTGCTATCATTGCTGTTGGTATTACTGGTTTTGCTTGCCTTTCGCAGCAATATTTCGAAGCTGCTGCTGCGGCGTTGATTGTGGCTGCTGTTGTTGTTACTTTTTCTACGCCGCTGTTCAGTTTCTGGTACAAAATCTAAATTTGTGGCAGTTTTTTCTGTTGCTGTCGGTTGCTGTAACGGGGTGAAGAAATTTGCTTCCTGTTGTTGCTGTTCTGTTCCTCTGTCGCTGCACGTGGAAGCGTGGTTTTTACGTATTCTTTTTTTACTGTTATTTCGTTCCAAGTGTTGCTCGGGGCTTGGATTATCTACATTTCTAACGGCTAGACTATTACTATTATTATTAATACTACTAAAATTGTAAATATGACATAAGTTTTCTAGTTCGTGGCTTGGTTCATTTGTTGCTCCCGCTGCTGCTTGTGTCGCTGCTGCCGCTGCTGGAAGAGCGGTACTGTGTATTGGAAGTAAATTGTTTTTAATTAGGCTGCTTCGTTTTATTATGCGGTCTTTTAACGCGCAGTTAACATTATCGAAAAACTTTCCGCTGTTGTCATCATCTTCAAAGCGTTTCTCATTCCTTTCGCGATATTTTCGACGACGAATATTACAGTAATTGCTAAAATAAAACAAAAGGATACATATTATTAATATTTTACAAACAAAACGCTAAAAAATTATAACAAAAAAAAGCACAAAGTGTGCACGACGAACACATCACATCACAAATAAAAGTTAGATCTAAAATAAAATTATGCTTAAAAATCGGCAAATTATCGCCAGCGCTCGTCGATGAAAGTCGAGAACTATCGAAGAAGTCGATAAAAGTTGAAGAACATTGATAAAAGTCAGATGTATCGAATAACATCGACAAAATGGGAAATTATTGAAAGTGTCGAAGAAATTCGAATAACATCGAGTAGATTGATAAAGTGGGTAATTATTAAAGAACATAGAAAAAAACCGAAAAATATCGAAAAAAATCTAAAAGTTTGATACAATTTGTAAAGTACAGAGAAATTCATAAAAAAAAGCCAAAAACCGAAAATCGATTGGGTATAGTTAGTAAGAGTAAAAGTATCGAAACCGATAGGATTACAAAAGAAAACTAGTAAAGGTGTTATCTTCGGCCAGGCCGAAACTCACATGCCCTACACTAAAAGTACTTTTTAAATAAATGTTAAAAAAATGTTGAGGAGGTTGAATAAGTCGAAAATAATGTAAAAAGGTTCAAAAATGTTGGAAAGTGATGGAAAAAACTGAAAATGTTAAAAGAATATGGGAAATGTTGAAAAAAATAGAATAGAAATGAAAAACACGAAATATGTCATGCCCACTCCTACAATTCCGCCCACTTTTGTTTTAATAAATGATATTCCAGATTAACATGATCAAGCCAAATTTTAGCACAATAGCTTGTATAGTTTGCGATATGAGCCGTAATTATTCCTAAAATTTAGGGCGGTGACAGACCCACTGGTGCAATTCACTCTGATTTTGATCCAGAAATAGCATTTTATAAAAAAACTTCTTACACCAAATTTCACTATGATTGCTCATATATTTCGATAGTTATGCCACTTAAGGTATTTTAATTGTATGGGAGGTGCCACGCCCACTGTTACTATTTCGCCAGCTTTTGATTCATACATACCTATTACACAGTAAACCACTTACATCAAATTCCAGCTCGATTGCTCCAATAGTTCACTTAAAATAGCACTTACAACTTTATGTAAAGGAGGGAGGTGCCACGCCCACTGATGCAATCTTGTCAAGTTTAATTTAATTCTGAAGCTTATAGTAACCGACACCTCTACACAAAATTTTATGAAGATTACTCTCATAGCACACTATCTATAGCATTAAACGTATTTCGCTTATATGGGAGGTGCCACACCTACCGGCGCAATTGTGCCAAAATTTTGCAGAAGACACCTTTTAGCAACTGTATCCGCCATATTAAATTTCATAACGATTGCGTTGTTAGTTCTCTTTTTATAACGTTTATAAATATTGTAGGCTATGCCACGCCCTTAAAATAAATTTTTCAGTATATTGACGTGGCTTGTATTGTTGACTACTTTCAGTGGTATCATCCCTAAAATTTTAAAGAAAATCGTATGTGCCAATTTGGAGTTATACGAAATCCAATTTTTTAATTGTTTAGAAATGCCACGCCCACTTTTACAATTCCGCCCACTTTATGCGCAATTCAAAATTCTCAAGATCTGTATCCGTCTACCAAATTTCATCACAATATCTTGCACAGTTTACGAGCAATGGCGTTATAAAACTTAAAATTTAGGGCTGTGCCACGCCCTTTTAAGAGCGCTTGCAAACTTAAGACCTAGCCTAATCTTAATGTTGTTCTCATATTCACCAAATCACCAATTTTGAAAATGGACTTGGGTATATTTACATAGAGTATGGGCGGAAGGCGTGGCTGTGAACCGATTTCGCCCATTTTTATATGCTAGCAGCTTGCAAGAAGATGTGAGCTGTGTGCCAAATTTCATTGAATAAGCTTTCTTAGTTTTTGCGTAAACCTGATTTCAACAGACAGACACACAGATGGACAGACAGACGGACACAGCTATACCGACTCAAGTGGTGACGCTGATCAAGAATATATATACTTTTCCATACCTGCCACGCCCCCTTCTATGCGTTACAAACGGAATGACAAAGTGAATATACCCCCTGTGTAGGGTATAAAAAGGTTAGTATAGAAAAAAACTATTTAGAAAAAATTGAAGAGTATTCAATAAGTTGAATATGTAGTTTCAAAAAATCTATTAGTTAAAAAGTATCAAATTGTAAGGAAAGACATCGAAAGCGTAGTCCTCGTACAAAAATTCTATTAAAATTTCAATTTATTTTCATGGTTTTGGTTGTACAGTAAGACTAAGTCTGTTATAAGGACTGTACCAGAAAAAACTTGCGATGTTTTTTGTATTATACTCTACCTGATAATCTTATAGGTCTAAAAAGACACAATATATAGAGCAAATATATATAGTGATGTTTAATATGATGTGCAACACTTGAAGATAGCACTTCTAACAACTAAATTGTCTAGCAAGCAACAAAAAGTCCGCGAACTGATTGTGTCCACATACCCACAAAATCCAGAATTAAAATAATCAGCTATAGAAAAAATGGTTGGTGCATCAAAACGAGCTGTCTTTACGGTTCTTTCTAAATATGAGAAGGGTCTACCTGTTTCTCGAAAAAAAGGTACACTCAGAAAACCAGAATTTTCTAACACAAAGATAGCGGCGAAGGTGAAGCGCCCTTTCAGGCAAAATCCCAACACCTCAGTGCAAGATATGGCGGCTAGAGCAGATATATCAAAATCTACTGTACAAAGGGTATTGGAGAATATTAAGCTAAAGACATATAGAGTTCAAAAACTACCAGACCGCTCTGATGAAAAGCAGTTAATGGCTCCGATGCGAGCTCGAAAATTATATGAAAGGCACCTGACTAAATTTGATTGTTGTGTTATGAACGAGGAAACTTACGCTAAATCACATTTTAAGCAGCCACCTGGCCACAAATATTATGCAGCTCCGAAGAAGAGGCATGTGCTTAGTATATTTAAAGAAAAAAAAATTTTCTAAGTTTCCGAAGCAATATATGGTTTGGCGGGCCATACGCACCTGTGGTCTAAGAAGCAGCTTCTTTGTTACGCAAGACACAATCAATTCCAAAGTTTCTATAGGCGAGTGTCTCGAAAAACGTTTTCTACCATTTATTCGTGCACATGAGGGTACCATAATGTACTGAACTGATTTAGCAACCTCTCATTACTCCTAAGCTACGATGGAATGGTATGCAAGTAAAAAGATCAATTTTCTTACAAAAATAGCAAATCCGCCGAATTGCCCAGAGCATCGTCCAACTGCCCAGAGCTTCGACCAACTAAAAGATATTGGGTTCTAATGAAAAGAGATCTTCGAAAGAGTGGTAAGACTGCAAAAAAATTGCAAGACTTCAGACATAAGTGGAAAAGATTGTACTGTCGATGAAACAACTGTGCAAAATTTAATGAAGGGCCTTAAGAAAAAGTAAGAAATTTTTATAGAAACAAAAAAAAATATTATTTAGTTTTTAATTATTTATAGACCAAAAAACTTGCTGGGTATTTTTTATAACTAAAAAATAAAACGCAATTTTTTTTTCTGGGAAAAAAAACTGGTCATCAACTTTTGTCGAAAACTGTTTTTTTTTAGGCATTTTAACAAAATTTTTGTCTCCTTGGAAAGCCGTTGATTGCTATTTTTTTGTAACTTGGCAACCCTGCCCTGCTTAATTATCAAACATTATTATAACTCTTGCCGAAAAATTTAAAAGCGCGTTTATAGAGTTAACACTGCAATAACAGTGAAAACTCGATAAAAGTTAGGTATCGAAAACATATCAAAAAAGTATTATAAATAAATATTGGAAAAAATGGTAAACATCAAAAATGACAACATAACTTGGTAAATATCGTAAAATATCGAAGCCAGTAAAATTGGAAAAGTAAGTTAGTTATGTAGTATCGGATTGTAAGGAAAAACATCGAAAGAGCCACCTGATACTTTTTCCGCGTTTTATTCAAATTAGCACCACATTGAACTTTCCAACTGTGGTTCAAAACTTCGGCAAAACATGAACAATTACACTTACCATCGACCACTAACTTTCTTATTGTTGCGCCAAAATAATTAAACAAAAAATGTCTTTCATAAAAATGTGTTGCTCCTCAACCTAATTCCCACCCTTCTAGCTCCCTCTTCGAAGCTAACGCGCCACATGTCAAAACGTTAAGGATAACGTACAGTGTTAGCTCGAAAAAAAATTGTATATAAAATAAAAAGTTACACTGTACACCGTAGAATAATCCTATAGGCGTTAAACCTTGTTCCTCCAGAAATTTAAGACAAGGGGCATTTCACGTGAAGCGGACAAGGAAAAAAAATTTACATTCTAAAATTCTTTAACATTTGGCTCAATTTTACTTCTAGAGGGTGTGAATGTAAGCACACATTTTTTATTTTGTATGTGGCTTAATTCTCAAGTTATGGACTTCTAAGGATTTGAAGTAATTGAAATACGGATTTTTCGGCAGCAGTTTTTCGAATTAAATAAAATTTTAATAAAATATTGAACAGCGTGGTTTTTATAGAGAACTTTCTGCTCTTCTCTATTGGAACTTTGTAATTTTTTTAACTGTAAAAAACCGAAAGTAAGCATTTCATTTTAGAATTTCAACGATTTCGACCTTTTTAATATTTTTCATTTCAGTTTTAAAATTTAGCTAAATTCAAAATTTCAAAATGGCATCTACATTAGTAGATAAATGAATTAAGTTAGTTGAGTAATTACCATGCTTAGTACGGCACGCATGCATGTACATCAATTCATCCACAGCCATGGTCATATAAATAGCCGAAACATACTCCAATATCATCATAAGCTGACTACAGCGAGAGAAAATTAGTGTTTTGCATTGGCCAGTTCAAAGTCCGAACCATAATTCCAAAGAAAATTACTATGGTGATGAAGACGCAAAGCTTTGGATTAAGAATTTCAAAAATTTTGTGGACTGCAACCCAAGAAACTTGGCATTCATTCTTGAGGAGAGGTGTCAAAGGTTTACAAAATTAGGGGCTAAGTACAAAATATTAAATATCCTTAATCATTTACATGCAGATTTTGTTAAATTTTAATATTAAAACTAAATAATTTTAAAATTCTAGCATTTTTGATATTTATATGAACATTTCATTATGGGTATTCAAGCCATTTCTTTGAAGTACAGTGCGGCCTCGATCAACGCAACTAATAAAAACCAAGCCGGTTGCAATATTCGCAGCAGTTGCAATGATGGAGTCAAAATATCTTTGGTTCCTGTGTGTAGATATTTTATAAGAAATCAGCTTAAGTATAAAAAAACTTTAATTCAACATATGAAGTTATCATTTATTTACTAAAGAAACTAATTGTATAAATATTTTTCCATCTTGGGGTAGTCACAAACTTGGTTTAATAACGGACATGCTACAGAGCATATTCAAACGATATAAATTGGACTAAGCGAATTAAAATTTGTTTGAAAAGTTGCACTTACTGAGTCTGTAATGAAAGAATTATACTTGTTGCGATATTCGAGGTGTTGCATTTATCGAGGGTTGCGTTGACCGCGGTCGCACTGTAATTCAAATTTTTTAATTTTGATTTAAATTTTTTTTTGCTACCTGAATTTTTAATACATTAAGTTAAATTTATGTTCTGGAAAAATAAGTTCTTATCAATAAAATTGAATTTTGAAACTTAAGAAGATATGTGCTATTTATTTGACCATGGCTGTATCTCCTTAACTTATGTAGATCCCATTTTGAAAATTTTAGCTATATGTTATTTTAAAACTAAAATAAAAAAATGACAATGGTCAAAATTTTTGAAATTCTGATTTGAAATGTTTACTTGCGGTTTTCTACAAGAAAAAAAATGCATATTTCGAATCTGATTTCATAATTGAAATGTGCAGTGAATTTCCTATAAAAATCACAACATTTTATTGAAAACAAGTCAAATTCGAAAAACTGCTTTCGAAAAACTCGTTTTTCATATAACTTCAATTTTAAGAAGTCCGTAGCTTGACAACTTTAATTAAAAATTCAATTAGGCCAAATATGAACAAATTTCAAAATCTCATTTTTTTTTTCGTTGTCCGCTTTGCGTGAAATGTCCCACAAAAAACACTACTTACTTGTCATGATGTTGCCGCTGGTGATGCTGCTTAAGATTGTCGTATGTATTGACTTTTTCAGCAAGTTGCTGGCTTTCATCAACCACTGGGAATGTAATGTTATTGCTATTGTTCTCATAATTATTTTTGCTAGTGTTGCTGTTGCTGTTGCTGTTACTGCCGCTGCTGACACTGCCACTGTGCTCGCTTTTCGTTGAGCAACATTGCGTACATTGACTGCAATAACTGCAACTACAGCTGCAGCTTTGACTGTGGCTGCTATTGCAATTATTGTCGCTACGTCTACTTGTAGCTTTTTTTTTGTTTTTACTGACCAAACCGCTAGTGCTGTTGGCTTTTTGCTGCTGCTGCTCTCTACTTTCTGTATCACTTTCGTTTTTGACAAAATGTTGCAGTCTCTCACTCGCAGACAACGTTGGTGGGTCAACTTGGAAGGCAACTGTTGCCGAAGTAATCTGTGGTGTTGCTTGCTCTTGCAGTTTCCAGACGATTTTCTTTTTCTTTCTTTTCCTTTCACGCTTTGCTTGTGGCTTCACGCCTTGTGCTTGATCAGCTGACTTATTCGCTACGCTCAATAAATGTTGCTGCAGCTGCTGCTTTCCATCATCTGCTGTTGCTGTTGTCGCAAGTTGCTGCTTCTTGCGTTCTAGCTGCTGCTGTGGGTCTAATTTGTATATTTTAAGCAGTTCATGATATATTTCCGTTTGTTCTGTTGCTGTTGGTGCTACAACCGCTGTTGCATCTGATAACGCTACTTGCAACTCGTCATCGAATTGTGGCGAGTTTTTTTGCTTTTTGAACTTTCTTTGTTTTCTGCGTTGTTCAGTCGCCTTTTTTTCGGAGTCGGATGTGGAACTTGCGGTAGCTGTGTTAGTGTCGCCTATGCCTACTTTTTGGTCTGTGATACAAAAACTAAGATTTTGTTCACTTTCATTAAACTTTTTAGTAGCTATTTCACATGCTCCACACTTAGGCTCTGTTTGTATATTTTGAGAAGGAAGTTTTTCATGCTCTGCTGCAAAAAAACGCAAGCGGGAAGAAAGGCAAAAACGTTTAATAGGACATTTTTTTGATGGGAGGAGCTATGCAAAATCAATTTCAAAATTTTGTAAAAAACGTTGAAATTATAACAATTGAGTTGGCCAAAATGATTCAACAAAAGCTACAAAGTAAACTTAGTTAGGAAAAAAATTAAAAATTTAAAGAAAAAATCAAGTCGCGGAAAGCTTTGATGATAATCCTAGACGCTTTATAAAATGACAACCCCCCATCAACTGGGCGATTTATTGAGAGAGTGAACAACACAGCCATCATCATCTATTTTCCATGTGCTATTTTTGATGTACGCCGCTAGTACTGTCAAAAAACGATAACTTTTTATGATATTGTTGTTGTAGGTACCAATGAATCACAATAAACTAACATAAACACAATGAATGACTAAATTTTCATATGGGGCATTCCAAACCAAATCTGCCACACTTTTAGATCACATGCTATAATTTTTTTCAAGATGTTATATGTTTTTGAGGCTGATAGGAAATGCATTCACGAATTTTTTGAAATTTTTTTGGCCCTCTATTTTAGAGATATGAATTTTTTTCAAAATTCGATATTTTTCGAAGTTCGAATGTTTTTCCAAAAGCTCATAACTTTGGGAACAATGCAGCAATCCAAAATATATCAAAATGTTTTTGAGAATTTTTTCAAAAAAATCGAGGGGGAATGCATTTCGGTAATGGAGTTTTTTTGAATTAAGCTAAAAACAAACATTGAAGGCTTACGTTTTTAATAAATTCGTATTTATTTTCTTTAAGAGCATTTAAAAACATGATTTTTTTTTAAAAAAAAAAAGAGCGGAATTTTTTCCAAAGTTGGCTCGAATTTGGAAAAAAATGGAGGTTTGATAAAACTCATATATTTTAAATAATGGTTAAAAAACTTGAAAAAATTCAAGAATGCGCTTGCTATCAGCTTCAAGAACATACCAAATTTTGAAAAAAATTTAACCGGCTGATCAAAAAAAGTGCCCATTTTGGTATGGAATGGCACATATATACTCTATGTCCCCTATGTTTTTGCAGCAGTGAATCACAATAGACAAAAAAAATAGCGATTTTTTTGTTCCTACCAATAATGCGCTAATCTTTTGGCAAAGATGCTCGCTCAAATTAAAGGGTGCATCAATATTTTTATTTCATTAAGAGCAAATGTTGCGATAGGTAGAATTACTCCGACTAGTGAAGCCTATGTTGGTTATACTAACCTGAAGAATGTGATTTTCAAGCTCAACAAAATATGAAGGAGGCGTTGCCGCATCCATTTTCATATGGGGTACATATTTTTGATCAGCAGTGAGACTGTTTAAGTAAATAATTACCAAAAAGTTAGTCAGAAGTTTAGAAAAGCTGTGATATCTCGAAAACTTTTGCTTGGATTTCTAACTTTTATGAATTATTATTTTAGCTTATTAAATCGCCTTTCATATGATACTCAGCTTATGACGACTTTCTGAAAAGCTAGATGGCTACACCTCAGCAACTAGCTGTTTCCCCCAACTTCTGATTGCACTTTTATTATGTCCTCCATTACCGCCTATTCCTCTGAAAAAATCAGCGAGGAGCTCCTACATTATACCTGTATCAAAATCCATTGAGAAAAAAATTATGTTTTAAAATATCGGTTCATAATTAATTCTATATTCGCAATGTTTATACATCGTTAGATTGTATATCGTTGGTATTCACACTATCGTAAATGCCTTAACTGAGTACCAAGCAAAAGTTATTTCAGTAGTGTTTTGCCTACACATGTTTTCACGTCAATGATGTGAAAGCCTGAGTGACATGAGTTTTTTTTTCTAACAAAAATGCATTCAACCCGAACAAATCTCTTCAATGGACTCAAATATATATAAGGTTTGATCAAAACAAGCAACACTTTAACTTCCAATTTTGATGAAATTTACGCAGCGGCATCAATTCAGTAGGGCTGGGGAGGGAATTGGCCCCCCTCCAAGGATCTGATACTAGTTATTATTCAATACATTAATTCAATAAACCCATCTTATAGCGATGAAACTATAATTCTCGCCCCTCTCCCCCCAAGATTTGGTGAAGTGACGCCACTGGATTTACGTATAATTGCGGCGCGATTATTGCGCTCCACAGCTTACTTTCAGAATCAAACCATTATCTTCAAATTTGTGAATGATTCTTCGAACTAATAACTCAATTGGAACATTATTTCAATCAAAAATTGTGGGAAAATTGCGCGCGATTTCAACAAAACTTTCCCCATTTCTACAGTGAGTTCTAGCAATGATGGCGCGTTGTTCTTTCTTGTAATGTTTCATATCTACTAATCACGACATTAATGGCGTACATGTAATTTTTTGAGCTGCCAACCTTATGGGGGGGAAAAAAAAATCCTTACAAAAATAAAGAGTCAAAACTTTGTGCCACAGAAATGATTGACTTGCGAATGATATACATAAGTACTGACGTACATGTCACTTCTTTACGGAACTGCTTCACCGATACGAAAACGGTACGATAATTCAAAAATTATCGTATCGTCCCCGTAGTGCGCCAAACTTATCGTCACGTACTCGTAGTCGTACGAGAAATTTTCAATCTCTATCGTTCTCGTCTCGTTGTCGCCTCGTTGTCGTCTAGTTCTCGGTTATTCTCATTCAGCTGAACCAGCGGCTTTCCCGCGCACTATCTGGTCTACATTATACGCAGTCTCAAGGCCGTATCCAGGATTTTATTTCGGGGGGGGGGGTTTAGATTTGAAATCGATTTAAGGTAGTGTCTATTCCTTGCAAAATCGTTTCTATACAGTGTCTGTCAAAAAATTTCGGGGGGCGGGGTTCTATCCCCTAGCATTCCTCCCCTAGATACGGCCCTGCGCAGTCTTTACTACAAAAGGGTCCATTTACGAAATTTCACAACTTGGCATAAGTTCCAAAATAGCAATGTAAGGGTTTTAGCTGATTTGGAGGAGCAATGACCCATTGGCCAACCCTGTTAACATTTAGCGAGTTGCTAAGCACAAACAATTCTCATTCACGTATCAGGTTGCACAACTGTAGCTGCGATAGATGCCAAGATATAAAGTTTTAAGTAGTTTTATAAATGTGCCACGCCTGTTTGTCTAATTTCGTTCAGATTTCGTGAAGTACTTAGCATAGACAATATAAATCTTAGCGCCGAATTGCTACGATAGGTGCCCAGATATTGCGTTTTAAGTGTTTTTGTGTTATGAAAGTTCTGGCTGAATTTCGTTCGCTGCATTGATTTAGTGCCTATCGTACGATAAACATTAGATTATTGCCGAGAACGAGATATGGGCCAGACCCTTCTCATGCTCCTCCTCGCCCTAGGTCGTTCGAGAAATCAGATTTTTGATATCGTCTCATTATCGTTCACAGTCTCGATAACGAGAACGATAACGATATTTATCGGTTCTCGGTGAAGCACTACTTTACGGTGATGAAAAAATTTTAAACAGTAATAAAATAATACAACAAAATTAAAAGCAAGATTATGAGGTCAAAACCTAAAATAATTTAATATTGCTAGGTCTTCCAGTAAATATAGGCATTTTAGAACTCAGCATTTTGGAAAAAATAGTTCTAAGTCATGGGAAATGTTTAATGTACATGGAATCTCATTATGAAATCCGATGAGCGTACCACGGCGGGCGTCTGAAAAAATCAAGTGAGAGAGTGGCCTTTTTGATTTAAGTCTTGAAAAAAACCGAAAATGTTGAAAAATTCAGAAAAAATCGATAAATGTTAAGTATAGCGAAAAATATTGGAAAAGTCGAAATAGTTGGAAAATTTTTGGTTCGAAAAATGTCCAGAAATGTTGAAAAAGTCGAATTATTTTGAAATGTCGAAAAACTATCAATGCTTCGAAAAATGTTTACAGACTCGAAAAATCGTTTAAAAAGTTGAATAAAATCTAAAAATTTGGAATAGTCGACAGCAGTTGGAAAACGTTAAAGGGCACTACGAGTCACAATGTATTCCAAACTGTAGTCTATAAAGTTTTCATGTTTTCAAAATGAAATGGAAAATACGTCGGTCTACGAATAACGCACAAATTCAGATAGGTCATAACGCCCAAAAAAGTCGATATATCATATCGCCCAAATTAGATAAGGACATAATGCCCAAAAGTTTTGCTTAAAAATTTTTGTTTGCGGAATTATTTGGACGTTGCAACAATTTTGATTTTAATTTGGGCTTTATGACAATTTTTCTAAATAAGAATTTATTTAACTTTCAAACGATATATATGTCATTGGAACATAAAAAAAATTTTTATTAAAGTTTTTCATAATTGCCGTTGAGTGATGGGGTCTTTAAAAATTCATTTTTCATTTAACTTTGACGACAAGATAACTTTAGGCTGTCAATATAATATAGCAACACCTTGAGCTTTTAGTATCGATTGCACAAAATTTATATCAATGAACATAAAAGACAAAAACATTCAAACCCTATAAAAATCATTGCTGTGGAGCATAAAGTCGATATTTTCCTGCAACAATTTTTATGTTTTAAAACAGGGCTATATTTCGATTTTGTGCTGTGGAGCCAGTAGTCATAAGCTATATATTTAATTCTTTAATGATACTGATGTCTATATCATGCTAGTTGGCTCGACAAACCTTGTGATGCCCTTACCGATGACGCGATAAGCTGATAGTCTTTGTATGAGAAAGTCTGCACAGTAGAGGTAGTTGGCGCAATTGAAGAATAGGCCAGGGCACCGCACCAATGATCAAGTGCAGATTATTTGAACTAAATAAAATTAGCTGCTTGAGGTTTTAAATTGAACATTGGAAATGACAATTCAAACTTAAAGTCCGTAGATTGAATTTTGAGAATAAATTCTCATTCATCTGCATCAAATAGTTGCACAGATATGATGAAGTAGAACTGTCTATTATATACGGGGGGGGGGGGGGTCGGTGCATCGCTAATTTTTGCCAAACCAAACTATGCTAAGAATCTTCCACAAACTCTAAGGATCATACGAACAAAATCTTAGGATGATCGGTTAAACAGTTTAGGAGTCCGTCAATAGCATGCACACACATACACAGTCAGCTCTACATATGTAATGGGTGATTTTTTCTGCTATTTGTTTTACCAATGCAAATTTTTTGACATTTTACGCATTATTTGTTAAATATGTCAACGCGAAAAATGCTCAGTAAGGTTTGCCATTTAGTCACAAAAAGATTAACAAACAAACAGCGCTTGCAAATCATTAATTTTTACTACCAAAATTAGTGCTCTGTGATTTGAATGAAATTCCAATTTTTTATTGAAAATTTTTCTTTAGCGACGAAGCACATTTTTGGCTCAATGGCTACGTTAGCACACAGAATTGCTGAATGGTCTGTAGAGCAGCCAAAGGCAGTTCAAAAGCTGCCAATGCATCCTGAAACATGCACTGTTTGGTGAGATATGTGAGCCGGCGGCAACATTGGAGCTTAGTTTTTCAAAAATAGTGAAATTTGCAACAGTCAATGGAGCAAGGTACCGAGCGATGATTACCGCCTTTTTTTTTTTGCTCAAATGGAAAGAATTGAACTTGGTTAACATGTGGCTTCAACAGGACGGTGCCACATAACACACGGCACGCGATAACACGGACCTATTGAGAGACGAACAATTAATCTCACGTTTTGGCGCAGTCCATTGGGTGACAAATTCATGCAATTTGACGCCACCAGACTAACTTTTGTGGGGCCACGTGAATTCAGTGACAAGTCAGCCACAATTGCAGCGCTGGCAGACAACATTTGGTAAGATACCGACCGTAATTCTGGAAAAAGTATGCCAGAATTGAAGCTAACGGATGAACCAGCTCAGGCGTAGCCGCCGGCAAGATTTTCATGGAGTAATTTTCAAAAACTAAATGAAAGGATTCGATGTATCGCTACAAATAAATATTTTATACGCTTTTGCAAACTTTCTGTTCTTTTTTCAATTTTCAAAAAGCTTAAGAAATCACCCGTTATATAGCTCTATCTAAATCATAATAAACAATGAACGATGTTCTTTATTTTGCAAAGGCTCGCCCAAAATTCATGTACATAGATTTTGATATCACCAATGATATAAACTTTGAACCCTTTGAGGATACGCTCATCAAATTTCACTTTGTGCCACTGCCCGCTACTTCTGAAGCTTATCAATTCCACAGTAAGCTCCTTAAAACACTCAAATAAAAATAAATTAGTTGCAACTACACGCGAATACAAAATTTCATTTCAAAATTAAAAAAGAAAAAGCATAATTTTAGGAGCGGAGCTTGTTGTCTATCAATTGTTTTAGCTTCAGCTTAAGCAGATAAATCAAACATTTGTGCTGAGTCCTAAGCCTTCTATTCACTGGTTACATAGCACTTTTTCAATTAACTTATTATCAGTCTGCTTAGTAAATACCTGATTTTTCTTGCATATTTTCTTGCTGACGTTGCCGAGATCGTGTCAATTCTTTTACTTCTCCGCATGCCAAAAATTACACAATAATTATAATTCACAATTAAAACTTCTGCCAAAAATCCATGCGAGTATTATAAAAAAATAACTTCTATTAAGGCAAATGCAGCTTGTAAATAAGGACGGAAACAACTCGAACTACGTTATCATAAATAGGTTTATCTCCCAATGTAGATTGTGACATGACCTGATAATGCGCGTATATGTTACTTTGTAATCACCTAAAAGTATGCACATAAAACAAGACATCATCATACGCAAATTTTACACTTTCAATTATCGTTAAATATTTTCTGCTTCATAACACCACAACACAAAAATTTTGTTGATAAATATTATGAAACATTTAAATACTTAAATGCATATATTTTTATATGCATATATAGAACATACTATATATTATCTATACACAAAAATATATGATGCATATACATTTTTTATAACTAAAAGCACAACTTATGTTCAGTCAAGTGACACACAAAAAGCATCTCCATTTGGGCGACGCAACGAAAAAAAAAAAAAAATTTGCGCAATTTAAGGATTCGTGGCCTATATTGTATTAAAATTGCTTGTAATTAAGAGTGCCCAAATGTCACTTTTTATCACTATGAACTTTCTAAGATACTTTGTTTTTGCGATTTTGTTGCATACTTTTAGGATTCGTGGCCTGTTTTGGAAATATATTGCATTGAAATTAAGTACGAATCAAAAACCGTAAATGTCACTTTTTATATCCGATAATTTTATTAGATTTTCTATGTTTCTACGTTATTAAATTGTCAACACTCGTTATGCTTTTTTTGGTTACTTATATACGTATGTATGTATGTATGTATGTATGTATAAACGTTCGGTTATCTTGTGGACGCGCGGCTATGCAAACACATACTAATGTAAGCCAATACATTTTTGGTATCCTTAAACATATGCCGCGTTCAAAGTAAAAGAACAAAGTATTTTTGATGAAAGCAAAAATCCAAAGGAAAAAATGTGAAAGCAAAGATAAAAGTTGCGCATCGTTGCGTTCGGCATATTAAACGCTACTTGTACGTTGCGGGCGTACGTTAGACGCGTGTGTGCTATAGCAAAGAGGGGTCACCTATGCCCTTGGATTTGGTTCGATCATTATGTTGCTTTTTCAATTTAATTTGCATTTTTAATTTTATTATATTATAAATTGTTTATCATTTAATTAGTAGACATATATATTGTGTACATAAATATATATTGTAAGTGCCCAGACCCCCTGGAGGGGGCAGGAGCTCCTGTAGAAAAAGATAAAAGTGCAATCAAAAGTTTGGGTACGCATCTAGTTTTGTAGATATAGACATCGAAAATCTCGGATATAGATTCTCGAAAACTCTCATTATAAGCTGGGAACCTCTGGTTCGATTTTCAAAACATGAGATATAGCTTAAAATTGGCTTACAAAAGTTTGAAAACTTTTTCGAATATGACAATTTTTCAGAAAACACTTTATAAGTAGTATCAGCGGCGGAGACCTTTGAAAAATATTGGGGGACACAACTTTCAACAATTTTTCAAGTGACATTTCATGTGGGGAGGGTGTTCAAAAAGCACCAAAAAATTCGTCAACAGCTGAAAAAAACCTTGTGCATGGTTTTTTTGAAATCCGTTGTTAATACTAGAGATATGTATTGATAAAATAATAACTTTTTTGGCTACACGAATGCGGAGTCAACTTCGTTGGGATTCTAAAATAATTTTGAATAATTCAAAAGTTCCCAAAAGAGAGCTCTGAAATTTATTGCTTTTGAGCTTTATGTGACGGTTCTGTTGAAAGCCAAGCCATTTTGTTGCAATGCTGTCAAACTTCTAAAGTAACCAAAAGAATTAACGTTCATACACAACAGTCCAACACCATGCATATGTGCATGCGATCAAATTATTGGCCAACTTTCGAAAAATCATGCAGCCTTATAAGAGCCGCACAGTAGGCCAAATATCGGCCAATTTTTTTTAAGATATTTACTTTTCTCACAGAAGTGCAACAATTTTTTTTCAAAACTCAAACTACATTATCAGTAACATAGCTATTAGAGAATGCCATGTTATTATTAAAATATAAATGGAAATGATTAGCAACTAGTGATACTGTACCAGCTATTAAGTATGATGTCATATCATTATAAAAAGTGGAGGACGGAATATAAGAGGAACCTTATGTACCTTCAAAAACGCTTTACATTCGTTTTAATGCTATTTTCAATACCCAGAATTGATGCAAGTATTTGACCTTGTGCTTAGGATTACCAGTAAATTTTTATTCATTGAAGAATTTTTTCCGCAAATTTTTTAGTTTTTTTAACTCTATTCGTATACCAGTGAAATTTAGGGTCCTCCCCCATAACGGTACATTATTAAACTGTGCAAAGAGCTGCTCGTGCGTGTTCGAACTTGCGATTCGTTCAACTCAACTCATGTTCAGTTCATTCGTTGTCAGTGTCATATGATTGCAACTCATGAGTTTCAAGTTCGAATTTTGATTTTTTTCCCACTGTACGGTGAACCTCAATTTTCATTTCTTTTCTTTGAAGAACTTTTACGTAGGCACAAGCAGAGGCAAAATATCATTATGTGAGCGAACACATTGAACTAAATGAATTGAGTTGAATCGAGTTAAAAGAACTTAGTAAGGTGTTGAAATATTCTGAACAGCGCTTGAGTACCGAGCTTGTTCGAACGAGTTCGACTCATTGCACAACTTTAGTATATTATACGAAAAATAACTTAAAAAATTCTCGAGCAAAACTTCAAAACAGTCTGAGACATCAAGCTCAACAAAAAGTAAATGCCCATCTATGGTATCAACTAGCCATATTAATAAGCAAATTTAAAATCATAAAATTTTTGTTCACCACTACCAAAATTCTGCTGGCGCAGAATGTTGAGTATTCGAGTCCGAAAATGGAAGCGGGCAATCTCGTAACTCAAGGAACGTAACTCAGACGAAAATGTCTAAGCTGCGTCAGGTAACACATTAACCTGATAAATTATTCTACGGAACTCTGCTTCATTTGAAAACCAAATCTTTTTTTTTATGCATCCAGTGGGATTCGAACCTGGGCATGCCGTGTTGTTACATACGCATTAGCTTATCGCAGTACAATAATAAGAGTAGCTCATTTAGTTAAGTTGAGCGCATCTCTGACCAGTGGCATAACGTAGGAGGTCTAGGTTCAAATATCGTCGGTGACATAAGAAATTGTAGTTCTCTTTGAAGCTTTGATTTAAAATTAAACATAATTAAATTAACAATAAGTTCCAATTAATAAGAATGAAGAAATAAGAGGATATGATTAAAAGAAGCAAAAAAAAGAACGGGTTAGTTTTTTTGTGAAAATTTTGTCGTCAGCTTGACTACCAGCTTAATCAAACTTAACAACAAGAGCCATCAGCTTAGAAAATTTTAACATGAGATTTGATAAAAATTTGGTTACATTAAAAAATTTATTTTTTGAGTGAAATATTAAATCTAAGATTTTAGAAAGCTTAACAAAATCCAAAAAACCATCCAAGTGATTTATGGTAAGCAGTAAAGAACGCCGAAGTAGTTCAGCTCTTCTACAGCAATTGGAACTTACAGCATTTCCAACTTTCCGATAAACTTGAAAGTTATTGGGATCAGCAATTTCCCCATTCAATTTGTTTCATCTCCAACTTTTTTCACAAGTCGAAGAACATATCCAATGGCAGTGTTTTCCAATATGAGCATGAGCTGAGATGTAATCGATTACACTTCAAGCGGAAACAGATGTTGCAAAGGAAGAGAGATGGAGAACTTTCATTTGGCTACTTTCATTATTAATACTTTTTCCAGCAACAGTATTAGAATTTAGAATTAGATTGTTGTTTATTTCGTTTTCTATTTTGCACATTTTCCATTCAGCAGGCAGATGAGACACCGGTAGCAGCGGGCAATGATGAGCGAGTACATGGGGGAGCAATTTATAGCAGGAGAACAACTTGATTTTCAGGTTCACGAAAAATTGAATTTTTATCGGTACCAGGCGCCGAAGAATAATTAACGCACACCAGTGCCTAAAACTTAGGGAATTAGACAGGGGTGTTTCGGAAAAAACTTTCTTTTACATTTTTAATAGAAATTCAAAAAAAAAAAAAAAAAAACACTGTAAAACTGCAGCTTTATATCTAAATGTTAATAAGCGCCCCAAAGAGCTTGAGTTTTTGTTCAAAGCTTTGTATAGAAAAATTAATATTTTATTTTGAACTCATATAACTTAGTTGAAATATATGATGAAAATTCTGAAAATCTATGAGGCGTCCAGTTTTGAAATCTATGCATCAAAAATAAATTTTAAAAATGTAATAGTTCTGTCAAAAAACATTTTTTCAATCTAATAATATTGTCAAAAGATAAAGCATGGTCTTGAGTTTTGTATATGAGAGTAACCCAAAAATAAATTTTTTTTGGTCGTAAACGGTTTCGCAACTGGACGCCACAAATTACAAAACCCTAAGGAATCCAAATTCATTTACAAAACTTTGGCGTCTTAATTATTTAAGAAATAGTTTCTAGATTAAAATAATGCTAAGCGCCGATGATGACTTTAAATTAATTGCGACTCATAAGTTTTCCCAACGGATTTGGCTTTGATGAATTGTGACTTTTTTTTTAAAAAACATAAAACAAATTATTATGAAAACCTATGAAAAAACTATTTATTTTGAAAATTTTTATGTCCGGCACCGACTTTGCGGCGGTGCACTATAGTCTATTCAACAATGGTGTAAGTGCATACTAGCGCTGTAGAGAACCGCGGCCGAAGGCTACCGCGAAATCGCATATTAGAGGCTGTAAGTCCTGAGCCGCTGCCGCTTGACTTTTGTGTAGAGTTATTGCGGCTAGCGGGGCCGGTGTTGGATATAAGCGATTATCAAGCTTAAAACGAAATGTGAAGGAGGCGTATACACATGTTCTTGATGAACTCTACTAGACACTAAAATTTCCAGAAAACAACCCACGAATGTTTAGAATTTAATGCATTTCAAATTAAAATTTTGATTTTTCATACAAAGCTTCAATTTCTTTGAGCGCGTGTTAACGTTTAGATATCAAACTCAAGCTCAAACTATTTTGCAGTGCTTAAGGGTTCATGCTTTTAAGCAAAAAAAATAAACTGTTTTCAGAGCACCCAAAACAGGACGCTGAAGTTAAAAATTACCTTTATCTCTCATATCGGGGAGATTAAGATATTCGTGGCGCCAAGATTTGACGATGTTTTTCGATAAAACACGTCAAAACAAAGCGAAAATGTTAAAAAAAAAAACGATATCTCATTTAGTTTTCGAGTTATTATTTAGTTAAATTACTGTGGTTAGCAAGGTAGATGTTACATATATTATAGACTGACACGCGGTCGAAAACTGCCGCGAAGCCGGTGTTGGATTTTTGGGAGTCTTAAGTTCTGAGCTGCAGCCGAAGGCCTTCCACTTACCTAGTCTTTATGTATAATTAATGTGGCTAGCGAAGCTGGCGTTGGACATACCATAGGATGTAAACATTTGTTAGTATAAATATTTCGAAAACCAAAAGAAGGATCGATTTTTTTTTAATTAATATTTTCGAATTATTTCAAGCAGTTCTATTAAAAATCACCCTTTAATTTTCGCCATTGATATCTAAAATGATACTATCGAAAACAGATTTTTAAGTATCGATAACTCGAAAACTAAGCGAGATATCAGTTTTTTCTATTTAACATTTTCAATTTATTTTGATGTGTTTTACCGATATCGCGTTACTGATATCGTAATCCTGCGCTCATATCAGCTATGACATTAGGAAAAGATACACAATGGGCATTTCCCATTTTTTATTATTTTTTTACCTTCCTTGAACAAAATTAAATCATTAAGTTTATTGCGCACAGTGTAGGTATACACTGTATACACTCAACGCAACGCCTTAAATGCTAGAGTCATGGACAAATTCACAAACACACACGCAAAGTTGAATAATGATGACTTTATTCTCAATACGCACGAATGCTTAAAAACGCTTACCTATTTTTTTTTTTTTTTTTATTTCACAATATTTTTTTTAGTTTTCACACAACATTGGCTTTGTACTTTTTCGAATGCGCTTTATTTGCAATTTTAAACCATTGGAATTTCGTCTGTAATTTTTTTGACAAAACACTTTCCAAATATAATTTTTTGCGTTTATTTTCGAAATATTTTTGAGAAAATTCGAAAAATCAGAAGAAAAAAAAACACGCGCAAACGAATACGGGCACCTCGCAACCGATCACACGACAAAACACTGAGCAACACTGTGTATGCAACACAGAACTAGTGTGCCCGGGCGGCATAGGTAAACTTTATGAGTGGACCACATGATCAAAGTACAAGCAAGTACATCACTTTCGAACATGCTCATGGTAACAGTGGGCCGAACAGAATAATGCATTTCACGAAATTTTTTGTGCAGTCACATTGCTATAATTTGATTAGGTTTTTTTAAGGTAAAGCTGATTTATTCGAAAATAAATGTTCTAAATGACTTCAAACGTTTTAACATAGTTGGTACAAGTAAATTTTGTTTTTAACATAAGACTTTATTTTACTTCTAATTCAATAAGATAAACCCCGTACACAATCCATTTTGAAATTTTCTCAATCAAATGAAGCAAATACTTTTACACCAAAAAATGCGTCAAAAATAGTTCCTCCTGGTATTCGGGGCCCCTCCGGTGCTGTCCCAAATCCATTTTGATTGCTGAAATACCTTTTTTTTTAATTTATGTACACAGCTTTAGTCAAATTTTTTAGAAAAAAGTTTTTAAAAACTTTCATTTTCATGCCTTTTTGAAAAATTATAAAAATTTCAAGGTCTTTATTTTATATCTGCAACAGCAAAAATATTAGTAAATTAATAATTGTTTGTGTCACCCCTACAGCTTTGATATTTTTCAAAAGTGTTTCCTATTCGCGGAGGTTTCAAGTGTACCTTTGGTCACTTTTGAAGACACTCAAAGTGTAACGATATGCCGCTCACTATTCAATGATCAATTATGTTTTAAAATTTTTAAGCAAACTAGAATACCGCTAAAATTTGATGAAAATGAAGCTCATCATTCACTGCTCAATAATTTTTGTAATACAATCCATACGAAAAATGTAAAAAGATTACTTCTAATTGCAAATTTAAGTTTCTTAATGGAACTGAAACAACAGTTTTAGAAGCATTAAAAAGGATTACTGTAGTTTAGCAGCAACCGAAACAAACTTATGCCCGAGATATATGGAGCGAATTTTTATAAATTTTATCACAGCTTCGCGAATAAATTGGTTTCACTATATTTCATAGTTTGATTTAAATAATACAGTGGAGTCGCGCTAATCTGAATCAATTAAAACTAGCCCGAATACGAACTATGCGGAGATCCGGTTTACCAAAGGCATATTAAAATTATTAAAGAAAAGGTGCCAATGCACTATAAAAACGATAACAAACCGCTTTATTTTTCCTTATTTTTCTTTATATCAAAAATTGAAGATGTATAGTACCAACACCATATTTTTCTTCAATCACTTCTTCACTAATACCGTTTAGTTGAACTCAAATTTTTTTCTTTTTCAGCGAGAGTTAACGTTTTATGCGACCTTTTTGATGACTTTTTGATGAACAGCAGACTAAACTCCGTAATTTTTTACATATTCGGTGATTCCCCGTTCTACTAGAATGAAATAAAGCAAACGCAGAAACAGGCGAAATCATATAAAATGTGCAAGAGAATATTCGGTGCTCATGGTTGGCAAAAGCGTGTAATGTCATAGTTTAATACTCAAATTAAGTCTACATAGCAATAGGCGGAAAAAAAGTGTGCAATCGAATATAATATAGCATAACTATACGTGTTTCATTTCACTGTATTGTTGATTATTGCACAATATAACATGCGATCCGGCTTAGTGAAACTGAGGTCGGTCCGGATTACTTACGACACAATGAAAATTTTTACTTTTTTCAACCTATCCGGATTACAGTAGGATCCGGATAAGGTCATATCCGGATAAGCGAGACTCTACTGTATTTATTATTGCAGCATATGCCGAAACTTGAGTCAAATTAAAACTTAAATTAAGACTAAGGGGGCGTTGAAGTATGACGTAACGCAATTTTTTAAGATTTTAACCCTTCCTCCCCCATGTAACGCACTGTAACGTTTTTCAGTAATACTTGAGCGCCACCTAACGAGTGACAGTTGATTAGCGTTGCCACCTATTTACGCAAAATTTAAATTTAGGCACTTAAACATAAAAGTTAATTTTTCGATGAACGACACACACTTTAAAAAAGTGGAGTTCCTCATGTATTTATAACGCTATGACATAAAGTGCTTCCCCAATGTGCATAAAAACGGATGCGGATCCGAACGGATCCGAAACAAACCTCATATACGGATCCGTTACGGATCCGACAAAGCGTACCATCCTTCCGTTTTTTCGAGAGGAATTTCATCCGACAACGGATCCGAAACGGATTCCGTTTCTGATAAATAATCCGAGGGAACGTATCCGAAACGGATCCGTTTGACACATTGGGTTAACATAAATACATTCCGTGAGCGACAAAAGTCTACATACACCTTCACTTTCTGCTAGATAGGAAATCCGAAAACATAATGGAAAGAAGTAATGATGCAGTTTTCTTTGAAACTCTTTTTTAATGATAATGAGTAAAAAATATGTTTCCTTAAATATAAATTTAAAAAAATATCTGAAAAAAAAAACACATAAAACCATTGACTTAAGTTCATATACATTTCGCAATTTATACCTTGAGATATTGATTGATTATTGGGTTTAGAACGTGACATTTGACTGATATATATATACATATATATATCTTTTGTATACACTATTTAGAAAACTTGTAGCATACCTTTAGGCTTTTATTTAACTTAGCAAGCATAATAATTCAAAATACGATATAATGTTTTAAGCTAAGCATTACATTTTACACCAACGCATTGCAAACCCCGTAAGCGGCATTCGAGAGGTTCACTTAGTTATTGTAAAATAATTTGTTATATAATTTCAAAATTTAATAAAAAACTCTCATTAAAACCGTTTAGACGTTATGTCACAAAAAGTTGCAATTTGTGAAAACAAAGCAATATAGGAATATATTTTTTGAGGGAGGCGTACCCGAAATAATTTTTTTTTTTTCATCTCAGCAAGTAAAATACATCTTCGGTACAACACGTACGCCAATTTTACATTTTAAATTATTGTTTTATACGAGGCAGTCGTAGTTGTGGGCGGATTCAAAAACATTTTTTTGTTTTCTTTATTTAATCAGCGCAACTATTATTATTATTGCATTAATGCTTTTTGATGAGTATTTCTATTTTTAAGCTTCTTTGTATGGGTATACACCACTGTGCGATCTTTCTCAAAGGATTTTCCATAAAATTATTTTTTATTTAATTTACTTACCCTTTAGTACAAGTTCATTTCATAAAAATCGATTGAGCCGTTTTGACAATAAAAGCAGCAAAAATATACGTTTAGGAGAAACTTATGTATGTGCCAGTAATATGATAAATTTAGCTGTGCCTTTAGACTACGAGAAACAAGATGGCATGCTCTGTTTTCATTGAGGTTTTTCCCGCATTCTAACTTGCTTCCAGCCCGTTGTGCGAATAATGCCAAAAGTATCAAATCTTGACGTTATCCTAACCATCTTAAAATCCAAAATATATTGCTGATAAAATCATTTTTGCCTACAATAATAAAATTTATGAAGACTTATCTCGCCACGAGTGCTTGCACCTATATTTTTCTTTTTGGCACGTTTCCCACATTTT